>MJUT01054421.1:270256-282367 GCA_002080005.1 Gigantidas platifrons | reverse complement strand
AGCATGGGTATAAATAGCTGTGGGCGGAGCAAACCTTCAGATTCTTCATTATTTTGGCCCAATTACCTAGAGGAGGAAAAATCAATGATAAACAGTTTCACAGTTACTTTTGGAGCAAAATATTTGACAGGCATGGTCCCTATGAAACTTTTAGTCTTATTAAAAATAATATTCTTCATCAGTCTAAAACCTACAAAAATCACTTCAAATTTCTGAGGTATGTGACCTTGGTCAGGTTGGTCATGTGACACACAGTTTCATAAATATGCTGTTCATTTTTTGCTGATAAGCTCTGCCCACAAATTTTGGCATTAGGCACAACCAAAAATTCCCCTTTAAGACACATGATATAAATAAGATGTACTACACAGTGACCTCAGGTTTATACTGTATAACCAGTAATTTCTGTGGTATTTCGCAGTCAACTCGGAATCACAGAAATTAAAATAGCAGAATATTATGTAAAATAAATGTTTAATGAGACACAAGGTATAAATAAGATGTACTACACAGTGACCTCAGGTTTATACTGTATAACCAGTAATTTCTGTGGTATTTCGCAGTCAACTCGGGATCGCAGAAATTAAAATAGCAGAATATTATGTAAAATAAATGTTTAATGAGACACAAGGTATAAATAAGATGTACTACACAGTGACCTCAGGTTTATACTGTAACCAGTAATTTCTGTGGTATTTTGCAGTCAACTCGGGATCGCAGAAATTAAAATAGCAGAATATTATGTAAAATAATTGCTTAATGTCAAGATAAGTCCTCCAGATACATGTATGAACATGCCCTTAGGTGTAGATATCCCATAGTTGTATATTAACATTCACTGAAAAGTACTCCCATACATTTCGACTTTTTATAGGTACACTTTGTGGAGACTTTTTACCTCCACAGGTTATTTTATTGTTTAAATGTTAATAAAGATAAATTCGCAATTTGATTATCAAGAAAAAATTTATATAATTCACAACATCTCTTGCTGATGTATTGCCTTGCTAACAACATATTTGTTGCTTCCTGTAAAACAAACACATTTTTTCTGCAGAAAGATTTTCAAGCCACACTAAATAAATGTCTTCCTTTTTAGTCCAATACTGCAGAAATTACCGGTTATATTGTATACAACACTGTCACGTCTTAATATATATACATGTACATACAAAATATGATGGCTCTGGGTCAAAAGACAAATACAATTATTTGTTTTACCTTGACATCTAAGGTCAAGGTTTGTCAAATTGACCTCATTTGCATACATATTTAAGGTCAAGGTCACAGTGATCATATGTTATATGTGACACTCCATCATGTCACAAGCCAGTTACATACAAACTATGATGGTTGTGGGCCTTAACACAAAAATGTTCTGCACCAGACAAGATAAAATTACTTATGTGACTTTGACAATTGATGTCAAGTCACAATCATCTAGATATTTTTTTAATTTTAGGGGACATCGTGGGCATTATCATATAGTAGTTGGGTTTACAACTACCTATGTTATCAGTGCATATCACCACTAATGCTGTGAGTTCGAATCCCGCTCAGGCAAGGTGTACTCGATAAAACATTATGTGATAAAGTTTGTCAGTGACTTGCGGCAGGTCTGTGGTTTTCTCCGGGTACTCAGGTTTCCTCAACCAATAAAACTGACCGCCACAATATAAATGAAATATTGTTGAAAGTGGCGTTTTAAATATCATTACCTCTTATCAAGATGAAATTACTTATTTGATCTTGACATTTAAGATCAATGTCACAGTGACCTCATTTTAATACACAACACTCTGTCATGTCCTGATACATATATAAATACACTGTATGATGGTTGTGGTGGCATCAACAAATGTATCCTCAAAATTAGGAATTAATTTTGGGCATACAACAGGCAACAGTCAAAGTATCTGCAAGAAACAACAATTTAGATACAAGAAAAAAGCGTACCAGTTCTGAAGTCATATTATCTATATCATCAAATATAAATGTAGAATTAATTTAACAAGTACTTTGATCTTTATTTTGAGATTCTTTTATATCCTTTTCTACACTCCCCCCTCTTGTACTAGTTGTTAGTTCTATACTAGCACTACTTTGGCTGGAATGACCACTGTCTAGAAGACTCGAATGACCACTACTATCTGTCCTCGATCGATATCTCAGTTCTCCTGGCCTTTTACTAGTTCTTGGTTTAGCTTCACTTTTCTCAGTTTTATCAGAATGGATATTAGTTTTTGTTTTCACAATGCCTTTCCTCTCCGAATCAAATATCACTTCTGTTTCTAACTTAGATGCTTTATCCAATGGCATGCCAAGTTTCTTCTTAAGACCGACCCTAAGACATGTGATCAATTCTTCTAACAATAAAATGTAACTGTTATACTGATCGCCTTCAAAGTCTGTAGGATCATGTCTAGCATGCTCGTAAGCATCACAGAACCGATGTATCAGATCTACTGAAGATGTACTAAGATATTCTTGATATAGTCCAAGTAAATAAGGCCGGACATTTTTTGATGGATGTCTTCCAGGTGCATCTGGTTCTTCTTCTTTTAAAACTTCATCTGAAAATAAAAACAACAACAAATAAATGATCAAAATATTACAGACAAGAAACCTTTCAACATGTATATCGGTAGATTTTTTGGGCTATATTTAGATGTGATTGTCTGCAATATTTACTCCTGATGCTGACAAATATTGAACACGACAGCATCATCTGAACAGGTTATAAAGAAACTGAATATATTTTGACAACAGATTTCAGAATACAAAATAATGCATAACAATACAAAATGAGGTATTATCAAAAGGAACTTCTGCATTCATGTTCAAATTGGGTACCCAAGCAGTTGTAAACTGTTACTAATGTACAGTTAACAATTATATGATCACGGTCATGATCATGGCGTTCCATAAACTAGAAAATTGAATGCCGCCATCTCAACCTTATCCACCTCAACCCCCACCCCAATTTACTACCTTAACTTTTGGTTTGGTTCTGAGGAATGTGTAGGGGTATAATGCAAAGAAAACGTCTTGAAGAACCAAAATGGATTTTCAATATAACTTAATTTCAAGGAATGGTATATTATTCATCCATCGGGTATGATGTAGAAAACTTATGTATAGACTTTAAAAGGTGTTTGCGTCTTAGTTTGTGTCTGTAAGACACATACAATGCCCCCGTGGTTATAATTGCAAAAGGTCAGTGGCTAAGTTCATATATGCATAATTTTGTAAAAAATTGTTGAAAATCAAAATCCATCTAACATGCACACCTTCAGTGTTGGTACTAAATGTCTACAAAATATAAAAGGTCTAGCTCAAAAACTGTGGGAGAAGTTAGCCAGACAAACCATATATCCTATATGGATTTAGCAAAATCTGTATAAGTTCATGCATCCATAATTTTGTAAAAAAAATTGCTGAAAGTCAAAATCCATAAAAAAAAACACACCTTCAGTGTAGGTAATAACTGTCTACAAAATATAAAAGGTCTAGCTCAAAAACTGTAGGAGTTAGCCAGACAAATCATATATCCTATATGGATTTAGCAAAATCTGTCTAAGTTCATGCATCCATAATTTTGTAAAAAATTGTTGAAAGTCAAAATCCATAAAATATGCACACCTTCAGTGTAAGTACTAACTGTCTACAAAATATAAAAGGTCTAGCTCAAAAACTGTAGGAGGAGTTAGCCGGACAAACCATATATCCTATATGGGGGCATAAATGAAAAGTCCAACTACCTGTCATTTTGAGAATATTTGATGAAAATCAAAATCATGTGGACATGCACACCTCCATGATGTGTATAAACATCCTACAAAATATTAAAGCTGTAGCTCCAAAACTGTAGGAGGAGTTAGAGGGACAAACTGTGCATACTATAGTGTGACGGACGGACGGACGGGGGTAAAACAATATAGTCAATAAAACCAATAGTCGCTGGGGCATAAAAATAACTAAGTTCAACAATCTATATTTTTTGGTAAAATTCATGAAAATCAAAATTCTTACAAAATGCACATCTTTGATATGAGTACAAATGTTCTGCAATGTAAACACTTCCTAACTTACAAACTGTAGGAGGAGTTGTGCAGACAAACCATGTACCCTTTCTGCCATATTCACACAAAATGGCTAAGTTCAACAATCTATATTTTTAGTAAAAATGCACAAAAATCAAAATCCTTACCACATGCACATCTTTGATATATGTACAAACAATCTACAATATAAAAACTTCCTAGCGTAAAAACTGTAGGAGGAGTTGCGTAGACAAACCATGTACCCTTATAGCCAAATTCACCAAAAAAAGACTAAGTTCAGCAATCTATATTTTTGGTAAAAATTCATGAAAATCAAAATCCTTACCACATGCACATCTTTGATATATGTACAAATGATCTGCAAAATAAAAACTTCCTAGCAATAAAACTGTAGGAGGAGTTGTGCGGACAAACCATGTACCCTTTATGCGGACAGACAGTCAGACAGACTGACGGACAGACAGACTGGGTGAAACCTATATACCCCCCCAAACTTTGTTTGCGGGGGGTATAATAATCCATATAAAGAAAAAATAGCTGAATGGTTCTTGTCATGCCATACAGAACTACTTACAAATTTATCTTTGTTTTTTTAATCAGTTCACTTCTTTAAAACTGGATGTCTGTATCCTCTCTATTCCCCCATGGCTTACTTTCATGTATATTTATTTTACATTATTGCAATTGTTCTTGTATTTTGTAATATACTTGTAAACTGTGTGCTTATGTTGTAACACTTGCGTGTCTGAGTTTGAAAATAAAATCTCGAAAATATTGACAATACTTCAATGTGCATTGCTGTTGTGATGCAAAAATTTTATTTTCAAAATGTTTTTTTTTTTACTTTTAAAGATTTCTGGTCTAAAATAAACATGCAATAATAAAAAAATAAAAAAAACACAAATAAAGGACAAAAGGGATTTTAATTAACTCTTTAATGATATTTTTCATTTAATTACAAAGAGACTACAAGTAATTGAACAAAATATACTATTTCACATAAATCATTGATAGTTTGGTTCATTCAACTGATTTACCATTTAACAATGGCATTTCACGGTCAAACATAATAATGCATTAATCAAGTACTTAGACGTTCTGTGTGAGTATTATCTATTGCAGAATATATTTCTACTTCATATAATTTAACAAGTGTGATACAAACGTATACTGAAATTTCCACAGCTGTCAGAATGTTGAAAAAAGTTGTCAAGGTGTTGGCACTATTGCCACTGCCGTTCAATGTAACATTGTGGTTATAATACTATATAATGGTATTAATTAAAAAACTAAAATCAGACAGTTGTGTTAAATCTTGACAACTGAGATTGAACAAGAGAGTAAGATTTGTCTCCCTTATAACATAAAAATAATTTTTTTACATTCCTAATAACCTTACCAAATTTTAAAAAAGCATCAACAGCTTTCATCCTATAGTAATAATGGTTATGAACTGAAAATAAAAATATATCAATAATAATTTACAACTTTCTTGGTTAAAGATAACATTTCCAATAATTTTACAAAAATGGCTTTGCAAGATTTACAATGTTCACTTTTTTAGTTTTCTGTGTTGTGTTTATTTTTTCTTCGCCCTGTGTCTTGTGTGCCCAGTGCTGCCGGCAGGTCTTGTTTGTTCATTCTTGATTGTATATTTGGTTTTCTCTAATGTTTATTTACATTTGGTCATTTTTCTTCAAATAATTTTATCCATATACATACAATTTGTACATTATATTTTTGGAACCTCCTGGTTTGCTCATGTTAATATATATTCTTGTATGTATCCTAAGGGTGTTTTCTGTTTATCTATGAATACATGAGTGAGTGTTGTTCCCAAGGGAGCAATTTTTAAGCTATATCATGGAGAGATCATGTTGCATTTCAATGAGATTATGATGATGTCTGCATTATAATAGACCAACACGCTGAGTTGTATTTTTATAGTGCTAGCTCACTGACACAACAGTTCACATGTAGACATATTGCTCTACTCACACATTATTCTGATTCCGAGCCAATCAGTCTTTGCTCTTACTCCTTACTGCTGTATGCTTAGCGGAGATGCAGCAAATACCAATTTTAAAGTGTTTGGTTTAGCTTAACCATATTTTATTGATAAAATTAATAACATATAAACTTTTTTTCATCATGCAATAAAACATAGGATTCAGAAACAAGAAGTGTAGCGCTTATATTAATCCGTTTCCTAAAAAACACACGAAAAATTGAAAATAGTCATTAAAACATACTCAATTCATTTAACATTGTTTAAATAACTGAAAATTAAAGAAAATTGTGGGTTTACACTCTGGATATAAAATCACATGATGTATCTGAGTTTTATGAAAATCGTTTACTTTGCAAGATATATTTATGCACTGTCATAAAAACAATAATAATCTAGATCTGGTTCTTGGCAACAGAAATGCATTCCTATGTCTGGTGTTGTATGTGTGCACATTCTGAAAGTTGTTAGGAATCAAAGTTGAGAAAAATACTGAAGTTAAGTCATTTTGCATTTTAAATAGTTGAATGAGCTTATGGTTTTCCCATCTATCTTTTAGTTTTTATAATTCGGTTTCTTTGATTCATGCCATTTATACTTGCATTTTACATTACTGATTCTCAAAGTTTGTCAGTGACTAGCGGCAGGTCATTGGTTTTCTCCGGATACTCTGGTTTCCTCCACCAATAAAACTGAAATATTGTTGAAAGTGGCACTAAACACCATAACCCTAACCTTAACCCGATTCTTAAAAAATTTGAATGCATACTATGTTAAACTTTGTACCTCCTTAGTCTTTGGGATCTTCAATTTCATTTGAACTTGTTAGGGTATCTATGTCTACTATGTGTTAAGTCTAGTACTATGTGTTTACTATGTCTACTGTGTGTTAAGTATGTCTACTATGTGTTAACTATGTCTATGTGTTAACTATGTCTACTATGTGTTAAGTATGTCTACTATGTGTTAACTATGTCTACTATGTGTTAACTATGTATACTATGTGCTCATTAAGTCACAAAACGCAATATTTATTACCTGTTTTAGCTGTCTGTAATACTTTAGGGCTTAATAACAATGGTTCATGTCTGATGTAAGCTATTCTATCTAATCTGCTTAATATCTTTTCTTTCAAATCCTAAAATTGAAATGTTCATGGACCAATGTAAAGAGGAGAATTTCAAGGTCAGATACTGTAGTATTTGATTCAATACTTTAGCCTAGAATAATATTTACTGAATGATATACCGGTAATATTTTTATATTTACAATTCTCAAGTTACTGTAGTGTCAATTTACCATTTCTGTGTACAAAGACAATTTTTGTTTTGTTTGGGAGGAACGGGGGAGTGGGTTGCCACTCAGATGTCCAACACGATAATGTTTAAGACAGACAGGCCACCCACTCATCATTGTGGTAATTAATCCTGGCAGATGACATGTATGCAACAACGGATAAATCATCTTAAATATCATATTATAAACTGAATTAAAAGTTAACTTACACCGACAAAATTGTCCAATAACTACACACAAGCATGTGCTACTGTCTATGTCACAGTTTTTTTTATACTTGGGTCTGTTTGATTAGTTACCTTTAATGGTATTCCATTGTTGTATTCTGCTTTAATCCTACATTATTGTTTCATGTCTTCATGTTTAATTTGTAGCAAAATTACATGTATGTAATAATAAAACAATTCATATTGTATATTGTATGAATATGGAGAAGACAATACTAAGTTAAAAACTTGTGTCTGATCTTTTTGTCATTATTTAGACAATAAAATATGTTTAAATTAAACTAGATGGCCAAGTATACATGTACTTCAATTGAGTGAGAGATAAATAGATGTAATGATCAATGATCACAGTTACTTTTTAATCGCCATTAATCCTGGTCCGGCGCTGGTCCACACGACAGAGCTGAAAAATGACTGAAAGTACTGTTCAAGAAGTTAGCTTGAAAACATGTTTTACCTTTGGTGCATCTAAACCAATCGATGCATGTGGTGGTCTTGTAGCCTTCCAAGCAAATCTTATAATTTGTCTTTTTGCTAAAATGAATAGTAGAAAGAACACCTGAAGAAGAAACAAAGCATGTAAATTAAAATTCTTATGTTATGGAACAAAATAAGAATATATTGTTTAACATTTTCTCTATTGCAATCTATGTTAAATTTTGAACCAATAGTATACAGATCATAAACGCTGCAGCCTTCATCGGTGCATGATTGAAGGGGCGATCATCAGTGCAAGATTGAATCGGAATATACATTGATGACTCAAGCAATCACCAATTGCATTTCCATATCTGGTTCTTGGTGAAATTTTTTTTTTTTAGTTTCCCCATGTTAAAATTTGGACACTATTCCACCAGAAAACCTCTGCAGAACCTCTGGCTCATGTGAGCTAAAAATAGGGTAACTGTAATGTTATCAATGATAGGTAAATTATTTGTTATTTCAAATTTTATTTGATCAATTATCTCAATAAATACTTACTTTAATAATAATAATAAAAAAAACTTCCTTTAATAGTATAAATAGAATGGAATTCCTGATAAACATTTTGGGGTCATGTTACAGCAAATTAATATTGGTTAGGGATGAACTATATTGCAAAAATAGTAAAAACTTACCAGTGCACCTGCACCAATAAACAACACAATACTGATAACGGATATAGATTTGATTTCTCCCATATTGTGCTGAGTTGTATTCTCATGTATTACCTGGAAGATGAATTAATTATGTAAATGAAAATCAAAGACTGTCTATGGGGGGTGTTATGGTTATGGTGTTTAACGTCACTTTCGACAATACTTCAGCTATATCGTAGTGGTCAGTTTAATTGGTGGAGGTCTGGAGGAAACCGGAGTACACGAGAAAACCACCGACCTGTCACATTGAGTCACTGACAAACTTTATCACATAATGTTGTATTGAGTACAACTAGCCATGAGCGGTAATCAAACTAACGTTAGTGGGGGATAGGCATTGATTGAATATGTAGTTGTAAATCCTAATTTCTTTACTATTGACGTTTACACGGTAAAGATATGATGCATTTCACGGATTTTAAGTAAGTTTATGCTTGTTCTAGACCAACACAATCGAAACATTTATATTTTTAATGCCTACAATTTTTTATGATTCATCTTTACCTCAAAATGAAAACGGAATTCTTGTAATATTATAGATGGTAATGCATTTTCTATTTGGTTACACGATTAACAGAAATTTTGGAAACAAAAATATTAATATATTCTTTTATATACAGAGACGTCTAAAACGTATTCGGTCACAATGGCGGCATTTTAATGTTTACTGTTGTACTAATGTCACTGAAAACGTCCTTGTGCTACTTTATCTGTGTCAGTATATCGGTGAGCATCATTCATTATAATTGGAAATGTTGGTCACATGAGCGTTTCGAGTTACTTTTTTTGTCGTCTGCTATACTTTATTTTTGTTTTAAAATTAAATTTTGAGAACTGAGCACAAGCATGAAAAATACAATTATAGAGATGGTGAAAAGTGGATTTTTCCGTTGTAAAATTGGTGATGTCTTGAAAATTCCTACATCAACAGAAATTGGTGTGGCTCATAAATTTTTGAGCAAGGGTTCTGTTGAAAATAAATGGGAAAGTGGACGACCTTTAAAAATTCAAACCTACATGTAGCGAATATCAAAACTTGACATGTAGTATATTGCAACTATTGGAGTTATTTGCATGATATTACGAACTAATTCAATGAAGGGGCACCTGTTCCTGCTTCTAACTGTACAGTTCATTATCATATATTCAAGCTAAGCATGGGCTTAATTGGAGAGCTTGCAGGAAAAAAGTTTTCATCAGGAAAGTCAATCATAAGAAGAGACTCTTATGGTGCAGGAAAAGACAATGCTGGATCACGAATAACAATTGGAACAAAGTTATTTTTTCGATGAGAGCAATATAATCATTCACAAATTGCTTGTGTATATAGTTAAACATATGTTATGTTTTAAATAATTATATATGTGAATATTTATGCCCCTCGTGGGCCCATAATTGATAAATAAAAGTATCTTATCTTATCTTATCTGGAGGAAAAATACCAAGAGGGATGGGAACCAGATCTCATTAAAAAACAGTCATCTCAGGAAAAGTATGAAGTCATAATGTAGGACCAGGGTTGCAGCTGTTGCCAGGGTGTTGGAAGGGAAAATAAATGCAATCTCTGGTAGTCTGGATGGATTTAATTCAGTCATTATTGTATAAATTTCTTGAATTCTTCCTAAAGGGATTTGAAATGTCATCAGACTTAACGGGTACATGATGAAGTACTGAAGGTACAAAAATGTATTTAAAGTGTATAATTAATTGTATTAATATTGATTGACCCATTTCTCCATGAAACTAGTTTGAAGAACGAGTAATCTCGTTGAGATTAGGATTCCGAAGAAATTTTTGTCTGTATCTTCATCCTACAAATGTAGATACAGACAAAAATTTCTTTGGAATCCTAATCTCAACGAGATTAAAGAACGAGTACAAAAATGTCCCAGTGTATCATGATCACGCCCTTATTGACCAAATACTTTGAGGTCTATAGAATCATGGTATACATGTACTACACTAGTCTATAGACTATAGCTAACTAAACTACATGTATTCAAATCAAATCAAATCAAATATAAGCTTTATTTACAGTCGGCAAGACATATAAACAATAAAACATATTGTATTTCGATATAAACGAAAGCCTTGACTAGCCTATCTATGAAGGGGAGGACAGGGGGAAGGGAGAAAGGAGAAAGGGGGTGGGAGAAAGGAGAGAAAGGGTGAGAGAAAGGAGAAAAAGGCCAAGGGTGGGAGAAAGGAGATCAAAGGAGAAAATGAGGAAATAAAACAAAATATATTTTTTTTTCAAAAAATGATCTAAAATGACAGAAAGATAATGAAACATTTAATCGAATACATAAACATAATTCACGATACATATGAAACTGATAACATTAATATATGATCAATAATCAACAAGACGTTCCGATGAAATGCGGATTTTGACTTCGTTTCGACTTCGTTACTTATAAATTTAGCGTTCAACGTTTACGATTTTTATTAAAAAATGAACAAAACTTTTTTGGAAACTTTTTTTCATATGGAGATTTATTTTTCCGGTGGGAGAAAGGAGAGAATATATTGAATGCTAGACACTTCGGCACCCGGACAAATCGGCACCAGGACACTTTGGCATCAGGACAAATCGGCACCAGGACACTTCGGCACCTGTGTGAGACAATTCGGCACCCCAATTAGACCAATCGGCACCTCATAAAGACAAATAGGCACTTGTGTTTTTTCTTTGATTTTACACGTGTACAAAACTTCCAATAGCCTTGGAACCAATTTTATTCATTTCTGTTCCGGAAATAACCCCGATCATGCCGATTCTAATCCTGATCCACGTTCAGTTTATTGATGAAAAGAAACTACTCATTTTATTTGTCTTCTTGGTAATGTAAATGTTTGCCTTGTATAATATTATGGTAAGAATTGTGATATTGATGTTTTGTAATCCTTTTTTCTGTATTTTATCTNTTTAATAATTGTGTGTTTAAGGATTATATACCCCCTTTTCACTCCAATGTTAACCCTACGGAAAACTTGTGGAAAATCACCCGTTTAAAACTGCACTGTTGTTTATGGAATTTACGCCAGATATGACATTTATATAAAAAGTAAGTCATAGGAGTGCATGCATAAACACTTCATATTTCTTGTCCTCAATTTTTGAAATGAAATTTGGAATAATAAATTGGGACTTTTAGAAAAATTTCCATAGGTTTAATTTAACAATGGAATGAAAAAGCAATACAATCCTTAACAGTTTTTTCTTAAAATATGTGTAGATCTATTGTTGGGTTTCATGTTATTGTACTTTGAGTACTGTACCTCTTCTTTTATTTGTGGGGCCCGGGTGGCTCAATGAGTTAGGTCGTTGGATCTAACAACTCATACAAGCCTATCACCAATACGGCGTGGGTTCG
>MJUT01054421.1:220903-241595 GCA_002080005.1 Gigantidas platifrons | reverse complement strand
GGGGGGGGGGGGAGGATTGCGAACTAATATTGTACAAAGACAGTACAATGCACAATCCCTTTTATTCTTGCAGGTTGCATGTATAGTTATTCAAAAGTCAGTATTCATATTTTATAGCTGTATGGGCCCCAATAGATGCCCAAGCTGTTGTAAGGGCATTTGAAGAAGAGACAAAAAGTGCAGCCAAAATATATGAAAAAATGGAAGAAATGCTCAAGAAGAAAGAGGTAAAAACAAACTACATGTACATAGACAAAATTATTTGACAAGATTAGTTTGCGGACATGATTCCGCTAGTAGCACTGTGTAGTTGTGTACTCGCTAAAACCATGGGATATAATTTGTCAGTCGGTGCTTTTCTCTGGGTGTTCTCTATTATTGTCTTCTCCTGAGGGAACTGCTTTCCTATAGTTTTGTCTGGTGAGATATAGTGCCCAACCATCATTGCACACACCAAGATGCAACAAATGAATAGTACACCAACTCGGACAACAATAAGGAGTTGGGTGAACTCATTTGTAGCTGGCATTCCCAATCATCAAATCCAGTTTCAAGAGGAAACATGGAGCAATAAAATAATTTGAAACCTTTCTACATTCAGTTGAAGCACTGATATTACGTGTTGATTGCCGATCTTTTGTTTGAACCTGACCTCTGGCACGACTCATTATAAAACCTCGTGTTCATGTCTACTATCAACGTTTTTATTTGGATCTTTTTTTTTTATCTTATTGATTTCCGAATTGGATGGCCACCGAAACATGTAGCATAATTTACACTCGGAACTCTTCTACAATTCGTTCAAACGAACGGTAACAACACGTGCCATAGTAAAATGTGAATTAAGATACATTTAATTGTAATCATGAGGGAGATACCTACCTTTTATACAAATGTACATGTATGTATGCATGGTGATTATATAACTGATGATAGAATTATGCTTCAAGTCTCTAGATTTTGTAAAAAAAAAAAAAAAAAAAAAAAATCGGAATTTCCCGCTAAAAAAACCCTAGCTGAATTTGCTAAAGGAAAATGGCTGTTAAAGACAAAACCTTGAATTTCGACAATCAATAAAAACAATATAAAAATCTAAATAAAAACATTGAATACAGAACTAAGATTACCCGATATCGAGTATCGTTTGCTGTTAGTAGCCTTTGGGTCACAAAATAAAACAATAAAAAAAGGACCCAACAAACATCTTGAGAATAAAGATACATCTTAATTTGAACGGAGAACAAATAAAACGACTTTTTTTTTTACAGATTGAAGGAAGGGTGGTACAGACCTCAGGTGATCCTGGTCATAGAATTGTTACTGCAGCTGCAGAAGGTGGAGCAGATTTTATTGTTGTTGGATCCCGTGGAATGGGGACTATCAGACGCACATTGCTAGGCAGTGTCAGTGACTATCTTGTGCACCATTCAAATATTCCAGTTTTCATCTGTCGTCATTAAAACTCATTATGTATATTTTACATGAAAAAAATTTGTCCTGTTAGTATATATTGAATAAAAATTAAAATATACTCGGTGAAATAACAGACTATAATAATCTGAGTATATTGAGAAAACCCGCCAATTCCCACCAGAGTTGTTATCCTCCGCTGGCGCTCACATCAGAGTAAAGAACGATAACTGTAGTATAGATTGTAAACCACCCACCCTCGCGCAAGACATAAGATCGTTTGGAGTACACAACGCCTAATTCGGAAATTTAACATGCAAATTGTGGCGATAGACATCAACTGCATTCTAGTTGATCAGCTACCTTCCTCTTAACACATCACTGGTAGGTCAACTAACAGAGACATCCTGGTAGTCATGAATTATTCAATAGTCATTTTGATTAGTCCCAATCTACTTTTTTACATCCAATCAAATCACAATATTTAAAAAGAAAAGGATTTCCTTGTAAAGAACACAAACAGGTCAAAATTACCAATGGGTTATCGACAATGAATGCAATTATATACCGGTATATCGCCTAGTATATAAGATCGTATCTGTCATATAGCCTATTAATTTCATCTAATAGGAAATATAAGTGATGTTATGTTGTTACTGGAAATTCTAAATTCAGATCTTAGTTACGGAGAGTATCCGAGTATGATCAGACATGGGTTATTGGCGATGAATCTTCTTTAAAATTAGATGTTTGTTGGATTTATTTGGTAGTTTGAAATTTGAAGCGATCGTTGAAACTCATATGACATGCATGGATACATTTCTAATATTCCGACATTATTCTAATATTACTATGCTAAAATATCCAAATTTTTGTTGTAGTTGTTTTCCTTTAAGTCGGACAAAAGTGTCCATTTCATGCAATGTTCAATCAAAATAAATATGAAAAATATATAAAAAGGTAATCATTTTGGGATTGCATAAATAGAAGGATCACCGAAGTACGTCCCATATACGCACCCCAACCTATAAAATATGAAGTTAACCCCTTCCTTCCAAAAAGGAGCAGAAATAAATCACCGTAATTGATTTTCAACCTACTCTTTAATTAAATCTCGCATGATTCAAAAATAAAGAGAGATTTCGTTTTCTTACCGCCTAAATACTTTCATGCAAACATTTAAATACATTTTGTATTGTTAGGAACATTTCTGTAATTTCATGTCCAAATTCACAGTATGGGAACCTGTACGCCTGAAATCTCTTATTGACGTGCTCTTCTGTAAACTGCATTACGGTTTCGGTGGAAATCGACTACCCACGCTTTCAAAGCAGGCAAGTTTTTCGGAATTTATTATCGACAGATACGATGTATCTGTAAAAATGTTACAGAATGTACATGATTCATTACTCTAACGGAAGCTAAAGTTTCTTTGGATATAATAACGCAACAAATTTAGAATGGAGTATCAAACGTTTGTTTTTACTACCAGAAAAGGTAAAAATTCCATTTCTTTATGCCTAAATGACTTCAAATTTAGACTGTATTTGCACGGATAGTTTTGGATGTGAGAAGCATTCTTTTTACAAAGAAGCGATAAAGAAAGCATAATTTTCCAACTAAAAAATTGAATTGAAAAAATGAATGTGCGGTCGGCTGTGTATGTCTGTTTGACGTCGCGTTTGAAAACGGTCTGTAACCTGATTGACGTGCTAAATTTGTATTTTAAAATGTATATTTATTTAGCAATGCTGAGGTATTCATATCTGTAATTTTGCATAAACTGTGTTCATATCTATTGACATTACCAACACAAGTATCGGGAATATTATTCAAGGATAAAGGTTATTTTATCCTTGTTCAAAAGAACCTGTTAAAATGGTAAATATGACGCTATATTTTTATGGCTAATACATTAAAAAAAACAAAGATGCAGTCCTTGCATCAATCAATCATACGCATTCTGTCAAGTTTTTTTGGACATACAGGTTATTAGAATTTAATGAAAACATAGAAAAACTTACCTGCCGTGAAAGTGTGAGATGTCGAATTCCACGGAAACCGTAGTAATGCAGTTTACAGATGAGCACGTCAATAAGAGATTTCAGGCGTACACGTTCCTATACTGTGAAGTTAATTACACCGCAACTAACAAAAATGTCTTAAAATGAACGATGGATAATTCATGACTACGGGGATTTGTCTGTCAGTTGACCCACGTGTGTAAACTATAATAAGTGGAGAGTATCGAAGTATGGTCAGTCGTCGGCTGCAAACGACGCTCGTAAATATCCCCATCTTGCTCTGTGTCAAAAACGAAAGCGGAAATGCGCTTTGTTCGGGGTCTATGACGATGATTTATGTCATTCCTTATTCCTCAGAAAATGTCCGAGAGATCCAGAACGAACCACATTTTCATTTTCGGATGTATATCTTTAAGTGAAAGAAAAGTTTGAAAAACAAAAGAGGTTACCAGAAGCCGTGAATCCGAAGGACAGTTAATACAATAGCCACAAGAAAAAGACAAGCAATGATTGACAAAACACTACACAGAAAACTAAAGATTGCACAAAGCGAACCAAACTGAAAATCGGGGCTGAAATTGGCTGTTCCGGAAGGATAGACAGTTCCTGCTTCACTAATGGCACCCGTGGTGCTCCTGCAAACGACACGAACATCTTGTGATATGGAAATCGTCTTAAACACCAGTATAGGTAAATGAATACAAATTACATATATAACACGTGAATCCTACAATGGGAGCGAAGACGAGCATCGTTTTTACGCGGAACTAAAAAGATGAAGACGTTAAGATAAAAATAAACTCCGCTAAAACGGAGGATGAACTCGTGTGCCCCCAAAAGGGTAAGCAGTTCCTGCTCCATTAGTGGCACCCGTCGTGTTACCTTTGTAGTAAACCCGGTGAATAGTCATGAACGAGGACAAGACCGGATTGTGATGACGACAAAGGCAACATAACGGTGGTCATTTGTGACAGATGTATCACAACGGTTAACCAAGTCATCTTGGCGACCGAAAAACTTTCGAAGTGATGATTTCAACTTAACAACTATATGAACCCTTGGTTCAGTAGCTTCCTTGTTAGCAGCAATTCTCTATCAAGGAAATCATGATTATTGATAGGAACCACAAGGTCTGGAATATCGCTTCATAAGAGAGATGTATACTCCATATGCAGTTGCTGCTGGAATGTTGCTACGTATAGATGGAAAGGTCACAATAGGAATATGGAAATCATCTCTTTTGTCGTAAAGTTTCGTTCTTAACCAGCTCCCATTGTAACTTTCTATGTGTAGGTCAAGGTATGAAATAGACCTAGCTGCAACTATGGTTTCCTCCATTTCAAGCTCAGTGGGATAGATTCGAGCAGAAAGATCATCAATCTTGGAATTAATTAGTGAAAGGACATCATCTATATAGCGGAAAGTGAAATTAAAGGATCGGGCTATGTACATTGTATATGATGATTTTTCCATCTGATTATCATAGGCTATTATAATACGTTACAACATCTGACAAAACCCCATTAGCGGTCATGTGAACTTTCGTATATGAAAACATTTTTATTTAAATATCAACTAATCGGAGAGTTTTACGTTTGTGATGCAATAATGAAAAGTGCGAAAGATACTGGTAAGATTTTACCAATGGTGTTTTATTGGCTAGAATCGTGAGTTCATTTGGACATGACCATTAAACGGATTCTGTCAGATGCATGGAGGGTCGGAGCGCATTATGACAGCAGATTAGATGTTTTCGAAATAAAATTGTAACTATGAGAAAAATATACGACCGATCGTATTGGTTTTTGTTTTCGATGGAAGGAAACAATTTCTTTAAGTGAATTACAAGCTGAATGAGGTTGCTGCAGTAGGTAAATATTCCTTGTTATTACGTGTTAAGGACATACTACAGAAGGGTCCCTGTTTGTCACAAATTACCATATCAATCCTAATAAAAATTGTTGTGAGAAGGACCTGTGCATGAACCATAAATAAAGATGCACAATTTGTTATCAAATATCCCGCTCTCTCCGAGAGGTTAATAAAAACATAGATATCAAAGTTAGTCCTTACACACGTGACTTAACAGTTCGGATTACACTGCTTGGAAAGAAAGTTAGTGATAAATACGAAATGGCAGAGGAAAGAAGAACAACAGTGTTAGCAATGGATGGCAGTACAGCAGCTGATAAAGCTCTACACTGTGAGATATAAATAGTTTGGTTTTTTAATTTTTTTTTTTTATTGTATTGATATTTTAGTTCAAAGTTGTCAAGTTTAAAGGTATTTTATCTGATTTACACAGTATTTGTTTACAGTGTGCTATATTTAAGATAAATGTGTTAAATCAGTTTTACGTACGTTTTGTGTATATTAAAAAATACATAAATTAACATTATTTTCGAGATAGACAAAATGATCTTAAATGTTATCTTAATTATTATTTGAGGTATAGAATTTTAACATGAACGCACATGCCTTTAAAAAGGTTAAACCCTATTTCAATACGTGTAAGCTTGTACGTATATCTCGGGTACATATATAAGATAAAAAAAATATAATAATGAAAGTGAAAAATTCATATCATAGCTTGATCGTGAAGAAGTCATATTAGAAGATTTCCAGATTATTTGACCGTAACAACGTCCTAATGGATTACATGACCATTTAATAAATGAAATTAATGTCGCATGCAACTAAAACAGTAAATTATGTTGTTCTCTGTTCGCTTGACATTTGAAGCGAATGTAAATTACCTATTGCAAGACACAAAACCGGGGTAACGTACCAAAGGTTATCTATCTCTTACTTGGTTGTCGCATTAGAAATAGAAAAATTTAAACACGAAAACAGATTTCAAAAATCGTTATATAGTCACGTCTTCTTCTTCTTTATTGATTGGCGTTTAAAATTAATTTCTACAATCGTGTACAGAATGTTAGTCAAATTTTCAAAATTGCCATGTGTCATTAAAAACATCTGTGCTTAAAAGGAATTCACTTGTTTTCTGTTTCTTTTTCTGTATTCAAATAATTTGTACCACTAAAAAAAGAACACCTTCTATAATTTCGAATGTATCTCCTTCAGTAAAAGTAAAAAAAAAGTTTTCAAGTATTTATAAGTTGAATACAAATTAGAAATGATGTCATAATTGTGTACAGTAAGTTTGATATCTCCGTTTTTATTACTATAAATATGTTGTAAACGGCGATTTCAGATATTCAGTTTTGTGCTTAATTCGTGAATATTTGCACTAACTATAAGAAGTAAAATAATTTGACAATTGCTCTATGAATATTCTACTGTGGTTAAATTGGACAAGAAACGAACCCTTGAGAATGTTGTAAAGAAAGTGTGGTTTTATATGAACATATATGGCAATTTTTAAAATTTTAACCACTTCTGACACCAATTATGTAACCATTACGTCAAACAATAACTTCATGAAACACATTAAACGACGACTGATTCCGACTATTGTTAAATCCGTCTGAACATCTTTCACGAAAACGCGGTAAGCGGGTTTAAAACACTGTTTTGTAAACTTTTATATTTTACGTTTAGATTTCGACTTTTCTTTAATTACATGTTTAACCGGACTTGTAAAATTAAAGATTTTCTGTAAATTTTAAGCCATACAGGGCTAGCTTTCGGATTTATTTTTGAAAAGCTAACTGATGATATCATTGGTCAGAAGTTATTAACGAGACCTATGATTTCACAGTTGAACTTCTAATTATCTAACCTTCAAAAAGAATAAAAGGTTGAGAGTATGGTCATGTCCTAGATTAGACATGAAACTTGTTTTCATTATAATTTTATAACTGTAAGATATGTATTTGTCTCTTTTTTTATTTTTGGTGTTTAACGCCACTTTCAGCAATATTTCAGCTATATCATGGCGATCAGTTTCAGTGGTGGAAGAAGCCAGAGTACCCGGAGAGAACCACCGACCATGGGCAAGCAACTGGTAAACTTTATCACTTGCGGCTGCGAGTCGAGTGCACCCTTTTTGTAATTTACAAAGCCGGGCGCGAACCTACGCCGTATTGGTGATAGGCTTGCATGAGTTGTTAAATAATCCAACTATCTAACTCATTGAGCCACCCGGGCCCTATTTGTCTCTTTAAAAAGCAGTTCTATCGTTGTTTAAAAAAAGTAGCGGTGTTACAACTTCTAATGCAATAAAATTCCTTAGTGTAATAAAGTTATATGAATAGCTATAGAGAATAGTTGTTGCCACTCAACTTATGAATTGTCACACTAACGAAATGTTTTTTTTTCTTATCTTCATATTTCTGCAGTCTAGCCTGATATCAAAATATCTTAGCTTTAAAAAAATGTTACATTTTTGTCACGGGTACTTGTGGACAGGGTGCTCCAATATATAGAATATATATACATTTATGTATATATTTACAATGTATATGATATTAATTTACTGTTTTATCTAATTTATGTCCATTGAATATATCGAGTAATATATGATCTGTTAGCTCTTAACAAGGGCAGTGAATCCCATGTCCATATAGCCTCTGCTTTGTAAACTGTAAACCAGGTCAGTTTGTAACATGCTTATCAGGTTGAGTGAGGCATATGTTCCATGGAGCGTCTTGCAAAACTGTTATGTAGACGATTTCTCAAATTTAGTCAATCGAAGGCAACTCTTAACGAGATGAGCTATTTGAGTAGTTGGTTTATGCTTCTGTTAATTTTACTTTACTTCAACGGGAAATTATCACATGTTTACATAATATTTTAAGATATACACTTATATTGCAGTTTACATTGAGAATATTCACCGAGAGAATGACGACCTTGTTGTTTTACATTGTGTTCATCATCGGGCAGTATACTCTTATCAATGTAAGTTTTACATTGTGTTCATCATCGGGCAGTATACTCTTATCAATGTAAGTTTTACATTGTGTACATCATCGGGCAGTATACTCTTATCAATGTAAGTTTTACATTGTGTTCATCATCGGGCAGTATACTCTTATCATTGTAAGTCTCAAACGAAAATTGTCCTTGAATTGAAATTAGAAATATCTAATATATATATATACAATCACACCAATACGTGCCTCTCATCTAGCAAACCTTCCAACTTACCAATGAACACCCGATGGAAATCTATAGGTGCTTGCTTGGGATGGGCAATGTAAAGTGTGTCGGTGTTAACCCGGTAAATGAAAAACTAAATGGTGATATTACATATTAATACGAATTTGGTTTCATATTATACAATTATGGACTTTTTACAAAGGTCAATATGTTATATACATTGTATGGACCTGCTAGGATTATATTGACCGAAGACGAAGTCTGAGGTCAATATGATCCTAACAGGTCCATATATAACATATTGACAGAGTAAAAAGTCCTTAATTTTTATATTACATATTACTCGTGTCATTGAAAATAAAATATTAACATAAAATATGTTTTTCACTGTGAAGAAACCAGACGTCTTGTTTCTATTTTTAAAAAATATTGACGCTATGTTTCTATTTTTAGTAACATAGAGTCAATATGCTTAGCATATTTGAGGCATGTTTCTAAATTTAGAAACATGCCTGAAATATAATTCTGAGATAGAAAAATATGCAATATATTCCGGGTACCACTGCACAGTCTCAGCCAATGAAAATAAAGGAAAATACAGACAATGTAATATATAGATATATATATATAGGTGAAATGTATATACGTTTGAACGCGCAGTGTAAACTGTGGTTGTACATACATTTACTGTGGAAATTTGGCAACATGCTTATGGTAGATTTTAAAGCTTTCCACAAATCGGAGTACTAGTATTTCTATGTTGATTTGTATCTGGTTTTAGTAACTATACCTATATGTTTTGTAACGAAACCAACTTGTGTGGAAAATTTGATATGGTCTATATATTTTTCACTAAAATGGTAAGAAAAATCACGTTGATCAATTTTATTGGTGAAGAAACTAGGAGTGGGCCCTCAACTTATGAAAACCATCGTACCGCCACATGTCACTGACAAACTTATATAAAAATGTATGGAATACATGGAGTTTTTTCTATTGAAAAGGGTATACATATAGTAAATTTTAGTTATCTTTTCAGACATGTTATTATATTTTCATACGTAAAATCTTTTATTCTTCTCATCGTTTTGTATCCACAGCTGTTTGGATGCCAACTGATCCTAGTGCAGTTTCTGTTGCATATCATGAAGAAAACACCAAAGGAGAAGAAATATGCAAGGCAATTGAGCTGAAGCTGAAAAATTACAAGGTACAAAATGAATTTGTGATGATCCGAAAAAAAACCCGTTAGTTTGCTGTTATTGATTCCAATTGTAATAGGGCCCGTGTGGCTCAATGAGTTAGATAGATGGATTACCTAACAACTCATACAAGCCGGAAGAAGAAGCCGGAGTACCCGAAGAGAATCACCGACCATGGGCAAGCAACTGGTAAACTTTATTACTTGCGGCTGCGAGTCGAGTGCACCATTTTTGTAATTTACAATGCCGGGCGCGAACCCACGTCGTATTGGTGATAGGTTTGTATGAGTTGTTTAGATAATCTAACTGCCTAACTCATTGAGCCACCCGGGCCCTTCCGGTATACTGAGATATGTATTGAGCTTAATACATATATATTGTAAGCTGAACTTTTTTTCTACATAAAATTGATTCCATCTTCTTTTGACAGACGGTGCTTTAATTTGCAATTATGATCTTACTTTCAGATTCCCGGTAAAGTTATTAAGTTAGAAGGTGGTGATCCCGGACATACCATCGTCCATAAAGCCAACGACCTTGGTGCCTCTTCAATTATTATGGGATGTCGTGGTATGGGCACTATCAGACGGACATTAATTGGAAGTGTCAGCGACTATATTGTACATCATGCAAACTGTCCCGTTGTCATATGCCGTCATTGATTGGAGAGAAAACAAATATTTGCTTCTTTGTGTTTCAACTAAATGCATTTGTAAATCATACCATTGTTAAGCTAGGTCTGAGATTCTTTTGCTGAAATATGCAGGATATAATGTAACTGTTAAGAACAATTTTAATTATTATTGTCGAATAAAATGAGACTACCACTGTTGGGGGTCAAATTTCCAAATTTCCTTATGAAATCTTAGGGACTGGAGAAATTGGACTAACATTTTTAACACTTAATGTGTATATATTAACTGTAGTCTATGTATATTACATAATGTAGATCCGGATATCGTTTATGGGTTCATATCGAATAAAGATTTATAAAATTAATACTATACTCAATACTCAATTAATATACAAGAAGAGTTTGAAGATATCACAGGGGTAATCAGAATCCGTATATCGATAACACAATGCCCAAAAGAAAATATACAAAAGGACAAACAACGATCTACAAAACATACACATAAAACTAATGATCGAGTAACACGAACCCCACTAAAAACAGGGTGTGAACTCAGGTGCTCCGGAAAGGTAAGCAGTTCCTGCTCCACTAGTGGCACCCGTATTGCCCATCAATTCTCACCCGTTAATCACTACAAAATGTTACACCCAGTCCAAAATTTAAAAGTTGAAGATCTGCCTCAAACCTTCATTATACGGACATTTCTAACAAGCAGCTTTATAGCTTTAAATATAGTTTTCAGCAGTTAGTTAAAACAAAGCTACACACTTGTTCTCAATATTTCTACATAATTTACATTTCATAAAACCAGGGGCGGATCCAGGGGGCGCCCCCCTCCCCTAAAATTGGAAAAGATAAGATTTTTTTTGCGTAAAATCGTGATTTTTCAAACAAAATACCCCAAAGGTTTTCGCGCCTCGCTCCGCTCGGCACGATTATTTTAAGTCCGCCCCCTAACTTGAAATCCTGGATCCGCCCCTAAAATCTGTCGAATAGTCCTCCATTCATGCTTTCTACGTCAGAAATCCTATACGTTTTTGAAAAGGAACACGTTTGCACACTTGCAACTTCTTTGTTCCTACACTCAATTTCACCATGTTTTTTTACACTTTGAATTACATCGTCAACGTGTATGTCACTAACGTAGATGGGTATATTTCAAATGGAAGTAGAATTTGAAATTTTCGGAAGTTGGCATAGTGGCCATAAAAGGCCTTGTGCAATGCTTATAAATGAGTAGGAGAGAGCACCCTCCTTTTTTTAGGCTCCTGCATGGGTTTTCAGCATTCGAAGATCATCACCAATAAGATATAATAGGTAGTTGATGGACTCCATACCAAACTTGTATCATGCCCTCATCTCATGTTCAGTTGATCAGGTTGTTCTTTCTGAAGGTTCTATGTTCTTTGTTCTCTCGCATTCATGTCTGGAATCGCAATAATTACTGGTTTGGCAGCCATTTAAATATTTAACCCAGCCCCTGAAGGTGGGCTAAATATTGATTTTTTAACCAAGAAATAAACAAAGGGTTACATTTAACCATAGAATGAACAACGGAATGTAATCTATGTTTAAATTTTAACTGTTGGTTATGATATTTAACCGTAGATGAATAACCTTCTCGGAGACCAGACACCACTACGCATCGATAAACCAATTACAGAAAGCGACCATAAAATTGTCGGAGAGCACACAATCAAAAATTCCTGTTGGTAAGCAGTAGGTACAACGCATCTATCTAAAAAATATAAATAGCAAACGCAGGCTCTATAGATAGATAATCTAATTATCAACGTTGATACAAATACCATGGGCTAATGTGATGTTGCAGCAACATACAATATGGACACTCGAATTTGAAGAGAGAAAAAAAAATGATATCATTACGCTAGTATATTTTAGATTTCAGTCGTCGATTTCCAAAATGAGATATGGAGTTGAATTCTGATTTTCTGTATTACGTTGACTGGGATAGATGGATGTATGGATTATTTAAGAAATAAATCATTGAAGCCATGATTTATTTCGATTCTGATACGTCTAAGAGTACACATACGGTAGTATACATTTGATTGGAAGACAGTAATTTATATTTACGCTTGCGGAAAATGTCGCACACAATTTATGCTGCCAAATTCGAGCAGACGATAATTCATCAACATGTACATTTACGACGGGAAAGTCAGTCACATGCACCGGTGCATGTGCTCATGAGATTTATACCTAATCGATAAATCGCTCGTATCGCTTACAAACCGATAGAAGGATGTCATGTTAGAATTAACGTTGAAATGAGAGAACGTCATCTCATTCTCTATCCAGAGTTGTCGTTACTGCTACGTTACACAACATCTCTGTCAACGCTCATTTTACAAGATTCTTGTAAAACTTAGAAACAGTAAAAAAAAATGGGGTGTGTCTAAAAGTCGGTCTCGGTTCCGGTTCGCTATCTAAAAATCGGTCTCTCGGTCTCGGTTCCGCCATAAAATATCTAGTTTTGAAGAGTAATAATATATTTTTGTTAAACTATCATGAAATATGTCTTTTGTGATATTGTGATAAAAAATCTGTAATAGGGTAGATATAAATAATATTTCTTTTAAAATCACAAAAGACATATATTTCATGACGTTATTGCAAATGAAATAGTTTAACAAAAATATTTTATTACCCTTCAAAACTAGATATTTTATGGCGGAACCGAGACCGAGAGACCGATTTTTAGATAGCGAACCGGAACCGAGACCGACTTTTAGACACGCCCAAAAAAATGTACTTAAAATTGTTTTAATTATTGTAAATATCAATAAAGACGAAAATAAGTCACTCATTTCAAATCAATTCTCTCTTAAAAATGATTTACCCCCCCATTTCTTGGAGAACTATTTTGCGGAGGTAAAAATTAAAAAGTTAAAAACGATCACAAATCGTTTTTAAGAGAGAATTGATTTGAAATGAGTGATTTATTTTCATATTTATTGATATTTACAATAATTAAAACAATTTTAAGTAGAATTTTTTTTACTGTTTCTAAATTTTACAAAAATCTTGTGTAATGAGCGTTGGCAGAGATGTTGTGTAGCGTAGTAGGAACGACAACTCTGGATAGAGAATGGTGTAATGAGCGTTGACAGAGATGTTGTGTAGCGTAGCAGGAACGACAACTCTGGATTGAGGATAGAGAATGTTGTGTAGCGTAGCAGGAACGACAACTCTGGATAGAGAATGAACGTCATCTATGTAGCGGAATGTAAAATCAAAGGATTGGACTATTTCTTTACCTGGAAAAAAAAAACACGATCACAAGGCAAAACGTGTTACCTATAGATATACAAATTATGACAATATGATTTTCAACTGGAATTAAAAGTAAAGGTTGGAGAAAACTTATAAATTATGAATTGTCTTTCTACATGCGCATACAGTATGTGCTATGTTTACTATGCAACAATTGACTCCCTATTTGCAAGATTTATGTCATTGGCTTATTCATATGTAGCATTTTGTGATAAAGACCCCGTTTACACTTGCACAAATAGATCGATCTAAAGAAGATCGATGCAAAAAAAAAATCGATCTTTGTCTAGTGTAAACGGTTTAGATCGATGTAACATCGATATAAAAAAAAGTCCAGCTCCAGTCTCCAGAGGTATGTCAGTGACTTGCGCCAGGTCGGTGGCTTACCCTGGGTACTGATGATATACTATGTTGTGCTCAAATATATGGCACGGAATTCCCCCCCCCCTTTTTTTTTACTTTCTGTTTGCATATTTATTTTCAATAAAATTGCTTTATTGTTTCATCTCTTTATTTATCGCGTTGGTGTCCATATATCAATACAATCCCATTGTAACAACTTGCATATATGCCGGCCGGCCCTATATTCTTAAATGCAACATCTTTTTACAAGAAAAAGGGAATGTTTTATGCTAAATGTATTCTATAGTAAGTTGTGATACCTAAAATTGGAAATTTAATGCAAAATAAAGAAATTTCCTTTCCACACTGAATGTCCTGCCGTCAAGAGGGTTAAAAAAAAGAAGTCGCAGTACAATTAAAACGAGAATGCACATTTCACATAAAGGACACCTATGTATACACATTTTTATATTTAATAGGAAGTTATGATTTTTGACGAGATCGTAAAAATAGTTTACAAGACAAGAGAATATTAGATTTTCATTTTTTATTTTTAATATTTGAATAATCCCAGAACATGACGGCAAAAATAAATTGTTTAGCGTTATCGCACTTGTAATGTTATCTAATCGATTTTAAGTGTATTTTTAGAATGTTGTTACACATGACCGACACACTTGTACGTTCTACGTTGTAAATATTAAAAAACCATGGCCGAAGAAAGCTCAATACAAAAACGAATTGCTGTTATTTCAATGGATGGGAGTAAAGAATCAGAAGCGGCATTAGACTGTGAGTGTTTTCACTAATATGTACCCCCTTTTCATGTGTGCACATGGTGGTCATTTTTTTTGTTAATATTCGGGGGCGTGTACAGATCTAGCATAGTAAGCGGTTACGTGTGAATACATAAAAGGTTGCCAGTAATTCAGATCATTACGATTCCTCTGGGCAACCGAACTTGTTATTTATTTATTTTTTTAATTTGTACCTGCATGGGTATACACCTACTATCCGATGCAGATTTTCAACCTAAATATTGGATAAATATCTGAGTCAATTCAGCTTCCTTGTTAGTTTTTACGTATAAAATTACTTTAAATTCTAATTAATGCGGCGTGCCTTGTCTACGAATATTCGCTTAGAATAAGAGGGGGGAAGGTGAAAATATGTATTGTATCCAACAATTAGCATAAAAACTAATGAAAAGTATAAGATAAGATAAGATATTTTATTTACCAATCATGGTCCCATTATGGGCAGAGTCATTATAATAAATTGAATGATTAACATACATAATAATGCACATGACAGACAACAACATGAACAATAAAGTCAAATAGCAGTTAATGCTAAAGAAATGCTACATTTATAAAATAATAGTCAACAGTGACCTGGAAAATAGTCCTAGATATACATGCATAGTTATTATATTACTATATACATGTACATTATGTATGCACATCAATGACTGTGGTATTCGAGGAACATTATTGTGGTATATTAAATAATAATAATAATAACATGTTATATCTTTAGTTCCCACAAGATGGTTCGAGTTCATATTTAGCATAATAATGATAAAAATACCAGTACAACAGTTCTCGTGACTGATGCACATGTGCAACATGGAGTCGCGCATATGCAAAAGTCACCAAGGGACAGTGCTTATATGAGATGTTATACTTGTAAAAAAGATGTAAATTTTTTTTATAATAAATACAAAACCATATTTGCACTATATATATTTATATCACATGTCATATTTTTAAAATACAGTTTTGGCGTAAATAGGAAAACTACCAATATTGCAGTTATGTCTGAGCTTGGACGTTATCCTATATCTTTCTCTGTAATCTTAGCTATGTTAAAATATTGTCACAGATTAGAAGGTCAACAGGAAGGTTTACTATTTGATGCTTATATATGTAATAAAGAGTTACATTTTAGTAAAATCAATACATGGTATTCAAGTATATTATATATTATGGATGAGTTTAAATATCTAATTAGGTCAGTTGTGTAAACAAGTAAAAGATAATATGTGTAACAGTTCTTATAATGACTATAACCAACACCACCCCCTTATCAGGCCAGATTTCAGATGCACTGAGATAGGAAAGTTAGATGACCACTGCATTGGGTCATTTAAGGTCACGAGTGCCAGACAATATTTTATATTTTATTAGTAGGTTTAAGTATACAGTCATTGAATTTACCTGTATAAGAAAAAAAATCTTGTCTCGCACCTGTATTTAAGGTTATGTTCTAATGATCAATCCTGCTCCACATGTGTTTTATGATTTAATATAAAAATAACGCATGTTTTAAAAAGAAAAAGTCTTCTCGGACAACTGTCATCAATTGTTGGTCATTTAGAGTTATTGAACGACTACCAACTTCGTGTAACATTTGGTGTATATAGAATTGTACAAATATGCCAGCGGATGCCATATAATATATGCACAATGTGTTTTGTATGCTCTCAGATTGTCTGACCAAATTGATTTTGTCGGTGGAGTGAAGCGTCGAAGTAATGTTTATTCAAATTTTATCTTTATTTTTTCCTCGCTCAAATCAATATAACATTTCTAGACATGATCATACATTTTCGTTAGCAAACTAGATAGACTTAGTCTCAACACACACACACAAAAAAATAGCGTAAGAACTACGGTTCAGCAGCTAGGTATCGTTCTGAATATAACTGATATGCTCCTCGTTGGATGTTTAAGAAATAAATAATGGAAGCCAGAATGTGTTGGGAGTTTTAACATGGATTGGCGGATATTAGTATTTTATCCCGAGCCAAAAACGACGGATGAAATTTATTAATATCCGCCAATCCATGTTAAAACTCAAAACACATTCTGGCTTCCATGATTTATTTTGATTCTGATATGTCTAAGAGTACAAATACGGTAGTATACTTTGATTGGAAAACGGTAATTTATATTTACGTTTGCGGAAAATGTCTCACACAATTTATGCTGCCAATGAAAAAGTCAGCCACATTCACCGGCGCATGTGCTAATGAGATTATACCGAATGGATAACTCGCTCGTTTGTTAACAAAACGAAAGAGGGAGGTCATGTTAAAATAAGCAATAATCAATCATTACCGATTTGATTTTGGAGCTGATCCGAACGTGTGTTGTTTTTGTTGTTCATTTACCATTCGTTTTATTAAATATGTATGTTTTAATAACTATATATTTATTTGGTTTTTCAGTTTATGTAAAAAATGTTTACCAGGAAAACGATGAACTTATAGTGATGTACTGTGTTCATCACAGAGCGCAGCATACATATGGATGTAAGTTCTGTTTTATATACACACTGTAGATCAGCAATCCCAACCTTTTCAGCAAGAGGGCCACAAAGCTTAACACAGGGTCGTGAGTCTAATAGGACAGAAAAACAGCTAAACTTACAAAGTAACAATCATTATTTATTCTGATGTAAGTCATTTGCATTCACAAAGAAAACAAATACGGTCAATATAATAAGAACAAACTCAAAACACGACATGTTCCCGCAACGCATTGTCATATGGGGATTATGTGAGGGAACGCACGGATATGCCTTGTGGGTGTCCCAACACGTATCTTAGAAACCTTAAGTCAAATTATAATTACTTGGAACTTTGATCAGTTGTTAGACCAATATGTCTAGAATAAAAAGTGCCTTTAATTTTTTATTTTTCATTGGGGTTAAGTAATGGGTTTTTTTGGGGTCTTTAATGGTATAACTCGGCAGCATTTCAGCTATAATTTAGAGGAGTGGTCATTTTTAAACAGCATGCTTTCAATTTTTGTTTTTTAATTTCACATTTTGATGAACGGAAAGGCAAAATGAGAATAAATTAACAATATTAGTAGTCCGTGGGCTAGCATAACCCCCCGTGCACCCCCACCTTCCATGTTAACATATTTTTTAGGTCCTCCTATATATCCTCTTGAAAAAAAACATGTTAACATTGAATATTTTGGGATGAACTTACATTTTTGAGCCCTTTTTTACATCCTTTCGACAATTTTGCCGGATTTTCAGATTTTTTCATTCTTCACTGTTGCTGAGGTCTTGTAGCTTATTAACAACTATTAGAATATAAAAACTGGGGTTTGGTGGATAGCTGATTATATTATCGTTCAAATGAATACAAGTTATTAATATTTTATGAAGTTCAGTAATCGTAGGAGGCAAAAAATCTATCCCTACCCCTGATAAAATTGCGTAAAAACGAGATTTTTCGCCTTTTGTTTTCAATAGACAAAATATTACACAGCTTTGATGATATATTTATAATGAATTTATTAAAACTATTGCATTTATCGAAAATTAAACCCATTACATCATCAAAAGACATGTTTTGTAGTGTAGATTGCAGAAAAATGGAATATTATAACTTTTGCCGATTTTAGCTCTATTCAGCCCAAAGCGTGTAATATCTTTTTCATAATATAAATTGACAACCAAATTATACATCTGTCGTGTGAAATTATGTCATGGAGACATTTTAAAATAAAATTTGTTCTAGTACCACCCTGTATAGGACTTCTAGCGACAAAATATTACCCCTTACCCTGCCGAAAATCGCATAATATTTTCTCATCAGTATTAGTCAGTGGGCTAGCATAACCCCCCGTACACCCCCACCTTAAAACTATTGCATTTATGGAAAATTAAACCCATAACATCATCAAAAAACATGTTTTGTAGTGTAGATTGCAGAAAAATGGAATATAATTTTTGCCGATTTTAGCTCTATTCTATTGGGTACTATAAAAATGTAAAAAGGCCATAATTATCTTCCTTCTACCTACCGATTAACAAATAAATAGCATAATATTAGCCCTACCCCTCTAAAAAACACGTAAAATTTGATGAAAGTCGGTTTATTTCCTTAGAAATATGGTCGGCAGGGTGAAATTTTTATTTGCCCTGTAAGATCTTTCAATTCTTTATTTAAACAAATCATATGAACATCATCTAAGAGGGTTTAAATTCTACCAATGTCGGAAAACATGAAAAATGGGTAATTTCTGATTTTCAGAATTTCTACAGAATATTCCTTATTGGCCAGGTTAAGCTGCTTTATGGGAATTTTTGTCCAATCAATATAGTTTTATCTGAATGCTGAATGTATTAGGATTTATTTCAAAAACCATTAACCCTCATATATGCATATTATGATGCCCATTTTAGCCAAATTCCACCCCTTCCTCTACTTGGAAACTGGGACATATACATGATATACTCAATATTTTCATATTTCAGTTTCATTCTTCAACAAATGTCCTGAACAATGAGTATTGCAAACGGCCAAATAGTATGGAAAATTGGCAAAACAGTTCTCACTAGTCTTCCTCTTCACCATCAATCAATGAGTATAAAACATCGTCGAATTCATCATCACTTTCATCGCTTTCTGTCAAACCTGCAATATTTTCCTCGACTAAAACGCCGGTGAGTTGTCGTAGAATGAAATCACCAGACACCCATTTTGGTTCAATCATCCCATCAACACACTGCCAACCATTGTCATGAGTAGGCTCCGGGTATACCGGTACTGGTTTTACAATATGGGCTCTTTTCCAAATTCCTACCTGATAGTTACAACAAGCAGGTAAAAGCCTCCATCTGCAGAAACAAATCCTCTGAAATTTGCCAGGAATCTCCAATTTGTGCAAGAGCACTTTGGAATTGGGGTGACTTTTATCATGTCTTAATTGGCTTGACTTTTCCAATCCCCTTAAATGCGCTCGTTGTATCACAGCGTGTGAACGCGTGCAGGCCTAAAAGTGCTGGACACAATTCCTGCTGGTACTACTGTGCTAATTTGGTGATATCTATCAACCATTCCAGTATCAAAGAGAATTGTCACTCCTTGTTATACCCCCACTGCACTGGAGGGGGTATACTGTTTTACCCCTGTCTGTCCTTCCGTCTGTCTGTCTGTACGTCCGTTCATCTGTTTGCCCGTCCTTTCGTCCGCCCCAAGACCAAAATGGGTGTCTGGTGATTTCATTCCACGACAACTCGCCGGCGTTTTAGTCGAGGAAAATATTGCAGGCTTGACAGAAAGCGATGACAGTGATGATGAATTCGACCATGTTTTATACTCGTTGATTGATGGTGAAGAGGAAGACTAGTGAGAACTGTTTCACCAATTTTCAATACTGTTTGGCCATTTGCAATATTCACTTTTCAGGTCATTTGTTGAAGAATGAAACTGAAATATGGATATATTGAGTATATCATGTATATTTGTCCAAGTTTTCAAGTAGAGGAAGGGGTGGAATTTGGCTAAAATGGGCATCATAATATGCATATATGAGGGTTAATGGTTTTTAAAATAAATCCTAATACATTCAGCATTCAGATAAAACTATATTGATTGGACAAAAATTCCCATAAAGCAGCTTAACCTGGCCAATAAGGAATATTCTGTAGAAATTCTGAAAATCAGAAATTACCCATTTTTCATGTTTTCCGACATTGGTAGAATTTAAATCCTCTTAGATGATGTTCATATGATTTGTTTAAATAAAGAATTGAAAGATCTTACAGGGCAAATAAAAATTTCACCCTGCCCGACCATGTTTCTAAGGAAATAAACCTACTTTCATCAAATTTTACGTGTTTTTTTAGAGGGGTAGGGCTAATATTTTGCTATTTATTTGTTCATCAGTAGGTAGAAGGAACATAATTAT
>MJUT01054421.1:185068-195951 GCA_002080005.1 Gigantidas platifrons | reverse complement strand
AAAAAATTCAAAGATATTTCAATTAAGATACATAATTTTAAAAAGTCAGAGATATTTCAATTAAGATAAGCATACTTTTAAAAAGATACGATAACAAAATATTAAAATGTTTATCATAAAAAAGAGCTGTCTCATTTAAATTTGTTTTTATCAGATATAGTCAATATGAACTTAATATAGTTACATACGTATCACAGGGATTTACTTTAAACAGAACAATCGTTAACAAAATGTGCAATTATGTTAAGTAAAAGAACTTTGAAAATAAAGTATTTGTTTTGTAAATGTTTACCCCTGTGATACGTGCAGCATATATAAGTAAAGCACGTTAGGGTTTTCAAAAGATTTGATATTAGATTAGATGTTATTATCAAGAGAACTGCACTTTACAGATAAAACAGAACCAATGTTTTGTCTTCGGTGCATGCGTTAGTCTTGCACATGTAAGGTGTTGCCATTCAAGGCAAGAACTACACATAACACTTGACTCTTTTTCATCGGCATCGCCTTTGCAAATATTACATATGTACACATGATTTCGAACTTTAGCCGAATGAACACTTTCAATTGATGACCACCCATCTTCTGTGCAAAACTTCTTCATCAATTTTATGTTCACTAGTTTGTCAAGACATGAACTAGACACCATTTCAGGACGGGTTTCTACGTGTTCTTCCTTTATTAACAGGCCATCATTCAACGCTGAAGTTGCTATATCTTTGCCCACAAACCATTCTAACATGATCAAATCAGTTTCTCGAGACGGTTTTTGGTCAAATGGAACGCATTTATTCTTTCTTGCGCGTTTTTTCGGGAGTCCTATAACAGTCTGCGTTATCCCTTTCCACGTTTTTTCATTGTAGGTGGTAAAACTATGAATAAGAATAAGAATAAGAAATGTATTTACCAAATCAAGGACCCACAAGGGGCATAAGTATTAGAATGATTAGATATTACAACAAATACAATGCAGAATAATGGATTACTATTAACTCATATAAACATATACAAGCATTAATCCAACTATGTTAGAAATCAATTGGTCTCAGTCTAATATCTGATCTTCCAGTTGGTTGTCGTCTCTCTCTGTTTCTATTACTTCACTATTCTCGGGTCTATTACTTACTGTATCAATGACGGGGTTAATCACTTGTTCCGCCTGATCAACGATTGTACCTGTTGGAATATCTATCGGAACGGGTGTAAGAACTTTTCTAGATTTTTCACTATCAAGAGATAATTTGCGGCTACGTTTTGGGGTGCTGGTAACAGAAGATTGAGGTGCTAATCTTTCAGAAGGCAATGAACTGAATAATATACGGGATTTCGTGTATGTTTCTAATTTCCATCTTTCGGAGAGCAACTCACCAAAATATACTTGTATTAAATTTATCCTGCAGGCAACATACAACTATTGCATTGTTTTTACAATCATTATAATTAGCCTCCAGTTACCCGTAATTTGCATAGAAATTATTATTATTATCATAAATATAGAAAAATAATATTTAATATCAAAACTAATATGTTAACGACCGGCAAAATACTAATAGTAGCAAATCCCTATTTTAATTGCTATTTTACCGGAACCCGCAAAATAGCACTGAGGAGGCTATTTTTCCGGAGCCGGCAAATAGCCACTGCCTTAAAAATAATATCGTTCAATCCGTTTTGGGGGCATAAAAGGAAAATTGTGCGGGTATAATACAGTGGAAATATAGTGTTATTATATGGCGAGTACGTTTTGTGGATCTCTCTTAAAATACAACCACACCTTTCATTCTTTGATTGACTTGTTGAACTTATTTTTGTTCCGGGATGTATTTCTGGTTACACCGGTTAGCCACAAATTTACTCGCTTCACAGGAAGTTAAGTCCACATGTGCAAAACCAAAACACCCTGACCAAAACCAAAACACAGATTGCAAAATGAGGAAGAGAACTTTAGTACGACCGAAGGATACTGCACAAAGCACGAGAACAAATGAAAGCAATGCAGTTAACAATAATGCCCAGGTTAAATATTCACATGATGTTTTTTTTTTTATGATTGTTGAACCTGCAGCCGCAGGCTGCAACTGCAAGTGCAAATATATTGCCTAACCCTGTTGTCGCCAAGTTCAAGAGAGCCATACTTACTAGTCTAATGATATTAATAATGTATTAATGAACTCAAAAACAGTAAATGCTTTCACAACAAAAGGTGTAACACTGCTATCTATTAAAACTCTTTCTTTGTTTGAACAGTTACCGAGTGGAAGCAGCTGAAGATTCAATTGTTTTTGTTGGCGCCACTTCAATAGAATCACAGTCACTTGAAGTTTCGAAAATAAAAAAAAAAATAAGAAAAACTACGAAAAATTTTGGTCATCTATAATAAATAAGAGAAGTTATGAAATGGGTTTTTTGTGCCAACATGTAAACAATGATTAACTGACGATTGCCGGTGCCAAGGGATGTGCTTGAACCGCCTCTGTCGACTCATGGCATGTTTATTTACTCATCGGTAATGTTTTAACCTACAAGCATCTGCGAAGATCCGACAACTTTTTCATCAATTTCGTGTCTACTTTCTATGAAACGGACTCCATGGCGGTAGAGTCTCGCAGTGAATCGGGTAATAATTTCAATAAATATTAAACTACATCCATACTTGCCAACCCTACCGATTTACACGGTAGACTACCGATTTTTAATCTGTTCTACCGCCTACAGATTTTGAATAATAATCTACCGGTTTTGTAAAACATTACTGCTAAAAAATTATACATTAAAAATCATGACAATCTGTACAAAATATTTTTGCCGACCTAAGAATAAACATGAAGTCCCATTTAAAACTGGTCTCCAAATTGCCTTCGTCTGTCAAGTACGATGCATATATGACAGAATCTGATGTATCCTACATTATGTAGATTAGCTAAGCATGTCGTTCTCATTCCGCACAGTAATGCCTACTGTGAGACCCTCTTCAGTATGGTAAAAAAATCTTACCATCGACATGAGGAGTCAGCTGGGTAGAGGTAAAGAGGGCCATGCAGCTACCAGTGTATACTTCTTCTTCTTCGTTATAGTATATAAACTCATTTAGAGTACTCAATACTTTTGTGTTTGCGCACACACGGAATTTGGTAGATATTTACAAATATGCAAAGTGCCAAAGTTTAGGTGAATATATACAAGTGCTCGGATATTAGGTATTAGGAACCCTCTCTGTGGACTTCTTACCACTAAAATCAATGTGTTTAAAAAGACAGACTGCCACGAATGGAATCCATCAAATGACCTTCTTAAAACAGCCAAATCGGCAACATATGAAGATCTCAATCATTAAACATGAATTGATTTTGACAGTTAAATATTGATGTTTGAATTATTCTTTTCAATTAATAAAAACAATTAAGTTGGTACACATATTTAGTTTCTTTTTATCATGAAAACCGAGGTATCAATAAAAAAAAACGTAGACTAATCCGGATTTACGAAAACACAAACACAGAAAGTACAATGTACGTCACCGAGAAACAAAACAAGAACTACATACATATATTGTGATATAAAATGACAGAAACTGTATGGTAGTTTTTCATCCCCAAATGCTCTCAGAGTGCAATCCCCCCTACCGCTTTTCTAACAATAAGGGTTGGCATGTATTATTAAGTAAGACTGGAGCTTTTATGTATTTATGTTCAACTGTATCTGTATATTGTTTATATAAAGGAGATGATGTTCTAAGTTGAAAAACTTGTATCTGATCCTATTGTCATGTTTTTGGACAATAAAATATGTTTAAACTATGTATGCTACATCTTTCAATATTGATCTTTGGTAAATACACATAAATAAAAATAACAAAATTACTGAAACAATATAAAGATTTTAACTGTTATCGTTTACATGTGTGAAATCATTCAAAACTTCGAATAACAAGGGAGATAATTTCAAAGTTGAGAATGGCGGGACATACATCCTTGAATAATCTGGATATTTTCTGACTTCGACTACTCGTTTAGTCTAAGTTTTCATTCACTGCGAGACTCTACCGCCATGGAGTCCGTTTCATAAAAAGTAGACACGAAATTGATGAAAAAGTTGTCGAATCGTTGCAGATAGAGGATGCTTGTAGGTTAAAACATTACAGATGAGTAAATAAACATGTCATGAGTCGACAGAGGCAGTTAAAGCATACCCCTTGGCACCGGAAATCATCAGTTAATTATTGTTTACATGTTGGCGCAAAAAACCCATTTCATAACTTCTCTTATTTATTATAGATGACCAAAATTTTTCGAAGTTTTTCTTATTTTTTTCTTATTTTCGAAACTTCAAGTGACTGTGATAGTATACAGTTATTTAATGTGTAGCCAGGCAATAGACCAGCATATATTTACCAAGGTACTGGGAACAGCTCAAGTGTTCTATTGCCCGAAGCCAACGGCTGAAGGCAATAGAACACTTGAGCTGTTCCCAGTACCGAGGGAAAAATGTTCTGGTCTATTGCCTGGCTACACATTAAATAACTGTTTTATTACCTAATAGTAGTCTTAGGATGCATATTTTTGTACTTTCAAAGTTTTGGGAAAGAGAGATACATGTAAGAATAAAGTAATTAAATTGTATTTTTCAAAACAGTTAACAAAAACAAATTATGAGTTATCATTCGAACGTTTTATTACATTTGGAATTTACAGTCATGGAACATAATTATTCGCCACCCTTGATTTTACGCTATATATTTCATATAAAACCACATTTTTCAAAACAAATATTGTGAAGTCATTTCTAAACGGATTTTGATCATTTTTGCACCAGAAGAAGCCGAAATATTTAAAGATTATTTGTTTATTTTAGCACGATTTTCCGTCAGATTGCCTTTATTTTCTTATGATTTAAAGACAATTTTTTTGTTTTCTGACGTCAAATTAGCTATATATTTAACCAAAATAAAAGCGGAAAAATCAACATTAGTGTTTAAATTACCAGAAAACATAAACCATGCAGACAAAAATTACTATCAGATAAACAAGTAAATTTCAAAGAATTCTGTGTGTCTTGAAATAAATTTCATAAAAATCTGCCTGGAGATAGCTTTAAAACATTTTTTTTTTTTTTAAATGTGGTTTTATATGAAATATATAGTAAAAAATCGAGGGTAGCGAATGAATATGTCCATGTACTGTAGACGTATTGATAAAGATTTGGTCGAGTTAATGAATATTAGTGAGACGTAATTGACCAATCATAAAGCGGGTCAAAAGGTCACGGGCAATAGAACGCTACAGCTACAGCGGGCAATAGAACGACCGTCGTTTTATTGCCCGAGAGACAAATTAAAAGTGAAATATGGTTAAAACTAAAATATCCCCAATAGAAATGTAATTACCGGTAATATACTATTAGGTAATAAAACCCTTTAGAGCTCGTACAACTAAATACATGTGCTCTTCCCGTTGACTCTGCAGCAGAACTAGTTACATTTCATGGTACTTGATACAGATTCAGTCTGACCCTAGGCCTATGCTATGGTACGATGAGTTCTGTGGTTCCGTGTATTCACTTGTTTAGTTGTTATTAAAATCAATTCTTGCTACCATACATGTATTTCCAATTTAAATACCACGTGCACGATACCATAGAACAGCGATATAACTTCAATATACTCACATCACAGAGAGGTAATCTTGTTGAGATTTGACCTCCAAAGAAATTTTCTGCTCTACAGTCCATTTATGCTCTGTATCTCCAAATTTTGTTGAAAGTCAAATCTGAAAGAGATTAAGGGATCAGTAACAATCGTGTGAAATGACCCAATATCGGTGTCATATGATATGGTACCGTGGTAGTTAAATTAAGAATATGGCTGAAAAAAGTTATTGGTATAGCACTTAAATACACAGAAGCATAGAACTTGTGGTACCATATGATTGGACTAGCCCGTGCCTAGGGTCTCATGTCTGTAATTCTCCTAAATCTTTTTCTGCAGCAAATACAATGTATGCCCATTGCTTTACTATTTTAAGCATACAAGTTTAAAGGCACATAAAATAGTGACATGTTTCATTATATAGTTCAGGGTGTCCACTAGTGGTGAACCGATGATCGGAGAGGTTGACTCCTTGATCGTAAGATGGTCTCCAACTCACAGCTTCACCAATTAAGTCGATTTAATGACATGCCGCTAATATTAATTAAATTCTCACAGCGTGTTCTATTGACATTGTCCATAATATGCATAGCTTTTTTTTTTAAAAACTCTGTAATATGTGTGATTTTATGATACTTGTTCAAATGAACTTGTCCATGTTTGTTCAGATGAACCCATCCATGATATGTGTATTGCAAGTTCATTTCAGTTTAAATGTACACTGCTTAAATAGGAAAGAAACACAACATAGGATGTTTCAATACATCCACTCCAGTTTGTTTATTTCTAATAATAGTTGTAGCAAAATAGTTTAGGAATTTCTATCTTTTTAAATATTGGTATAGAAGCACAAACAGTTGAAATATTATTATTTTGATTTTTATGGATGCCACCATTTTTTGGAATTCTTATTTTTAGCTTTTGTATCGAAAAGCACAAAAAATGCATTATTCAACTGTTATTCAACATCACACAGTCTGTTTCGGTTTCCTTGTGCCTATACCAAATAAGAAGAGTTTGAAGATGCCAAAGGGGTAATTAGAATCCGTTTATCGAAGAAGAACAGACAACACAATGACCAAAAGAAAAAGTACAAAAGGACAAACAACGATCTACAAAACATACACATAAAGCTAAATATCGAGTAACACGAACCCCACCAAAACTCAGGTGCTCCGGAAGGGTAAGCAGTTCCTGCTCCACTAATGGCAGACATCATGTTAATCTAGTTACAAACCTGGTCTTAAGTCATGAATAAGGAAAGGACCGGGAAGTGATTACGACAAGTGGAACATATCCATGGTCATTTGTGACACAGATATTCCATAACGGTCAACCAAGTCATGGTGGGGACCGTAAAACTTTTGAAGTGATGACTTCAACTTAACCAAGAGGAACCCTTGGTTCAGTAGCTTCCTTGTTACATGTAGATAACAAATTTGCTAACAACACAGATTCTAAAACACAAATTTGTTTACACATATATTTTTGGAAGAAATCTAAAACAATATTTTAGATGGGCTGTTAACATTCTGAAAAATGATTGGAGTGATACAGTAAAAGGAGATGGTTGTGCTGTTGTTTTGGCGATTAACTGTTGAGATCTTCATAAATTTACTGTATATTGCCCTATGAATTCATAAATCGACACGCTCTGATTGTACTAATACCATGTGCTTTTCTGAATTTCTTGTGAAAACACTAAAATGGACCTGATCATGGCAATGGGTTTGGAAAATGCATGTACATGAAGATATGATTCAATTCCTTTATTTTTTAGCCAACTACTAGTGTAAAGGCAACAAAAAAGGATAAAGTTGGAATTGGTAAGAAAATCTGCAAAGTAATCCAGTACCTTATTCTGATTCTACTCATTCCACCATTCATAAACTATGCATCTTTACAGAGGGAAATGCGAGAACTTCAACCAGAAAATGGTAGGTTATAGAATTAAAAATTTTAATATTTATCTAATTATCAGGCATGTATTTTATTAACCATCAATGAATAAAACATGTAGCAAGAATATATACATGTACAAACCTGCCCATGTGGTCACCTCTATTAAGCAGTCACCTGCATTGTAAGGTCACATTTTTCTTGTCCTGTCATAGAAAATTTTATATGAATTAACCTCTTTTAAGAGGTCACCTGTCTTATAAGGCCAAATCAAATAAGATCTTGGTTCCCAAAGTTTATTACTATGGCCCTAGAAAGTTAAACGTGATCCTAACACAACTTAGATGTACAACTTCTTTCCTCAACCATGATCTATACAAGGTTCATATTTTATCTAGCCCAGCGTGTAGCTGCGGTGCCCCCCAAGAAGATGCGAACCACTTCTTTTTTGTTTGTACCAAATATTCTGAAATAAGAAATGATCTGTTTCTTGACAGCAAAAGCGATTTGTCTCAATCGATCAATATTTCCGTACTCACATCAGGAAGTGAAACCTTAAGTTATGCAGATGATTGCTTTATTTTTGATTCAGGTTTTCGATTCATAAAAAGGTCTAAGCGATTTCTAATCATTTAATATACTAACCAATCACCATCCAGCATCCAAACACACACACACTTACTTTTTCCTCATTTCTTTTTATTCGTTTACTATTTTCAGCTATGTTATATGATAAAATTGTATTTTTCTTGTTTTCTTGTGCATTCTCAATATAATGTAATAATGATTGTATATATAGGAGAAGACTCCATAAGTTGGTAAAACTTGTGTCTGATCCTGTTTGTATCATTGATCAAATAAAATAATTATAAACTAAAAATTATAAGACCACTTTTTCATTGTCCCAAAGGTGTCCTCTTAATACAGGTTTGTCTGTATATACATGTTTGTACACTTCTATTTAGTAAATATAAACTATTGTGGATTTGTTTTGTGATAATTGATTTCTCAGTGCAATATAGCATCGAAGGAAAAGTCTGAGATGTGATATGAAATTCGAAGTCCATTTCGATCATATCATATATCAACGATATGTTTATCGAGGATTTATCAAGGTGCTGTCTTTGACGTCAATATAATGTCACATTAGAAATGGGGTCAAATCAGCGATAATATATACATTTTGTATGTTTGTATCATGCTTATTGCATGATTAAGAAATAATTTATTGTTGCAAATTCTAACATGAGTTGGCAGAATATTAGTATTTTATTCTGAGCGGTAGCAAAGGATAAAATATACTCACAATTTAAAACTCGGAACGTATTATGGATTCCATGAGTTATTTTGATTCGCTTATGTCTAACATTACAAATACAATAAAACACTATGAAGAAATATAGTGACTTATGTTTACGGATGCAGCCCAGGTTGCACACATTTTACGTGGGGCCGTTGGTTGTTCTATCTTCCACATTGTCAAATTCAATAAAGTTTTCAGTCGTAAATTTAATTGGAGTCCGAGTGTATAAATGGATGGTTTGTTGTATGATGTTTAACGCCACTTTCAGCAATATTGTGGCACTCAGTTTTATTGGTGGTTGGATTTACATCTACCTATGCAGGGTACTGGGATCGGTTCCTAGTGCTCGATTTAATTCCCAGTTGGGTCAAACTAAAGATTATAAAAAAAAATAATTGATGGTTCTCCACTAAGCACGCAGCATTAACTGTCATTAAGAAGTAAGAGCAGAATCAGGATAATGTGTCCAAGTGGAGTGTAGTGTCTACCTGTGGACTAGTACTGTTGTTTCAGTCAGCTTGCACTATTAAAATCCAACCAAGCCTGTTGGTCTAATACAAAGCATACATCATCTCATCGAAATCTACTTTGTTCCTGCCATGATGTAGCTGAAGAAATTCTCACTCACTCAGCCTTTCTTGATATTTTAGGAAATTTATATGATATAGGATGGGGTCAGAAGATGTTCAAGCTATGTGAAGGACAGGGACCACCAACAGGTAAATATTAAGTGGTAATTTACCACCAAGAGGTAAATATTAAGTTTTTTTTTGCTCAGGTAAATATTCAGTGACTGGTAATTTACCACCATCAGGTAAAAAATTAAAAATTAAAAATATATTCAATGGTACTTTTGTCATTGTAGACTAATAAGTTATTAAAATTAATAGAGAGGTTCAAAGAAGACTGGATAAAATATACATAAAATTAATGAACTCTATGTATTAAAACAAGAAAATACAGATTAGAAGTGATTAGAACTTCAAAATAATGTTAGAAATAAGAAACATGTTAACTAGTTAGTATTGCATTTTAAGAATTTGTATGGTAGAATTGAGAAATTACCACCCTTCCAGATTTGTCAGAAAACTGAATGTTATATTTCTGAGGTACATATATTTATGTAATTGTAATAAATTATGTTGTATTTTTCAGTTATATTTGAGTCTCCAGCAGGAATGACATCAGATGTATGGGCTTTGATCTGGCCACATGTAGCTAAAAATGCAAGAGTAAGTTTACAAAATTTTAAAGCCATGATAAATTGACAAGTATCCCATAATGAAGGAATCTTGCATCTTGAACCTTGGGTTGTCTTACTTACTAGACAGTTATATAAGTTTTCAACAATTGCGTACTGTCCAGGTCTTCTGTAAATTACCAATACAAATGTATTTAGTCTTGTTTTAGTACAGTAAGAGACATACAGTAATGGTTAGTGTGCTCCCCTCTCTCTGGTGTAGTGGTTAGTGTGCTCCCCTCTCTCTGGTGTAGTGGTTAGTGTGCTCCCCTATCTTTGGTGTAGTGGTTAGTGTGTTCCCCTCTCTTTGGTGTAGTGGTTAGTGTGCTCCCCTATCTTTGGTGTAGTGGTTAGTGTGCTCCCCTATCTTTGGTGTAGTGGTTAGTGTGCTCCCTTCTCTTTGGTGTAGTGGTTAGTGTGTTCCCCTCTTTCTGGTGTAGTGGTTAGTGTGCTCCCCTCTTTCTTATGTAGTGGTTAGTGTGCTCCCCTCTTTCTGGTATATTGGTTCGTGTGCTCCCCTATCTCTTGTGTAGTGGTTAGTGTGCTCCCCTCTTTCTGGTGTAGTGGTTAGTGTGCTCTCCTATCTTTGGTGTAGTGGTTAGTGTGCTCCCTTCTCTTTGGTGTAGTGGTTAGTGTGCTCTCCTCTTTCTGGTGGTGGTTAGTGTGCTCCCTTCTCTTTGGTGTAGTGGTTAGTGTGCTCCCATATCTTTGGTGTTGTGGTTAGTGTGCTCTCCTCTTTCTGGTGTAGTGGTTAGTGTGCTTCCCTCTTTCTGGTGTAGTGGTTAGTGTGCTCCCCT
>MJUT01054421.1:159691-172104 GCA_002080005.1 Gigantidas platifrons | reverse complement strand
CATTCCAACATTTAAAATTGTGTAAGCCCACACATTACAACATTTAAAATTGTGTAAGCCTACACATTCCAACATTTAAAATTGTGTAAGCCCACACATTCCAACATTTAAAATTGTGTAAGCCCATACATTCCAACATTTAAAATTGTGTAATCCCACACATTCCAACATTTAAAATTGTGTAATCCCACACATTCCAACATTTACAATTGTGTAATCCCACACATTCCAACATTTACAATTGTGTAATCCCACACATTCCAACATTTACAATTGTGTAAGCCCACACATTCCAACATATAAAATTGAACCTGTATAAAGCTTTGCATTGCATGTCACTGTGACAGTTTAATCAGAATACAATTTAATGGAAAACTGCTCGTAGCCATTGACTGTCAGCAATCCTCGCTAAATAAATAAAGAATTAAATGAATGACTTTGACCACTTTGACTGTGTAATGTTTGAGAAGAATATTTTGCAATGTGTTATTGCCCTTAAATCATGTATATGGTTTGGTTTAGGTTTATGGTGTTTAACGCCACTTTCAACACTATTTCAGTTATATCGTTGCGGTCAGTTTTATTGGTGAAGGAAACCGGAGGACCTGGAGAATACAACCCCTTTCTACCATGTAAATGTTGTTAACCCTGAGTAAATAATAGAGTGCTCTCCCTTGTTAGTAACTCATGTAAATTAAACAAATTACCTCCCTTTGACCAAAGTCAAATAAATTTGTACAGGTATTTATCTCTGTTGTAGTAGCATTTATTAAACACATTGTATTTTATTATGAAATACATTTAAAATACATCCATGACACGGATGTATATTGATTAATTGACAATTTAATTTAGCAATGGAAAAAAAATTTGCGGGGAAATGCTCATGTTGCCTTGTTTTACCCAGGAGTCTGGGTAAGATAGAAAAATCTTTCTCACCTAAATTACCGGACTACTTTATCCAAGGGATGAGAGAAATCTTTTTCACCTAAATTACTGGATAAGAAAAATCTTTTTCACCTAAATTACCGGACTACTTTATCCAAGGGATGAGAAGTATAGTTCTTTCTATTAATAGTTGATGTAAATTTTTTTTTTCTATATTTTCAGGCCTGGGCTAAATCAGAGCAGAATTTATTGACAAAACATTACCCCAGTGCAAACCATATTGTTATAAATAGTGCAGACAAACATATGCTGTACAGAAATCCTAAAGCCGTGATAGACCCAGTCAACCGTATCATAAGACAGTACAAAAATAGAATGAAAACCAAACAACAATAAAAAAAAAAACCATATTTTTATTAATAATTATTATTCTTATTATTTTTTATAGATATTGTTATAGTGAGTGTGTCATTGTGTAAGACATAATAGTGTCCTGTGAAATTGTGTCCGATTGTATCTTTTTCAAGTGAAAAATCCCCAACAGACCAAAAGAAGTCGCCTCTTCATTTTATTCCGTCCTAGGACTTTATCATAGAAAACAATTATAACAGAGGACAATATTTCACGATGGACACTATTTAATCCTACAATTGTTGTTTAATGACAAATGAGCAAGTTTTCAGCTATATCATAGGGAGAACAAGTTACATTTTGATGAGAAAATTATATCTACATTATACAAGACCAACATGCTTTAAGTTGGATTTTTATAGTACTAACTCATTTAAACAATCTGCAGGTAGACATGTCACTCCACTCTGACACATTATTCTAATTCCGAGAAAACCATTCTTTGCTCTTTCTCCTTAATGTTGTGTGCTTAGCAGAGAAGCAACAAATACCAATTTTATAGTCTTCAGTTTTACCCGACCAGTGCTCGAACCCAGGATCTACCACACTCAATGTGAGCATGCTACGCTTTACACCACCGATGCATTTACTAGGATAAAGATATTAACCTGGTCACAAAAATTGGTCAAAATAATATAAAACTTGCTTATTAGTACCATGGCATGTAACATCGACCTGTAATAATGGCCTGTAACAGCAGCCTGCAACTGACATTGTACAATAATACCCCCAACAATACTATTGTAAATGCGGCCTTTATCAGTTGCAGTTGGGCTGTAGTTTTATTACTCTCAGAGAACAGTGCAATAATCGACGACCTAGATGTGATATTGCATGGCTTCATGTTGCAAATCATTTATACCACGGTTTTCCAAGTGAAATGGTTAAACAATCTCATGCTTTGCGTTCGATTGTTTAAACGTTTAACTCGGAAAATTGTGATATAAATACTAGAGGATGTCGCTCACCTTTCATTCTGCTTTGAGGAAACTTAATACAGAACCTTCCACACATGTAGATGCTTCCTACCAAGTTTCGGTTCATTTGACTAGGCAGTTTCAAAGAAGATTTTTTAGAAATCGACCAATCAGAAACAAGAATTGCATGTGGTGGCCACGTTTGCTAACCGATCGTAACGAAATGAGCAATCTTCATAGAGGACATTCCATAGATGCTTCCTACCAAGTTTCGGTGGTAGGCATGTTTGTTAACCGATTGGGACGAAATGAGCAATCTTCATAGAGGACATTCCATATATGATTCCTACCAAGTTTCGGTGTTAGCCATGTTTGTTAACCGATCGGGACGAAATGAGCAATCTTCATAGAGGACATTCCATAGATGCTTCCTACCACGTTTCGGTTCATTTGGCCAAGCGGTTTCAGAGATTTTTTTAAATCGGCCAATCAGAAACAAGAATTGCCTGTGGCGGCCATGTTTGGTAATAGATCATAACAAAATGTACACTCTTTAGAGAGGACCTTCCATAGATGTTTCCTACCAAGTTTCAGTTCATTTGGCTGAGGGTTTTCAGAGGAAAGATTAAAATGTGAAAAGTTAACGGATGACAAGACAACATGCGATGGCAAAAGCTCATATTGCCTTTGGCAAGGTTTGCTAAAAGGAATATTAAAATGTGAATACCTACTTGTAATGTATAGAATAAACATGTTACACTATATCAGCATTAGTTAATTTCTAAGGGAGATAATGGTAAGAGTTATCTTTCTTTTAACAGGAGATTTTTTTAGAAATCAAACAATCAGAAGCAAGAATTGCCTGTGGCAGCCATGTTTGTAAATGGATTGGGACGAAATGAACAATCTTTATAGAGGACCTTCCATAAATGCTTCCTACCAAGTTTCAGTTCATTTCGCTGAGGGGTTTCAGAGGAGAAGATTAAAATGTGAAAGTTAACGGACACCAAGTGGTGGCAAAAGCTCACATTGCCTTTGGCAAGGTGAGCTAATTACTTATTGTACAAGTTAGATACATTACTATTGAAACAAAAGAAGCTGCCTGTATTGGATATACTTCACCCGAGTATTCATGCAGGGCGGGAACTGTTGTATCCAACACACCTCAGCCTTCACCCGAGTACTCATGGGGAAAAAGAAACCGGTTGTATCTGGTACAGGCAACTTTGTTTCAATAGTACTATATCTTATACTTAAAAGCCACACTTACAAGTGAAAAAGGCTATGGATGCTTAATACATTTCTCTGACAGTTTGTTCAGGCAGTGGATTATTTTTAAGAATCTAGTTTATTCTTTTGTATATTAACTTTTACCATATTAGGCTTAAAAACACAATTTAAATATTTTGTAGGTATCGATCCCCTGCAGGACTTTTTAAGGTCTGCTTCAAGATTGAAACTTCCTTTTAACCACCCAGCTAAGGTGATCACAGTATTCTACTTTATTATACAATTAATTACTCTTTTCGAGGTCAATATCAGGAAATATGGATCAAAGGACTGTGACTTGAGGTGACCTGCAGGTCACAGGTTAAGGGTTTATTGGAAATCCCTCAAATACCAATTTTAAAGTCTATTTTGATAGAAACTGAACCCATGATCCTTGACATTCAAGGCAAGCAACCTCTGAATGCTTGTGCTTATATGTATGTTTTTACTAAATTAAATGTTTTTGTTTGACAAGTCTTTTTAGAGAACCAGCCAACGAACATTCCTACCATGTATGGTTCCTACTGGGTTAGGGTCATAGTGTTTAATGCCACTTTCAACAATATTTCAGTTATATCATGGTGATCAGTTTTATTGTTACAGGAAACCGGAGTACCAGCAGAAACCATCGACCTGTTGCAGACCACTGACAAACTTTACCACAAATTTGTATCGAATATACCTTGCCGTGAGTGGGTTCCAATTGGTCAGTGGTACTGTAAAATGGAAAATTTTCGCGAGGGGTTTATTTTCGCTTATTTCGTGGAGAGGAAAAATTCACAAAATATCCCCTCGCGTAAATTATGTTTGTAATGAGTAGCAAAAAACCTGTGAATGTATGAATGAAGTAAAAAGAGATATGGGATAAATGTTGATGAGATAACAACCCATAACCACACGAATAAATGAAGCCGAGATTCAACCTTGAATTATATGATATGCATTGAAAAGACATGAAATGTTCATCTCTGTAGTGTAAGGAATTGCACCTGATGCAAATTCTATCAACAAAGTAATCCTTACAACGTCAAGAACTGTTACTAAATATAATTTTCTTGGGTTACCTAAATTTAAGTCTTCACCAACTGATCATTCATGCCACAACATAAAATCTTATTGAATACACTCCTGTGGTGTTGTAAAAAGTATATAAGTTGCCGAAACTGACAAAGCAACATATCATTTTTCAAAATTGATATACAAACAAGATGTTGCACGCTATGTCGTGCTAAGAATACCCCCACTCGTTCATTTGTAAGTCGCACAGTGAACAGGAAGTAGATGTGCGGTAAACCTGGAAAGGAGAGGCACGGTACAAGTCACTATGCCAAAGCCATATATCAAATATAAAATCATTTCTTCCAGTAGAAGCTGAGATATCTGTTACGAAAGTGTGAAAGGACGGTCGGACGACACCCATTTATATAGTCCCCTTCGGCGAAGCGTCAGGGGACAAAAACTTCAGTAACTACTGTGCATTATTACATTTTTGACAGTAACTGTGAGCTTCGTGGCAGTGATTAAGGTGGTCGAGTATTGCCCACTAGCCTAACACTACTGATGTGGTTTGGTGCTCCAAAAATCCACCTGAAGGATTAAAATCCTAGTACTTGTACAAGGTATATTAATTATAAATAGAACCATATATACATTGAAAAGATAACACAGAATTGGAAAAAAAATATGACAACACTGAATTGAAAAGTTTGTTTTAATTGTTTTTATAGAGCCATTGTAGTATCTTTGTACATGTAAAAATAAATGTGATAAAACAAACACACGATTGATATGGATATTCCAGGAATATGAAAATAATTCACAATTCATCATCACAACCAATGGCTATGTACAAGTGTTAAATACAGCCAGTTTATAAGTGTAGGAGAAATAAACCACATTGTGTACCTTCCTTTTAAAAATATTTACTTGCTCAAATTGTTTCCCTGTATGTCCAGTATATTTAATACAATTATATAGTACAAAATACCCATCGAAAATAGTTTTCAAAACTTGAGACAATTACTATAATGTAATGTAAAAAGAAAACTCTTGACATTTTTTTTTTTTAAAATAATTTTCTTGATTTATTTTCTTTCAAAATGAATCATTAAAATTTCATTTTACAACTACATGTATATGTAAAACCTACGTAAAGCCAAACTTAAAATACAATAGATTAAGAGGTAAACCAAATATCAAATTTAAATTCCAAAGTTGGGAAAGCTTGCATATTTTCAATCTAACAAAACCTTTCTATTCAAAACATGCTAAAATGTTTTCCATGAATTTTCCCATGATTACCCAAGATCTGAAATGGATTCATTTTGATTTAAATGACATAATGTTGAAATTCTATTGATAAAATTTCCATTACATTTCACAAATATAAACTGCAGCATTAGAAAAAGTACATTTTAAGACTGGGGGTATAACAACAATAATATCTCATTGTTAGAATGCCCAGAGTGACTTCTGTTTTGTGTTAACAAGTAAAATACTGGTAATCGTACCTTAGTACACATTTATAAAAATATAAAGCTGTGTAATAGGAATGATTTCAAAGAGTTATTAAGGAAGTTTTTCTTTTTTCTTTTCATTGGAAATGCAGATTTAGTTAATTTTCACTTTAATTTACTTTCTTTCCTCACACCAAAATAAATGAAAATTGTATCTAAGTTTTTTTTAATAGTTTAGAGAAATTAGTAAAACACAAAAAAAAAACAATGTTTCATTGGATGAATATGCATATTTCAAGTAGAAAATAGATACATAAACAATCATTTCACTGGTTCAATGGGGAGACAGCATGTCAATATAAAACTGGAGGCTCATCCGAGCATGAATTATTCACTTAGTTACTGGAGACTCACTAGAGCATGCATTGCTCACCTAGTTATATATTACCTCTACAAACCCACAAAGCTGTTGACATGATTGACTCATCAGTTCCCTCATTTCTATATATTATTGAATTTGTTCTTGCCCTGAATATATCTGAAATACTGGTGCCAGGAAAATAGAAATTATCAATCAATTACTAATTATAATTGCACAACTTGAGTAAAATCAGTTTTGTAGATTCCAAGATGATATTTTTTAGCATTTCCTCAGAGTTCAACAATAATTATGTCCTGTGGTGATTGCCATTTTAGATTCAACCACCTTTTCTTCCAAATGGTTTAGTGGAGTCAGATCATTCATATACAGTTTGGATGAATCAAATTTGTTGTTTCTGAGAAGAAATCTTTCATGGTTTTATATGTTAAAATTTTTCATCCAGTGGCGACTAAAAACAAGGAATATTCCAGGCAAGTTTCCTTTCAAAGGGTTCAGTGGTTGCAGAGAAATGACCGATTGGAAGGGTTTTTAAAGTTAAACTTGGTCCTGTAGAGGTTTGGCTCATATTGCCATGGAGGTTTCTGAGGATGACAATGGATGCCAAATGTTACATGGCCCGGTCACGTAAGCAGTAAAAATTTTTTTTAAAAATAATACATTACAAAGAAGGCAGTGAATTACAATGAAAACAAGCATTCTGAGAGTATTGCATGGCAATACATAGTCCCCTACCGACTGAGTAATACGAGAATAGAATGCTTAACTTCCTTCCAAATTTGATATAAACTAAATATAAATACCCCTGAGTCCAAATATATCCTGGTGCACTTACACTAAAAACTAAACTAAAAAATGTGTCTTTGAGACACGAGATGCACTGATCCTTATTCAAACTGACCTAAATGCAAGACTTAACCAGAGTCGTTCATGCATAAAATGTAGGTCAAATTGACCTAATTAACAGTGAACCCTGTAGTACTATCTAAGATCTATCTACTGGCCAGGTATCATTGCTGTACCATGTCTAGTTGTTGAGAAAAAGATCTAAACACAATAGCAAAAGTCGTTGAAAGCCTTTAAAATCATCGTACCGGAAGAAAATTCGAACTTGACCTGTAACCTATCATGGTAAAACTATATACCAAATATCATATCAATATCTGCAAGCAGGACCAAAAAAAGTGCAGAAAAGTAATTACTTGCGTGAATTTTCTAAGTCCAAGGGCCATAACTCAGCAAAAAAATCAACGGACCAGAACAAAATTCGAACTTAAACGGTAACTAATCTAGATATAGCCACATACTAAATATGAAGTCAATATATCAAAGGACGTAAAAAAAAGTCTGGAAAACTTAAAATTTGAAAAAAATATACAAGTGCAAGGGCCATAACTCAACCAAAAATCATTCGACCGGAACGAAATTCGAACTTGATCTGTAACTTGTCATGGTTAAGATATATACCAAATATCAAATCAATGTCTGCAAGCATGACGAAAAAAAGTGCGAAAAACTGATCTGCCGGACAGACAGACGGACGGAGTGCAAACCTAAAGTCCCCTTCGACTTCGTCGGTAGGGGACTAATAAATTCTAGTTTGCATATGTTGTCATCTTTCATACTTTCTATTAATATATATGCAATCAAATTCTTATAAAATGAGAATGATGAAGAGTAAGACTAGCAAATAAAACAAAACAAAAATGTAAATCTAAATTGTTTTTCAATTAAACAAATATATAAATTTTCATGCCCATATGAGAAGTGTAAACAGATTCCTAAAACATTTATAAAAAAAACAAACAATTCCTTCATTAAAGTTAGTAGTAACATAAATAGATACTGGTAAAAGTACATTTCATCTAAGTTTAATTACAATTCCTTGTACATTGAAATAGGAAAAGCTAATGGAAAAGGGGGGGGGGACAGGGGCCCCAAAGATCAGAAAACAGTAAAGATGGAAATTTCATTTACAAAAGAAATTTTCAACTCCTGATGCTTTTTCAAGTGTAGACATTTTTCGACTACTTTAGCATGATGTTGAGTCTTCTTGAAGATTTCTAATTTGTAAATCTGGATATTTAAACAATTTTAATTATGTTTTTTTTTTCAAATGTAGAAAGAATTTAAAATCTTCAAAAATCTATATATATATTGCTTGTTCTAAAATTCACCAATATCAACGTGATAAACATTGACAGGTCCCTATAAATATATATAGCTTTTGATGAAAAACAACAACATATCTTGTCAAAATATTATTTTTTAAAAGACCACAAAAGCTTATACATCTCGTTTCACATAGTAAGTTTACCCTACTAATCTTCAAACTAAGAACATAATAACAGCTAGATCTGAGGTACATAACAACCCTGTGTAACTTGGTAAAGAGAGAAAATTTGCTTGAGATTCACATTACTCCAATCATTATATACTGTAATTGGACAATCATTTTTTTTTTTTTTTTTTTAGATCAACAGTGAAACCAGAGTTAATTAGAATTATATGTAAGTTTTACAGTTTTTATTCCAATCTTTAAACAATAAAGTCTATTTTGAAGTCTTGAATGGTTGTCGGTTTTGTTTTTATTTTGATATTCAATATTGGATTTGTTTTAAATAATAGCCAAAACCAGGCCTAAAAAAGGTCATGAAATGTTTGAGCTCGAGCTTTGTACTCGAAAAACAACCAATCAGAACACTGAATCCAATATCTACAATACTCTGATTGGATGATTTACAAAACTCACACTATAGAATTTGATCACCATAAAGCCTGGTAATTTACTCCTGTCATACCCAACCATAAATATTGTAATCTATCTTTTCAAAATATCTCTAAAAGGGGAAAAACATGTTCCCAATTAAAGTTAGACGGTTTTCACTTTTCAAAATAATTGCATCTTTTTCAGTTTTTTAATCAATTTTTTTTTATAAGAAAAAAGCAAAAATTTAATTAAGACAAAAAAAAAAATGCACATGTTTCACACTTCTATAAAATCTGAAATCATGCCATCCATGCATTTGACATAACCATTTGAAACAAAAATTCAGCACCGACTATCAAAAAATATATTTCCAAGTTGTTATTGCCTTTTAACTTGTATGAATAAAAATGTAGCAGATAGTAAATATAAAGCACTACAATACATTGACTATGTAGCAAGAAAAGAACAACTAACCAACCCTGTGCAGTGTTCAGGGGAGATAACCCCCAATAGTGATATAAGAAGGCACAATTCTGACTAGGAAGCATACATTTCTGGTAAATTAAACAAAAGAAAAAGTAACAATAAAAATATACTGAACATAAAAAAAATCTACAAAACAAAATTCTATTTACATGTCATCTTTAATATTCATCAAAATGTTTTCAAAATATTGAAATAAACCCATCTTAAGATGAATAAACGCATCTTCACTCTATATCATGTTTTTTTTTCTCTCACTTTCCGAAAATTTGATAAATTCATAAACGTAAATTCAATATAAAACATCTATATGACTGGGGGAAAATAACCATACATGGGATTTTTAAAGAAAAAGTAGGTATTAATATAAATTTAAATACAAGGATTTAAAAGCTTTATATGGTTCGGAAAATTGTCAACAAAAAATGATGAGAAAAAAAATGACAGGACATATGAGATTCCTTCAAAAAAGTATAACTCTACATAAAATCTCAAAACCATATTACCAGCTGTTGGCCAAACCATATATAAAGCAAATTGCACATTTACATAAACACTTGTATAATATCACATATAATTCTGTCGTCGTGCTAAAAATAACTGAGGAATGTAGCAGCACTTAACACATACAGAGTGGTGACTTTTTGTAGGAACATCTCTCTTCAGTTTTACACATATCTTGGAATGCCTAGTCATTTATTAGTTTTCTGTTATTTAATTTGTTTGGCATTGAGTGCTTTGGAAGTCAAATTTGATAGAAATTATGGTTCATATATTTAGCAAGGTTGGGAAGATTGCTTTGGAAGTTAATTTTGATGGAAATTAAAAGTATGTAGTATTGTTGAGATTCTCTGGAATTGGACCAAAATATACTAATAAATTCCATTGTACCCTTTTATAAACCATCCATTCTACAGTCATAACAAAAATGAACACATTTAATTTTTGATAAGAGGTATATTAAAGCTATCTTCCTGAGTATTGGTATGCGAGATTACCTTTCTTTACCGACAAACTTGCTCTAATGGTCACCGCGTATCAACGTCTAGTTCTTAAACCCTCCCAACCGAATTTTACGTGTTAATTCAACACCAATAAGCGGGTACCTCACTAGCACAGTATACATTCACTAAAAGTTTATTCCATCGTAACAGTTCCTCTGTGTCTGACGGTTACGTTTCATTCTAAAAATTATCGGCAATTAGCTTTTGATTTGTTCTCAATAAATGTTTTTACAAATAAAGCTATCAAATTATTGAATAATTACCTAATTAACTATAAATCACTCCAAAAATACGAGAACTTTACAAAGCTACCACCATTTTTTCCAATACAATGCCTTCCGTTTACAGTAATATGCAAATCATTGCAGACCGGAATTAATAAACCGGATTGACCGACTTTAAATAAGTGGTCTTTTGTTTTATCCAATCATTTTTCCTTTGTCCCAAGTGTGACCATTGAATAGAAGTTTGAAGTACTCTGGCCATTAAATTGTGACTTAAATTAGCTAAGTCTACAATATTGTTAAATACAAAAATAAAGGGTTATGCAGAGCACAGCATGTCGAAAAGGGAAAACTGAACATGTGTAAATTAACAGCAAGTGTGGACACAGTATTCTCGTTAAATTAGATCTCTGTACAAATAACAGAAACATCCATTTTTGCACCTTAGAACCTTTTGTTTGGAAAAGGGTAGGGTAACAATATCCCAAATCATAACTAACCTTTATTTTGTGCTAAGGATCATTGTGTTCCAAATTCAGAAAAATCCGTCAAAATAACTTCTCGCACAGAAACCATTAGGACAACGACGACAGCACTATAACATAACATGACCGCACAATTTTTGTGGTCGTATAAAAATATCTTTTCTTAAAGACTTCTACAATACAACCATGTAGGTTTCACCCTATGAATAAACCAGAGTGTTACAACCATTACACATTAAAATTAACCTTATAACAATAAAGTTGTTACACAGGCAGACAAGCATTCCTTTATAAACACCACAGTAACAACCATTTAAATTACAACTGTAACAATACACATTAATCTTGTAAAACAGACTTAATCTACATTCTTTTGTCTTTCAAAGTTTTGTGCAACAATCAATTATCTGGAGAAGCATTTCTTTTGTCTTGGCTGTGTCTAAGGCAGGATGATTGCTGCTACATTCTTCAGTCATTACATATACTATGCACTATGATAACAATCTAACAGAGCTACTGGTCCTCTTTGAAGCATTACTTTGTAACAGTTTTACATAACTGCACATCTTTCTCTCTGTATTTTAAAAAACATACATTTATTAATAATTAGAACAGAATGCTTTAGTTAACACACATAAACGTTGCAAGTTCAAATCCCACTCAGGCGAGGTGTACTTGATACAACATTATGTGATAAAGTTTGTCAGTGACTCGTGGTAGGTCGCTGGTTTTGCTCAAAGTACTCGTTTCCTCCATCAATAAAACTGACTGCCACGATATAACTGAAATATTGTTGAAAGTGGCGTTAAACACCATAACTCCACCCCCATATAATTGGACTTACATCAATGTTTAGGCCATCTAAAATTAATCTTCTGGTTCTCAGACACCGCCGCCCCCCTCAAAATCCCGCCGATGGAACGTATTTATTTGCTTTCCAGAAAAAAATCGCCGCCGTCCCGGATTTTTTGGGTCTTTTTCTCAAAAATAAACTTTGAAATTTGGCGCCAATACGTCCTTTTCAAGCGTCTCCCCATCCCAGATTGATCAAACAAAATCGAAAGTAAAACTAGAAAGCATGGCGGCGATTCTCGTCAGTCTTTCAGTGCATATTGATTCAAAACAAGTGGTTCCTTCAGTGATTGGGATTAAAAAAAATTCAATGGGACTATGGCCCCCTTCCCTTC
>MJUT01054421.1:133435-154153 GCA_002080005.1 Gigantidas platifrons | reverse complement strand
AGGCCAAGTCCAAAAAACATTGTCCTCCTTGTGATTTTGAACCAAAAAATTGATATTGGTAGATTCCTGAAATATTGCTTACATGTATATGGTGACATAAACTGAAAATACTAGGTTCTAGTCTGTTTCTAATTTGGTTTCCAATTCATGTTGTTTGAATTTTGTTTTACCATGTTCACTGTGTTTAAAAAAAATGTTTGACAATGTTTTTCTGCAACATAAAATTTTTTTGAATTGCCAAGTATACACTCAAGATTTATGTGCATATCAATGTTTTTCGTGCATCACAAATTGACTTCATTCTCTTAATCTTCTGTGTGTATGACCTTTTAAATGTAGGCTTTAGTTTGACATTTAAATAATAGGACCTTGGTCGTTTTTTGGCACATGAAAACACATTAAAAGTTATATTCAGTTTAGTAGTTACAATATACAACAATAACTGAAATATATTAATGCTCTGATAAGACTTAACTATTTTCCGATTAATAATCGATTATGCCCTTCCGATTATTGCCGATAATCGATTATGAAAATTTTCCAATTCCCCATCACTAATTTCAAGTCTTATGATATGTCACAAGCCTATGTTTACATTAAGTTCTATTTTTAGTAACAGTAGTCATTTTGGGGAAAAATGAATCCTATAATGAACAACTGACATCACATCTCAACAACATTTTTCATTTTGAGTCTTATGCAGACCTGTTTACCCCTGTTGACCTATAAGAGTAGTTTTCTTCCTTGACTGAGAGTAGTTTTCTACTTTTAAGAGTAGTTTTTGTCTAATATGCTAGGGGGTTTGAGAGCACCCCCTCACTAAGAAAAGTTTGAAAAATTAGGTATCGTTTCCTGCAATGTATATCATACAGCTTCTTGTTGAACATGATTGTTTGTTTATACCTGTGTGTATTGTCCAAGTGTAAGGATTTCTTGGCTAGCCTAAAAGTATATGGTACTTACTGAAAATTTGTCAACAGTGCAACATGTTTATGCAACCCGTTTTAACATAAAATTATGTTAATGCATCAATAATTCAAATTTTACAGTCAAATCCAGTTTATATATTAGATAGGGTAGTTTAACATGTACTCGATAGACATTCAAATGATTGCCCCGTTCGATTATCTCCCTTGCTTGTAGATGTAAACACATCTATTAATTCCTTTTATAATCATTATTCTGAACAAATTTATGTATAGTGTAATGACTTTAGAAATAATATAAATATATGTATAGTTCTCATTAAATACAAATATTAATTGTACACTACGATGCCAAAAAATTCCAAATAACCAATATTGGGTTTTTAGAGATGAAATTTATCAGTAGTAGGGCTATCACATAAAATATCTGAAAACAGATTAATAGATCAATAATCGTACATATTATTAAATGTAAAGATGATTCATTGCTAAATAAGATTATACAATCTCTATATATTTGCAAACCTCAATTTACGATAAATATGATTTTTTTCCCTTTACTCTCAACTTCATCGACAAATTTCAAAAATGGCGGTTATCACTTCGTATATGGGTACAGCTCAAGCCATATTTGCGGAGGTGCTGTACGGAGGTGCTACCGGAAGTGACGTCAGTCACGTGCCCGGAACTGGAAGTATGTTCTGCGCATGTGCAACCGGAAGTATGTTCTGTGCACGCAATATCCGCCGTAGTAGGGCCCCGGAGGTGACGTCAGTCACGTGCCGGGAAGAGACCCTGACCGGAAGAGGCCCTGTTCGGAAGTGATCGTGTGCGCATGCGCAACCGGAAGTTGCGCAATCGTTTCCCGCGTTTTTTTCTTCTTACTGTAGTAGTATAAAAATGTACCATTGCGCATGACCGGAAGTACCAAGGCTACCGGAAGTGACAGAAGGTCACCCTAAGGGTGTGCGCATGCGCAACGTTTCCCGCGTTTTTTTCTTCTTACTGTAGTACAAATACCATGGCTGTTTCCCGCGTTTTTTCTTATTCTAGTAGTAGTACCATGGATACCGAAGGTCACCCAAAGGGGTGTGCGCAACCGGAGGTTGTGCACTTTACACCGGAAGTTGGCTACAGGAAGTGAGGATTTCCCACGTAGTAGGGGGTGTTATCTACGATGTCCACGTCTAGCCCTGGTTATCTACCCATTTCCCGCCATTTTATATCATATATGTGTAGTACTCCAAGTATTTCTACTTTACATGACTATAGTAGTTGGGGTGTTCTCTACGACGTCCGCGTCCTATATTTAGCATGGTTACCCAGGTTATCTACCCCTTTCCCGCGATTTTCATTTCATATAGTGTGTATATGTTGTGTAGTACTCTCTTAAGAGTACATTTCCATCTGCAAAAAAAGTTTAAATCCTTATGCGTACTTCGGTCTCTCGTGGTCTTATTTTGATATTCAAAATCTACGATTAGTTATACTATATATATCCATGCTCCTTACAAACACTTTGATGATCTAGTAACATGTGTCTGAAAATTAATGGCGGAATACCAAACGCAAGCAGGGGACTGAGCTTGAAGAAGTCGCTGCCATTGATAAGAGAAAGATGTAAACATGAATATACAGAAATTTGGAATTGTCTCAAACCCTCAACAAAGGGGGATACATTTTTACCGTGTTCTACTTGTGGCAGACTGACTTTTCGTGTTTGGTTAACGAGTGGTCTTATTTTGATATTCAAAATCTATGATTAGTTATACTGTTTATTATATAGACTTCCAAAATTTCTTTTATATTATTTTATTTAATTTGTATATTTCATTCCACACGTATGAATCTACGAGCAATGATAGTGTGTAATCAATATGGCTGCACATTCAAACATGTTGTCGCTTCGATGAAAAAAATTGAAAATTTAAATGAAGGACGAGTTTCTGAATTTTATTTGAATATGGGCGGATTTGTAAAGTTGTTGTGGAAAAATTCATTACAATTGTGACTAATGTCAGTCCGATTTATCTGAGGAACCAGGCACGATGTGTTATTATTGTCCGAGTCGTGTGTATTTCATGTGTAACAGAATTCGAATGAATCAATGTCCTCAAATGAAACGTTCTGAAATCTACCCGACTGGGCTTTAGTTTGATATACATTTTCATTTGTATTGCCATTGGAATTTGGAACATTTGTTTGAACATCTAGAATATTAAATTCAAAATCATTTTCTTCTAAAAATTTGGAGACTACAGCTGCCGTATATGCGTCAAAATGATCAGACATTTTGTTTTGGTTTTTTTTTTATTTTAAGATTGTTCAAAGCAGACGATTCTTCATTGAAAAGGGTGGTGAAAGGTCGTGATGGGGAATCGGAAAATTTTCATAATCGATTATCGGCAATAATCGGAAGGGCATAATCGATTATTAATCGATTATTAATCGGAAAATAGTTAAGTCTTATCAGAGCATTAATATATTTCAGTTATTGTTGTATATTGTAACTACTAAACTGAATATAACTTTTAATGTGTTTTCATGTGCCAAAAAACGACCAAGGTCATATTATTTAAATGTCAAACTAAAGCCTACATTTAAAAGGTCATACACACAGAAGATTAAGAGAATGAAGTCAATTTGTGATGCACGAAAAACATTGATATGCACATAAAACTTGAGTGTTTACTTGGCAATTCAAAAATTTGTTATGTTGCAGAAAAACATTGTCAAATTTTTTTTTTAAACACAGTGAACATGGTAAAACAAAATTCAAACAACATGAATTGGAAACCAAATTAGAAACAGACTAGAACCTAGTATTTTCAGTTTATGTCACCATATACATGTAAGCAATATTTCAGGAATCTACCAATATAAATTTTTTGATTCAAAATCACAAGGAGGACAATGTTTTTTGGACTTGGCCTACACCTTTTTTTATTAACTATTTCCAGGGCTCACCACACATAATAAAAACAGGGTGACTTGACTTCTCTCTCTCTCTTGACTTAAGGGTGAAGTGAGGGAAAAGCTAGGAGACTTCCGAAAATCGATGCAAATTTTAACGTTTCTTTCCCCACTACCACATGTTCCCCTACCTTTCAAAAAACGAACATGCTGCACAATGATCATAAAAAGGATGCAATTAACGAGTTTGGAATAAAATATTCAACATCAAATCCTGTATGGGTCAAATTTCAGGAACATGGGAGCTCCTTTTATGTGAATATTGAAGAAAAAGCATGATTATTGGTGAGCCCGGTATTTGTCCATACAAACTCAATACTCTTTCAGATAATCCTGGTAAACTTAAATACATTATGGCAAGTTTGTGATTCAAGCCGTTGTTTGCTTCAGCCATTTCGACTTTGATTAACATAATTTAGAATACAAATACCCGAAACGGAACCAAAAATCCGGAATCGGCAATGTCAGCGATTTTCGATTATTGATTTTGGAATCGATTATGAGCATCGTTGCCACTCAAACGACCGTTAATCGATCATCGGCGATAATCGTTCCATCACTAGTGAAAGGAATTAGGAAACTGACAATCTACAATGGGTCTTATGCACTTTTAAAACATTGCCGTTGTTTGTTTATATTTAAATCTGTTGTGTTATGCTAGTGAAATGATTCGATTGAGAATAAGCAAGTGTTTGATTTTAATGTATCAATAAAATGATTCAATTAAAATAATTTATAAAAGTACTAAAACTTTTTCATTTGTTTAATTGTTTCAGTTTACAATCATGTGTGTATTCACCGTAACACAACAAGGGACGTAACCACTACACTTAAAGCTGTCTAAAAGTAGATCTGGCGGGAAAAAACTGATATTTCACATGTGAAATATCGGAATTTATTTCACGGATAAATCTCCATAATTCACACCTATCTATATAATAAACAATAATTTTAAACCGCTCAAACGACAAAGATTCAGTGTTGCGTTTGGATATCTACCATAAGAAACAAGAGTACTTTCTGGCGATTTTTTTTCTCTCTCCAGTTTTGCAACTTGTTGGCGTAAAAATAACTTATAAGGGCGTAGAGCATAATTTAGGGGTCAAAATTGGTAGAAACTATGCTGAAATCGTAGTGGTAAACAGGTATGCTTATGATATGTTACAAGCCTATGTTTGCATTCAGTTATGTTTTTAGTAACAGTGGCCATCTTGGTTGGGGCCAATGTCGTCGGATACAATTCTGAAAGCGGACCACTCCACCAAGGTTTGGTTGAGATTGGCCAAGCAGTTACAGAGGAGAAGATTTTTTAATTCATTTTTTGCTGAATTTTCTATTATTAGTAACAGCGGCCATCTTGGTTGGCGGCCAGGATCATCGAACACAATTCTGAAAGGGGACCACCTAAGGACCATTCCACCAAAGTTTGGTCCCAAATGGCCAAGTAGTTTTAGAGTGAAAGATTTTTATTTGATTTTCTGCTGAATTTTCTATTTTTAGTAATGGCGGACATCTTGGTTAATGGTCGGGGTCATCAGACACAATTCTGAAAGGGGACCACCAAAAGACCATTCCACCACAGTTTGGTTCAAATTGGACCAGTGGCTTCAGAGGAGTTGATTAAAATGTGAAAAGTTAACGGACGGACGACAGACGACCAGTGGTGACAATAGCTCACATGACCCTTTGGGTCAGGTGAACTAAAAACGGAATATATGTTAAACTACTCCTTGCCATGTAGCTGCAGCTAAAATTTGAGCTCATTTTGACATATACTAAAACAGCAATGGACAATTCAAATTTCATCCCCCCTTTTTTCTATTTTTAGTTTGGCGGCTATCTTGGTTGGAAGTCGGGATCACCGGACACAATTTTGGATGGGGGCTATCCAAGGACCATTCCACCAAAGTTTGGTTCAAATTGGCTCAGTGGCTTAAGAGGAGTTGATTAAAATGTGAAAAGTTAACTGACAAACGCTCATTGGTGACAATAGCTCACATGACCCTTTGGGTCAGGTGAGCTAAAAATCAAGTCAATATCTCAAATCGTAGTGAAATAAAGTGGTGACAACTAAATATTTGGCCAAATTTCGAAGTCCAAGGGTCATAACTCAGCCAAAAATCACTGGACCGGAACGAAATGCATACTTGATCTGTAACTCATCATTATACACTCATATACCAAACATCAAGTCAATATCTCCATGCATAGCGAAAAAAAGTGGTGACAACTAAATATTTGGCCAAATTTCAAAGTCCAAGGACCATAAGCCTAAAATCATTGGACCGGAACGAAACGTAAACTTGATCTGTAACTTATTATTATACTCACATACCAAATATCAAGTCAATATCTCAAAGCATAGCGAAAAATAAGTGGTCGCAACTGTTTTATTTCGGAATTACGGACATGGGTAACACTATATGTCCCGCCCACTTAGTGGCGGGGACATAAAAATCGGTGATGGAATGAAAATGTTCCGAAAATATCAACTCGCCGTCTGTCGATCAAGAAAGAATTTTTACTCGCATTTTACAAAAGTAACTTAGTCGCATTGTAGAGCCCTATACATGTATATGACATAGCAACTGTGTTTCCTATTTTTTTTTATTGAAGATAAAAAAAGTTATTACAATAATAAAATATCTTACTGTGCATGTTTGTCCAGCTTTAAGCTGTAAGCTTCTGTGAAACTTGTAATGAGCTATCTCATCTGCATCTGTATCATCTGAATGTTTTAATTTTAGCTGCCATCCTCCAATTGGAATATCCTTTGGAAAAAATAATAATTTTATAGCTTCAGCATTTATATAGCCTCCAATTACAGTCAACCCTGTGTTAAGAGGTCACCTTTTGAACAAACAGGAATGATTCTGGTTGGAAAATAAAATAACTGAAAATCAATGAAACCATCTACACACCCTTTCAAATGGTCTATTCTTGACCTGTTCTGACTGTGTCCAGCAACTTTTGGCAATTTCTCCCCAGAGGAAAATAGCTGAAATCAGTTAAATAACTGAACAAAGATTTGTGATCTTATAAAACAGGTGACCTCTTAAAAGAGGTTCAATTCATATGAAATTTTCTATGACAGGACAAGGTCAAATGCTTCGGGGAGAAAACAAATCAACATGATCGTTCTGTAAATCAGAAAACCAACATGCAAGTCGTTTTTATGTATGAAATATAATTTTCAAAATAAAGAATTATTTTCAGTTGTTGGATTTTCAGCTGGCACCAAAGCTAACATACATTAAGAACTCTGATAAATGTTCAAATGTCTTAAGCAGTCATTTTTCCATTGTCACAAAGGCGACCGTTAGAATAAAAGTTTGAATGGATATGGCAGTCAAAGATATACTTTTTTACACTTTTCCCTGATTAATGTCATACCTCATCAGAATTGTTCTTAAGTTTTACATAGCTGCCATCTGCATCCAAGTCACTGACCACAACATTGCCAGTGGCCTGAGAGGTGGAGGATAGTCCACTGGATGTTTCTCCGAACTCCTGAACCTGTTCAGATAAAGCAACACGCTTTCTTTTTACTCCTCTAGGTGTGCTTGAAAAAGATGATGCTGAACTTGTTGCACTCAAATTCAATCTGAAAAATTTAATTAAATTGACCATAATCAGTCTGTGCCGTTAGGCACTAGCCCGATGCCCTAGACTAGTAAATTTGGATTCGGACTAGTAAATTTCCTATGTCAATAGCCCGACCGGACTAGTAAAAGTTTTTGATGCAGTCAATTCATTTAATGTGTAAACTTTGTATTAGGCGTTTAAAAAAACAAAGAATGAACGTTAATAGATAACGAACTTCGATGGATTGGTAAGGTTTACCTGTTTACCGGTATGCTTTTGGGAACCAGTTCGTAACTCTCGTGGTAAACGAGAGTTCGGCGACCTAAAACTATAAAGACAAATTGTCACTACGGGCACTTTATATAATAGAATACAATTTGATTTTGAATAAATTTAAATAATGATTGTAAAATTATTGCTATTTTGAGATGATAATTGACTTTAATTTAACAAATACATGGATATTTAAACGATATATTCCGGTGTCTTATGGTCTATACGCGTATTTCATCATTCTTCGGTCCATTTTTGGTAACCGGACACAGCATGGTCAAGGTCAAATTTGTTGTCAACAAATATGCTCAAGTGGAGGGATGGTGCTAGGCGAGAAAGGCTCCAAAACAGCGTCGTACTTCCGAGGAGGTCCTTCAAACAAAAAAGAAATACGAGGAAACGAGGACGAGAGATTTCAAAGAACATTGGAAGAGTGGACGCTGCCCCCAGACCCCTCGCCCATTTGACACCTTGTTTCGCAAGGTGTGCCAAGTCGCAATGCGACTTCGTCTAACACACTACACTCTTTCGGACTAGTACATTGGGATTCGGACTAGTAAAATATGTCATCTTACTAGCCCAAAGGACTAGTAACCCAATAAGTTTTTGGTACAGACTGCATAATAAATTAAATATGGTCCCCATTCCAAGGATTTGGACCAATGCAGCAGATCCCAAGAGCTTCTTGTGAACAAATATGAATCTAAATATCATAATGATGCTTTTAAATCAAATTGCAATTACATTTCTATTGATAATTTATTAGTTCTAAGTGAGATTGGTTAAATCCTTCCATATATTTAACTTAAGAACTCCAGACTTCTGACACCATAGACTCTGATGCCTTCAACTGCAACTCCATCACTGAGATCTTTGTTCAATTTTCCTACTTTCATCATGTGTAAAATCTTGAAAATGGAACTTAAAAACTTGCTTAAAGAAGACTTTCTACTACCAGAAATAAGATTTGATATGACCATGTTTATACATATGATATCAAAACCTAAAGAGCAATGTACAAAAAACAACCATTTCTTTAATTCTCACACTTGACCTTTCAGTAAAATATTATGACATAAGTTACTTTTAACCTTATTAAGCAAGCATACAATCTTCTCAAAAATATAACTTTTGGGTTAATTACAGAAGAAATCTGGAAAGAAGTCTTGAATTGAGGTATAAAAAATGCTCAATAAATTAAAAAAAAATAAGATGTTGGTTTGCTGTTTCCCTGATTCAAATGATGAGCATTTGGGTTAGGGTTATGGTCTTTAACACTGCTTTCAACAATATGTCAGTTATATAGTGGCAGTTAGTTTTATAGGTGGAGGAAACAGGAGTACCCCGAGAAAACCAAAGACCTGTCGCAAGTCGCTGAAAAACTTTCATCACATAATGTTGTATCGAGTACACTTTGCCAACAGTGGGATTTCAACTCACACCTTTAGAGATAGACACTGATTGCACAACTACCATACAACCAATGGCCATCATATTTAACATTGGGTATATACCATGTATTATTAATACCTTTCTTCTTCTCCCTCCAATAGTTTTCTGTAATGTTCAATTTCAATGTCCAATTTGATCTTGATTTCCAACAATTCGCTGTATTCCCGAGTCAGTTCGTTTAGATTTTCTTGCAAGGCCTGAATATCTTGGTCTTTTTGAGCCAGTCTTTCCAAAAAGTCATCCTGTTCTCTAGACAACTGTTTCTCAAGGTCTTTTACTCTTGACTCTAACATGATGTTCTGAATAATTATATTATGTTCAACATTTTAAACTTTAAACTTTCTGAAGTACAGAAATATGATCTAGTTTTCTGTGTAACAAATCAAATACTCAAATCTCCCCAGTACGGGAAATATGTCTACGAGTGTCTCATGTTAGGAGAATGTCTGGTAAAGGAATCTTGCGGCACCTTAAGCTTCAGCAACAGTTTAAAACACGACATGTTTGTATATTTAAGACCATCATCTCAAAATTTGATGAACTGAACCGAGACGCTTCTGATATTTAATAATCCATATCAGAGTACGATAGGTATTTTATTTTACTTGCCCCATGGTTAAAATTTCGATCGATCTCTGTTTGCAGGTGTAGGTCAACATATTTATACCTATTAGTGTTGTATTTATTTAATAAGCATATCAGTAATAGGTAATAAAAAACCCTTATTCTGCAATTAAAACATAAAATATAAATGAGTTCTAATCCAATTTTTCCACTTTAGTTTGAGACATAACAAATAAATACAACCTGTGGCTTTTGACATAATGGTAGAGACAGCTTTCTTTTGCTGAAGAAAGTAAACAAAAAAAATGTTATATTTTTTGCGGTTTTATGTCAAAGATCGCTTATTTTCACAAAAAGAAGGGGGGTCTACATATAAAAATTCACAATCATACAAGAGAAAAATAATACAAATATAAAATTTGTGATTTTAACTAGTTGCACCTTATGGAATTATGTTCAATCAAAGACAATTAATAGCAAATTAACTTCTTTTTAACTTTTTATTAAATTTGGGCAGGATGACTTCAGCATGGGCACGAAGCGAAGTTTGGATTAAAAACTTTACTACATCCAGAAGTCTCCCCACTTCTCCCTTCTCTTTCTAATGTGGAAGTAGTGAGACCCCTGTAGACTATAATTTACCTGATCTTTAAGTCTTGCCACATCGGCATTGAGTTCATCAACCTGTCTACGATATGTGTAAGAATCAAGGTTATGAGCGGTCGAGTCATTCATGGTCCTTTCTAGTTGTGACTGCAAATCTTCAATCTGATAAAAAAAAAAACATTAAAAGACATAGCCAACTTTTGCCAACGGTCACCTTGAATTACCAGTCACCTGCTGTAAATGACAAAAAAAAAAAAAGGTTTCCTGACCGGATTTACGTGCTATTTAAACTGAAATAAATGGTCACCTAACTAACGTAGTCAGTGGGCACTCACAGTTAATCCCATCGTATCTGTTTACTGGTTTTATCAATAAGTTTTCATTCTAGACTTTAAAAATTCAGCGGTAATTAACTTTTGAGGGGTTCACAATACACGATAAGCTACCAAATCATTGATTGGTGAACTATACAGCATTACAAAGCGACAACCATTTTTTCCAAATAATTAATTACCTTGCTTTTCCACCATTTTTTTTTTCATCGAAGCGAATCTGTATAGCCCTAGAATAGTACAAATTGGTTCAGGCTACTAAAACAAATGGAGAAAAAAAAATCTCCTAAAATGCCCTTTGGACGTAGTTTGTCAAAACATTTTTGGTACAGACCGATATATAGTATGAATATACAGTGCATTGTGTGAGCCTTCAGTGAAGTTTGGTTAATGTGAAATTATATTTAGTAATCCAGGATGTAATCGTGGAAGATTATCTGACCACATGGGTAGATATAATGGAGCATGCAAAACTTGAGCTCTGCAAAGTGCAAAACACACCACTTCCTAACTCAACTTTACTTAAATACAATCAAGAAAAGATATTTTGACAATGTCGAAAACCCAAATATTTACAAACCCTTCTTTCATAAATGGCCTCAAATTCTACTTTTCCTTGTAATAGTTTTTCATCGCTTTCTTCTCTGAGTTGTTTTAAGGCATCTGCAAGTCTGGTTTCATAGTCAATTCTTACACTGGAATCTACTTCCTCTATTTCCTGTGTTGTTCTTATCCTAGTCTCATTCAATTCCTTAAAAGATAAAACTATAACTACTACATATATCTTATATACGTCATGGTCGTATGGTAGTTGGATTTACAACTACCTGTGCAATCAGTGCCTATCACCACTAAAGTTGTGAGCTTGAACCCTGTTCATGGCGAGGTGTACTCGATACATAATTATGTGATAACGTTTGTCAGTGACTTGTGACAGATCAGTGGTTTTCTCCGGGTACTCACATTTCCTCCACCAATAAAACTGATCGCCATGATACAAATGAAATATTGTTGAAAGTGGCGTCAAACACGATAAGCCAATCAAACCATAAGTATAAAACATAATGTATTTGACTAAATATGGATAAGTTCAACAAAATACACTAGAAGCTCAATAGGCTGAGCTTGTGTCGCTCACCTTTCATTCTGCTTTGAGGAAACTTGATACAGAACCTTCCTTAGGTGGGTCCTACCAAATTTCGGTTCATTTGGCTACTTGGTTACAGAGAGAAGATTCTTTAGAAATCAACCAGAAACAAGAATTGCCTATAGTGGCCATGTTTGTATATGGATCGGGATGAAATGAGCAATCTTAATAAAGGACCTTCCATAGATGCTTCCTATCCAGTTTCGGTTCATTTGGCCAAGCGGTTTCAGAGGAGAAGAATTTTTTTTAATTGATCATTCCGAAACAAGAATTGCCTGTGACGGCCATTTGTTAACGGATCGGGACAAACTGTGCAATCTTTATAGAGGACCTTCCATAGATGCTTCTGTCCAAGTTTCAGTTCATTTGGCTAAGGGGTTTCAGAGGAGAAGATTAAAATGTGAAAAGTTAACAGACGACAGACGCCATGTGATGGCAAAAGCTCAAAAGTTGTAACCCTGGTTATATTTCAATATATTAGAGAGATTGGAAAGTCATATTTTCATAGTTTAAATAAAATTTCCAAACACGCAAATAATTATATAACAAATACTCATTAATAATTAATAATATAGTAAAGGGCTACGCAGAGCGAAGCATGATATGACTGCAGCAGTGCTTCCCAAGGTGAACTAGAATTTATTGGACATTCGGTCCAGTAATGATGGTGACATTACTGGACCGAATTTTGTTAAGGCATATAAAAAGCAGTATTTGGACACTACGTTATGAATGCAACTGACAGTGGACACTCTGATGCATCACAAAATTATCAGAAAATGGGTACAGTATTTATCTTGCCATTGCTATTTGATGAAAATGTAGACATTTTGCTGAATCAGTGAATGCAAAAACTCTCAAGAATCTTTTAATTAAAGACTTTAATTTTTTCACTTGTCACACTTTATGTCCTAATATAGAATTCCTCCACATATATAAATGCATCATGCAAAGAAGAGAAAGGTAGTACATTTTGTAAAAGAAAATAATTTGTTTCCATCCGATATTTATATAAAAAAAAAAAAACCAATCCCTACCTACCTACCCTTTTTTTCGGGGCGTAACTGAAACCACACATAATTTTTTTTATTTGGCCTTACCAGTGATCATGGAGGATATATATAAACTATCTGACAACTCACACCCTTCTGTTTGAATAAATATGATGAAGCACATACTACTACATTTGTACTAGCTTGGAACTTTTTTCAATTCCTGGCTTAACCTTGATCTGGACAAAAAAAATCCATCTGATATGCATGATAAACACTGCAATGCATGACAATGCCCATTTCCAGTTTACCGGGGAAAGTAAAAAAAAAAAACTAGAAAGTGACTTGCTGATCGGTACTTACCGCCGGGAAAGTGTTATAAGTCCGTTGTTGCTCGTTGTTGTACTTTGCGGTTATCAGATATATCAGTTTTTGAAACTGGTTTACGATTTATTTAAGCCTGAATTCCGTATGTTAAGGTATAAAATTGTATGTACACAATGTACCAGATATCGATGTTGTCGTTTGCAGTTGAACTTTCACAGATATTTTGAAATAAAAACTAAATTATAAATTAGATTACACTTAATAACATTTGGGAAAGGGAAGTTGTGGGAACTGACTATTGCTTCGCATTCAAATTCATCGGACATTTGGTCCGAGCTTCAGCATAAAATTATCGGACCAGGTAAAAAATTACCGGACATTTGCCAGTGTCCGACAAAACTTGGGAATCACTGCTGCAGAGTACGGGGACAGGGGAAACTTGAACAAAAGCAAGTGTGGACACTGTATTTTGTTGGCAAAAATAATGTGTTGAACATATAAAAATGTTTTTACTATTTTTAGCCAGTTTTGTTTGTATTAAAGCAATCTTTTTAACCAAAAAAATTTGAAAAATAATAATTTCAAGAACATTTCCTAGCTTTTCTCAGTTGACCATTGGTTCAAGCAATATCTATTTTGCTCAAGCATACACATTTTTACACTAAAATATTATACTTTGTTTTAATTTACAAATACTGTACCTGTTCATGCATTTGACTTTTGAAAGTTAACTCTTCCTTCATGGTTTGTAGTCTGTTCTGTAGATCAACTCTAGAAAGAGTCTCTTCCTCCAACTGCTTTTTACTTGTAGCAAGCTGTCTTTCCAGAGCAGAAATATCACCTTTTATTTTCTAGAGAAAAAAAACAACATCAAGTTTCATTTTTTCATACTTGATTCTCGTTAGAAAATAAAATCAATGATAATCAATGAAAAATAGCTAACACATCTACACTAATGATCTTAGAAAAATAGCTGAAATCATCTCTGGTGGTTTTAACAGTGTTTCCCAAGATAAATTGCTGCTGAATGGACATTTGGTCCAGCCAAAGGAGTGTGAATTACTGAACCCAGCATCAAGTTTACAGGACACTCACATACTCCACAGAAGAGGTACTCAGATTCCTACAGGTCATTTGGACCAGTAATGACTAACCTTTTACCAGTGCTTCCCAAGGTGAACTAGAATTTATTGGACATTCGGTCCAGTAATAATGGTGACATTACTGGACCGAATTTTTTTAAGGCATATAAAAAGCAGTATTTGGACACTACGTTATGAATGCAACAGACAGTGGACACTCTGATGCATCACAAAATTATCAGAAAATGGGTACAGTATTTATCTTGCCATTGCTATTTGATGAAAATGTAGACATTTTGCTGAATCAGTGAATGCAAAAACTCTCAAGAATCTTTTAATTAAAGACTTTAATTTTTTCACTTGTCACACTTTATGTCCTAATATAGAATTCCTCCACATATATAAATGCATCATGCAAGGAAAAGAAAGGTAGTACATTTTGTAAAAGAAAATAATTTGTTTCCATCTGATATTTATCCCCAAAAAAAAACCAATCCCTACCTACCTACCCCTTTTTTCGGGGCGTAACTGAAACCACACATATTTTTTATATTTGGCCTTACCAGTGATCATGGAGGAGATATATAGACTATCTGACAACTCACACCCTTCTGTTTGAATAAATATGATGAAGCACATACTACTTACTACATTTGTACTAGCTTGAACTTAACACTTTTTTTTTTAATTCCTGGCTTAACCTTGATCTGGACAAAAAAAAATCCATCTGATATGCATGATAAACACTGCAATGCATGACAATTCCCATTTCCCGTTTACCGGGGAAAGTATAAAAAAAAAACACTGGCAAGTGACATGCTGATCGGTACAAGCTTACCGCCGGGAAATTGTTATAAGTCTGTTGTCGCTCATTGTTGTACTTTGCGGTTATCAGATATATCAGTTTTTGAAACTGGTTTACGATTTATTTAAGCCTGAATTCCATATGTTAAGGTATAAAATTGTATGTACACAAGGTACCAGATATCAATGTTGTCGTTTGCAGTTGAACTTTCGCAGATATTTTGAAAAAACTAAATTATAAATTAGATTACTCTTAATAACATTCGTTTCTTTCATTCATGTAGTGATGAGATTCTTTTTTCAGCTTTTTTGATTAAGTACAAAATGTCAGGAGCAATTTCATATTTTAGAAAAACAAAATGGTAAGAGAGTGTGTGTAAAAGATGAATGAAAGTGTTTATTACTATTATATATTATTATTTCTTTATTTTGTTTATCATAATGTAAAACCAATGTAGTCACAAAACTTATTGATTTGAAAACCCCTGTCACACCCTAGTCAGGTGGTGATGTAAGGGAATTTATAAAACCCTGACTATATGAAAAAAAAAAAAAAAAAAAAAAACATTTGGGAAAGGGAAGTCGTGGGAACTGACTATTGCTTCTCATTAAAATTCATCGGACATTTGGTCCGAGCTTCAGCATAAAATTATCGGACCAGGTAACAAATTACCGGACATTTGCCAGTCTCCGACGTAACTTGGGAATCACTGTTTTACTGGACCAAACAAATTTTTACTGGACATTGCCACACATCCGACGGACCTTGGAAATGACGGGTGCTAGATATTTAGCAATTTATTTTAGTTACGATGCATATCTTGGTAGAGTGTCATTCACTCAGAAACAATTTAAAACCTCTATTCAGCTTGTTTAATTTACCTATTTTTTTTCTCTAATATTTTTCATCCATACTACACCTTATATATATTTCCCTTCATTCTAGTAATGAAGCCAACAATTTAAAACAGTTATCTTTGCAACTTTAACATAAATTACTATATAACGTGTGGTTACAAAAGATGTGTTAACAAGACATGCATTTCAGTACAAAATAATTCAACTTCATCTGACATTTTATTTAAAATCAATGATGCTATTTTTAATATTTATATATTACAGAGATCACCCTGGCTTTTGAAGATGATGGGCCGAAAACGATTTTCAGCAATTTAAGCAATTCTGATTTCTGAGGCAATAAACCTTGTAATTTAGAACCTTATTTCCAAAATCAGAATGAAAGTCATAACATTCTCATCTCAACATGGCATATATAAAACACAGGCACTTATACACAGTTTGTGGTGAACAATGAAGTCCGTACTCTCATCTGTCAAAATTGTGAGAATTTGAGATTCATGTTTTTTTGTGTTTTTTTTTATAATATTTTCATCAATTACATCTGAAAGTGCAGTCAATAAATCAACTGCAGTCTGCTCTTTTGTTTACATTTAAAGAATCCAAGTTTGGTGTTCCCACCTCCTTCAAAAATTTCATCATATTCGTGTATTTTGACAAAGCAATACCTTCTTGTGCAAAGAAATATACAGTTTTTAGTGCAACTGTTATAGCACTTCCTTGTTACAGACCCTATTGACAGGAGTTGAGAGATTGGATCTTTCTTTTGGTGCTATGATGGCTTTTTTGGTGGTCTGCACTAGCTGCATGCCTAGTGAGTGTTGATGTTTTAAAATTATCACAACCAGCTGTCATAATATTGTTTGCTCCAATGCTAATGCATTTACTGCAGTACATTTTGTTTTTATCTTTGTCGTATGTTAACCACGTGTATAAACTGGCCCAATGGGACTGGAACTTTCCTTGTTCCTTGTTTCCCTGGCTTCGTGTGATACGTCATCATCGACCTCAATAGGCTCATTCGCCTCTGTGGTTGTACCTGTGTCCGTTTCATCTTCTGACAAAGGATTTTCCTTCTCTGATGTCATGTAAAATGATATTTTCTGTTGATTTTTTTCAAATCTTGCCTTTTTGGGAGGCATTTTGTTGTCATTCGACAGTTTTCGTTATAATCGAGACCCGAGTATGAAAAACACAGAGAGTATCGGATGATAATTCGACTGGTTTACTTTTTCGCCTGATTACGTTCCCGGGAGGAAACAAAAATTAAGAACCAGTCGAAACAAAATAAGTATGCAGATCCCGGTTACCGGCGCACGATGTACAATTGTATGGGCCATACGTGACGGTAATGCGCCCTACTGGCGCACATATAATTTTTTAATGGGCCATATCAAATTTTAGCGCGACTATGGCGCGGCCCAAAGTGATCTCTGTATTGCATGAAATTTTACATAGAAATTCTGTTAAATTTTCATAGAACAAAACATATATTACATTGTACTCCCTTTCCCAGTGTTTTCTCTGTTGCTCAGAAACGGCCAACTTCCCTTCCAAATCTGCCAATTCTTTCTGTATCCCTTGTAGCTGTCCTTCTGCATCTTTAGCCTCTTTATCTCTTTTATAATATCTTGAATGAAAAAAAAAAAGATAAAAGCAAAAATAAACCATAAGAAACAGTCCAGTTTCATATTCACCACTTTTTAAATGACTGTCTGTGATTGAATTTTTTTTTATGAAAATGGGACTATTTTACTTTAAATAGATTATAAACGATTCTTTTTTCTTTTTTTTTAAATAATTCTTAACATCAAATTTGCAATTGAAAATCGCTCATCTATAATTCTAAATTTCTTATGAGCTTTGTTGTCACATGTACCACTCAATCATACCTACATGTATTTTCATGATCAGGAGATCAATTACAATTGCATTATAATTCCCTAGAAAAGCTAGCACATCATACAAACATTATTATCAGCATATTGAAGGATTTATTGAGTGCAGATGAATGATGTAGTTCAGATGAGATTCTAATTTGTAATTCCAAAAAAAAATGAATTTGAAGCAAATTTAACATTTTTGTCAATAAAATGTCACAGAAGCAATGCAACACAACAGGGCTTCAGCTGGACTTTTTAGCACCAAGGACACATGTCCTGAACTGAACAAAAAAACAAATAGGTCATTTGTACTGGATGACTCAAATATTAGATCAATTTGTCTTGGAAGAGTAATTTATAAGCCCTTTTAGTAGTCAATGTTTGTTTTATTTGTACATATGTTTTATATCTAAGGATCTGTAGAGGTGTCTGTTAACATCACATTTGTTCAGCCATAATATAGCTGAAATACTGCTAAAGTTGGCATTAAAACACCAATCAATCAATCTTTTTTTATTATTCTCAAACCAAAATTACAAACAATTAATAATGTATCACAAATGTATTTAATCCAAGTTCAAAAGCCTCCTAAAAGCAAACAAAATGATATAATCACATTCACATCTCTCAGGCCTTTTCAATGAAAATATCTTATTTTTTACCCCCCCCCCCAAAAAAAAACATCAACAAAAGAAGCATAGAAAGTATTGTAATTTTGCGCACTCATAGTGATTCTGCTTCTGTTTCTAATGTAAACATTGTCTGCTACAGCAAGCTCCCATCTACTTAATATTGTATCCATCACTGACATTTCGCCCCAATTTTTTAATTCAAACACCTCCATACCTGGTACAAGCAGTGTTGCACAGTTATAAAACATGTATAGGATACCGTACATTTCAAACAAAAGAACTGTCCTTTATTGGATCTGGGAGGCTTCTTTTTCCGCATGAGTACACAGGCCTTTACCTGAGTACGAGTGCTGAAAAAGACGCTTTCCATATTCTATAATGCTCAGTTATTTTGTTTGAAATGTACGGTATCTAAACTTGTACAATAATTCAACTTGTAAATAAAATGAAATGTCTATGTTTTTGGTTTTTCAGTTTTCTTTTTTGCTTTGTACAGAAAATTAATTTATATTTTAAAGGAACATCTGACCTGCATCAAGGGGAAAATTATGGATAGAAAATTTTATTCAAATCTGATTATGTGCATTTCAATTTTATCGCAATAATCGAACCAGTAACAAAATCTACACTCAAAGATGCATTTTTTGTATTGTAATCTTAAATGAAATTAAAAATCTACAAGCAATTAATTTTTGAAACTTATTCTCCGTTAGTCACCTATCCACAAATGATATCGTATACGAAAAAAAGCTGGGTTAAAATGGATTATTGCATCGTAAATATAATCTCTGGGTACTTCTCAGTTATTCAGCAAATCAGTACCTTGGAACTTCTATGATAATTTATGATGAAAATAAAATAAATGTTTACACATGTGTTTTGTTTTTCTTTTAACATGAATGTTGAATAGATATTTATAGCAGACCCGCTGTTAGTTTACCCATGTTTCAATTGGTATTGTGTTAGGAGTTTAAAAAACTCCAATTGGAACTGATCTATTGAAGAAATACAATTCGGTTGTTTCGAATCATTTCCATTCCGTCAACATTTTGTTATTTTTGTCTGCCAGATCACGTGATTTCGATCGAACTGCTGGTCCTGAGCATCCGGTGTCAATGTACACAACAAAAACTCCAATCGATATGTGCCGTTTTAACGTTCGATTCTCAAGTTAAAAATATCTCAACATTTTCTGTAAAAGACAGATATCAATTAAATTATTTTATTTGTATCAAAGACTTCAACGCAGAGACAAATAATTCTTTAAAATTAAATTTGTTTTCTTTCTTTATTTGCGGCTGTCAGCATCATGAAAGGAAAACGATCTGCCTTTATGTATATATTTCTTATACAAGACAGATAGTGTGGTACCGAATACCAGTATTTATTCAGCGGTTTCCTTGGCGTCTCCATATTACAATTACTTATAATCTACCGCATCTACGACTATGATATGCTGACGTTGTCACAGTAATAGCGTAAACACCGGAAGTCGCCTGCCTATTTGTACAGACGTCAAGACACGAAAAAGACGGAACGTGGTCGGAATTGACATGATTCGAAACAACCGAATTGCCTTTGTTTACAGGTGAATCCTATTGTTGGACATTTAAACTTCTTATTGTATGACTGGAAGAGAGAAGTCAATCACCCATTGATTAAAACTCCCCAGAAAAAGATTCAACTCATCTTATATTTGTATAGATGTATATGTACATGGCTTATAGAAAGAAATACTATCATTACCATTGCATAAGGTGCATTGGTGCATAATGTGCCTTGAAATCTCCAGAAAAAAAAATAGTTTGTGTTTATAATGCCATTTTAAGTCTATTTTAGACATTAGAGAAATAGGAAAAACTTTAATTTTGAAAATTATTTGCCACAAGTCATAATATTCATTCTGGTTGCAAATAATCTAGATATATGGTTAAATATGTGTATTGAGAAAACAAAACAAACTAGAGGCTCACATGAGCCTGTATCGCTCACCTGACATAACTAAGTCCTCTTAAGAATGTCTGCATGCCGAATACATCTAAGTTACTATTCAAATCCCATAGGGTTCTATGTTAAAACTATGTCTGCTCATGGCAGCCATCTTGGATGGAGGTAGTAGTCACCGGACACGATTTTAAAAGTATACTACCCTAGGACCAGCCATGCCATATTTGCTTTAAATTGGCTGACTGGTTTCAGAGGGAAGACTTTTAAACAATTTTCCCATAGGGTCTTATGTTAAAACTATGTCCGCTGACTGCGGCAATCTTGGATGGATGGTC
>MJUT01054421.1:107885-123985 GCA_002080005.1 Gigantidas platifrons | reverse complement strand
TTGTCATTCAACGAAGTGTTTAATTCTTTATCACTTTGTTTTGTGTACTTGGTGTTGTTTTACAAACCATTTTAGACGTTTATATATATATATTATATATAGACTGTTGACTGTAAATAATTCAACTTTATTTTTGAACACTGTATTCACACGATGTTTCCTAAGTGTGCACCTGCTACTTTGTACGTAGGTGACTTACATCCGAATGTCACGGAGTTGACACTTTATGATATATTTAGTAAAGCTGGCATTGTTTTAAGTATCCGTATTTGTAAGGACAATGTAACGGGTAAATATTTGGGATATGCATATGTCAATTTCAAATATTACTTGGACGCTTCAAGTGCTTTAGATACATTTAATTTTGAAATGATATTTGGTCGTCCCATTCGAGTTATGTGGTCCCAGAGAAATCCAACAAAAAGACAGTCCGGTGTTGGCAATGTTTTTGTTAAGAATCTGCACAAGAGTATTAACAGTAAAGCGTTATATGATGTGTTTTCTGTGTATGGTGATATTTTTTCTAGTAAACTTGTGTGTGACGGGAAAAGATCAAAAGGCTATGGATATGTTCATTTTTAAAACGAAGATTGTGCAATTTCAAGCTTGGATGGTATTATGTGGAATGGACAAGTTATACATGTATGCAAGTTTGAAAACAAACATAAGAGAGACAGAATAACAAATCAGTTGATGTGTACTAATCAAGTAAATAAACAACATGGAGGGTGTATTTTAGACCAGCCCTTGGAATGTATTTCTGTAGCACCACTGACGCCAATTCGCCTGTCAAAAAGTGGAAATGATCGCATTTCTACCCGAAACGAAAATGTAATGTCAATTAGCAAATCTTCCGTTGTCAGTGGAAATGATTGCATTTCCAGTGTTAGACATGCAGATAATTTAATTGAAAACGGTAATTTTCCCATCCGAGAGAATCTTGATGTATATCATGCTGTTAAAACCTGCATTTCCACATATCAAAATGATGCACATAATTTGTCAAGTATTTTAGACGAACCAAACAATGACGAAACACCAGTTATATTGCCGAGCAAATTATGGAATGTAAATAATCAATTTGAGATGCAACATGATATTAATTCTTTGCATCTGCAGAACTATATCGACAATGTTGCGAACTGCATTTTCCTTTGCATTGTTATGCCACTTCTGAATATTGTTCCTATTTCATATGTCAGTCATTTGTATATATTTCCATACATGTTTGATAATGTGTTTATTTTCCCAATTTAACCTGCCGTGTTTTATGTAGAATTTTTTTTTGGAATGGACGTTCGTATATGTATGCCGAGAATTTACAAGTTTGATCAATGCTGACATGTTAAACAGTGTGTGGAAATGTGGTTTTGATGACCTGCGTAGCAATAGATTCCCCTTGCATTATTTTACTAACACACGCGTACGTAATTACATATAGAGGTATGAAACGCTAGAAACAAAACCGTTTTCAAATTAGGAGTTCAAAGGTCTCCGCTAGCACTACTTCAATTTTAAAGCATGTATCTTGCTGTTGACCATGAGAAATTGAGTATATGGAGGATATTGAATATGACTACGGAACTCAAAACACTGACCATCTGAAACAAATGGGATTTGTTTTTTTAGAGGGGCGGGATGTTATGTAGTAGTTTGGCATGGTCAATATTTCAGAGTTATTGTCCGTATTTTGTTCTTGTGTAATCCGTCTTTGTGTACATATTGTTGATGCTGAGAGATTATAAAAAATGTTGAAACGTGCACATGTCGTTTGCTGTGTTCTTACATAGTTCCCCCCGAGTCCAAATCAGACTCGTAACACCACAATAAAAATAAAATGCTGTGGGAGTTGGTACGATGTGTACATGGAGGGATCTACATAATATGTGGGTGTATTTCTTATTAATAATTAGGAAGGATTTGTTTACGAAAAACGACGAAGTAAATATTACTTCAAACAAGACGAGCACTAACAGAAAAACTTTTATGTTCAAAAAGTATTTTTCACGGCTGTCGTCTTCTAACATAATACCACATAAATCAGAACATCTGTTATGATTAGCTCTATATCTACTACATCATGTAATTCTACATTTCAAAACACAGATGAGTCGCCATGATATTGCTGAAAGTGGCGTTAAACATCAAAATTCTAATTCAAAACACAGATGCTGTAATACCACGTGGTGTGTTCAAACAATGATAAACAAACTATATGAATAATAGCCCATTAATAAATTTATACATAATTTCATGGTAATTTTTACCCAATATTTGTCCCTTTTCAATGAGTTGACAGTAATAATCCTCGATTTCTTGGTGAGGATACAGTTGCATATTTTGGAATGTTTCATTTTCGATGACAACAGAAGGATGCTCCCACCCAATTTGGACATATTTAAATTCAAACCCTTCCTTCACATTTTGCCAGGTTAAGCCTGGTACTAGTCCACTGTACCATGTAAGGGCAGGGCCCTGTAAATGTAAATGAAATGCAGCGAGTTTTCTGGCTTCATCGTCTTCATCTAATTCATGAAGTCTCGCAAATGATTCGAATTCTGCTAAAAATTTTGCGGCATTTTTTCTTGGATAACCTCAAAATTTTCTGCAGATACTTAATTTATCCATTAAAGACGGTTTTGTTTTTATTTCACTGGCCTGGAAATTAAATTAGAATATGAAGGTGAAGGTATTGCAGGTGTTTGTTGTTCTGTTATTGTAATGTTTTGTTGAACTACTTTGCCACATTAATTGTTGAACTGGTCTAAAAGATGGAGTGACATAAAAAAATCTTCGAGATCTGCGTCTAAATCAGACATTTAAAACAATAGAGAGAAATGCAATCTTTTCCTCTATGTATTATTTACTTTCTCTGTAAAACGCTTAAAATGCGCTCTATGTCATAAATATATGAATATGGCTTGATCTGGGAAGAAAAGCAACTTTTCCCCAGAAATAATTGCAACAGAAACAGTAAAACACAGACATAAAAGTTTATTTAGTAACAGGTATCAGGCACCAATTTGCATAATCTTGTCAGCCATAATTTTGCCAGCAGTGGTGATGGGTGAATGCCATCTATGTACATATCATATGTGTAAAAAATATTTGGTTGTTGACCCTGGTTTCTTCTTAGATTTTTGCAAGTCTTCTGAAAATCGAGGGGATACGGTCACGTTTAACACTCTATTTAGGTCTGCAATATAGTTGTTGACCATCAAAATATTTTTATTAAGAATTACGTCTTTAGCTTTATAATTGTCCCAGTCTCGGCCATGTTTTAAATTCCAGTGGTATGTAGAATAAATTGGGATACGCAAAAATGTCAACTGAACAGAGTCCTTAAAAGTCCCTCACAAAGGTATATATTTGTTTTAATTTGTCAATTAATTTGTATGCAGAAGACGAATCGTGGGATGAAACATCTATGAATTTGCTTGTTTTTTGTAGTAAGGTCACATGTACCTATCCAAATAAATAACGAAATATGTTGCAAACGTTGAACTTCACTTGCAAGGTGATTGCGGAGGAAATTTAAACTATCATCGGAATTATCCCCTCGGTTGCCCCAAAATTCAATAAATCGTTCTGGATTAGCTCGGACTTGTCCTTTTAAATAAAACCCTTTACTGTCCGATAGCAGAACAGGAGTTCTGACGGGTGTAACGAGAGGATCGACTCTCAATTTGTTGATTTGATCTCTTAATTTTCTCTCATTCATAATCCATGTGCGAAACACGTGGAATTGGGTCACTCAGTCCACCAAATAATTAAACAAGGAAAAATGTTATAATATGACAAAAATCATCTAGTAAATTAATTCTTAAGGTTCTCCACCATCTTAGGGACTAGCTCAAATGATAGAAACAGAAATTAACGGTTTGGATGATTCTAAATAATTAAAAACAACAAGGTGTTCGACGTGTGCCTACACTAATTTATCCAAAGCGAGAGAGAGAGAGTTACAATACACAAACCGTTTCCGGTTGATAAAAGTAACACATGCGGAATTTACATCAGTACCAAAATAAGTTTACAGAGTATATAAAGGGAATTAACTCTATCCTGTCTAACAATCTTTAGACTTACTGACCATGCATTACTAGTACCTAACACTCCAATATTTACTTTTGCAGAACAATTATCATAAGTCTCCAAATTATGAAATGTGCACAAACCGTAGTCTATTTCCACCTCTAAGTAAAGAAACAAAAAATGTATGACAATTGTTAATATTAAGGTGATAATATTACGTGATCGAAAATAGATGCACCCATACCCATACAGGCGTCAAGGCAATACACAAAAGTCTCACGTCGACATAAACAAATTTGGAAATATTATTCAAACTTATCATCCATAAAAATGACTGGCGGACTGCAAGCGGCGATATGCTTTTTATTTTTATACTGTCAGTGTCTGTCTTTCTAATTGACTTAGGTGTTACACAGCGTGTGGGGCTGTTGTTTGTGCTGGGGAAAGGGGGAAGGGAGTCTCCAACACTGACCACACGTACATTTTATTATCCGTGTGTGTGTTTCCATATTAGTCTCCTATCATACTGTATAGGAGCAGGGTCATAATGTAATGTAATAATGAACGCATTCGTCCGAATTGTTATGAAACCATGTTCAGGGATAGATATTTGCGGTTTTCTGGTATCTGCCAACTGGGCTCCTGTAAAATTGAATTTAGTAGCCCAGCCTGTATATTTTGGAGCCCAGTGCTATATACCAAAGTGAAAATGTACCAAATTCTAGTAGCCAGCTGGGTTAATGATTACAAATTTCTAATAGCCCAGGTCAAATTTTAGGTGCCGCGGGCTACTGGGCCCCTGCGAATTTCCATCCCTGATGTTATATATCATGGATTCATGTCTCGTTGTTAAATTTGGATCTTAATGCTGCTCGGATCTTTTCATTTGAGAACCGATCTTTATAATACTTGGCACACTTGTGTATTATGTAATTTATGATGGAATGGAGTGTTGCATACCATAATGGGGTCACTGATCCTGACCTTTGTGGTGGTTAAATTTGTATTTTTATAAATTTATGGTTTATCTGACAACCAATCTTTATAATACATCTATCTTGAAGCTTGTTTCGACGTGTTTGCGAGTCTGTCAATGTGCTGTGGTACACCTCATACCGAAAGAGCTATATGGCTAGCTTTATTGTGATCTACTAGCCACGTAAAATGAGAAACATACCTTTCACTATTCGAGCACGCCTCGATTTTGAGTGGATCCGTATCCATCGTGTGACGTACTATCACCTCCTGTAATACATGGTATACTTGAGGGTACAAATGCTGTATACATGAATTTTGACAAGTGGGCGCAGTTTAGGGTACTAAATGGAGTCTGTAACTTAACATTTGTGGAGAGTAAACATTTTTTATGACATTGTGGTTGTCCGGAGAAAAATATTAGATCAGACAGAAAGTACAATTGTAATTGGTGTGGGACCATAATTCTTCGAATTTGTTTGTTTTATACAGAGCACAATGAAGGGGAGCCTCATGATTGTGGGGAAACACACAATATTTCCTTTTAGGCCCACTAATTATGGGAGGGGCCGGATTCAACTGGACTATGTCCCTATGTCCATCTTTGTGTGGAGTTTTATAATGCCTGAATTATATGTCCTATAAATTAGCCTATAAGGTTAGATTGATATGGATACATCCTCAACGGCAATCATAGTTCCATATATATTACCCACATCACTGTGATTATACTTCTTGATTTTTGGGTTGCAGGAACAATGAATTGCTTCAATCATCTTATTGCAATGAAATTTTAACACAGTATTGTGTGGAACACAAGTTATTATACAATTCGCCACTAAGTAATGCATTGCTGTTTTGATGGTTATATACACAGTCAACTCACACGATTTCAAATTCACTTTGAAAAAATCCTGACATTTATTTACTTCAAGATATGAACAGGAATTTCAACCCATCAGGAGTAAAAATTGGTTGATTTGTGCTGCGGATGGACACAATATTTATCAGTTTTTACATAGACTGTGAGATAATGAGGGTCGACTGTATTAACACACATATGTATACTGAACAAAAAGTTACGCACATTGTAGTGCATTTTACTCTTGCTTTTAAATAGAACCTTTATGAAATCGTTAATACTTCTCAGATATTGTTGCAAATAAAACTGACATTTCTCACCAAACCAATCGATTTCTCTTGTATTGTGAATCTTTCTTTAACTCTGAGTAATTCCTGATAAGTGCAACAATACTGTCAGAAGCTGGCCGAGGGTCCATCGGAGTAAATGTTTTTTTTTTTCTTTAACTTTCTTCGAATCGCATAATTGTTCGCCATTTTAAGTTTACCGTCCGTTTGAAACAAAAAATATGTCCTCGGTGTAGATCCCTTATTTCTGTTCCATATACCACAATCGTCGTAAAATGTGCTATGTTGCCCCTTTTCTCTCTTTGCAATGCTATCACTGTTTTGTACCACAAAGTAAGCGCCATTTTGTTTTATTCCAGTCGGTATGCTGGAGTGTGCCTCTTAATATGTAAATGTTGTCAGTAGCCTGATAGTTTCATTTGACTCCAAGAACGCATTATCTAAGCATCCATTTGATAATGGGTGAACGCCTTCTGTCTCTACGAATGTGATGATATGTATTTGTTCATCATCATCATCGTCGGAACGCGGGTTATGGTCGCGGACTATATCATCATCGTCGGAACGCGGACTATATCATTATCGAGTTTGTCGTGAAAATCCACATCGCAAGACACATCATCCACATTTTCAATGTCATCGTCGTTAGTAATCACGGCGGGTTATATAACTAGTTGTCGCTTCAGAAGTGGAACAAAATGATTCGGCGTGAGTATAGAGTGTTGCGGTTCAACACACCTAGTACACATAATCGTACATGCGGGTACATCAGACTCGTTGACACCACGACCACACACTTTCCTGGTATACGGTTGAGATGTGAATTCTGCATTAAGTTGTGGTGGATAATATGACCGAATTGGCAATTTTAACACGGCACTTAATGCATACATATGAATCATATCGGCATACGTACCTATCTGACCTACATCTTTCGCGAGCTGACAGTATGTTACTACGACAATTCTGTTGTCTTGTATCAAGTCAACGAACTTCGTATGTGCCGAGTCGTAGTACCACGGGAAAGATAGAATTTCTAATAATGTTAGAACCCGTAACAGCAAATAACAGGCTTCGGTGTCAGTAACTGCTCTCGATACTGCACGGTAGAAACAATTGCCATCCCCAGTTGGTTATGTAGGATAGACATCGGAAAGTAGCACTGGGTGGAACTTTCTTAATGGCTGTTGAGACACGATGTCAACGGGGGCATTCATTGTCATCCATCACGGCGACACTAGGGACTGTTTGGCCATATGTTTTGAGGAGCAGTCCTTCTGTCTTTGCAGCTATCCTGGTATCCCTGGGCTTAGCACCAATAACTGCTGACAACCTGGAACAGCTAACAAACTATCGTAAGTATTACATCATATAATTTATTAAAATGTTCACACCATTAAAACAATTCACATAAGCAATTCAAAGTTACAGTTATTGTACATTATTATATTATTGTTTGTGACATGCACCTAAACTCAAAACGGCTAACAAAAGTCCAAACACATTCATTCGTGCCGGTTCCCCAAACGTTTTCACTAAAGTTATGGGCTATATACCATTTAGAACTAGTCAGAATATTTCTAGATTCGGCACACTGTCTAAATTTAATTTTCAATATTTCTGCAATTATAATTGGCTTCAGATCTTCCCAAGTTTGTTTTAATGTCTTTCAATATTTGCTTTGCGGTTTTTGCGTTATGTGCTGGTCTGATTATGTGATGTTGTAATAATGTATATGCCTGAATTAGTTGTTAAATTTGTGTTATAAGTCTGATGATTTAAATAAAAAAAAATCTTGGTGTTATGCGTTTTTTTTTCTTTTTTGTTCATTATGTATAAATCAGTAAGTACATGTGGTTAAATTAATTAAGTTAATCTACAGATTGATTATTAAAAAATAAAAAATGTTCACCAACCTTTGCATTGACTTGGTACGGTCGAACTAATGGTATGTAAAGCAGCAACTACTGCACAGGAAGTGCATATTGGCATCAGACCAAGCATTGAAGTCGTCTGCCGACATCGGCACACATGTGCTGTGCACCCACTTATCAGTCACTACACTGAATTGTGCCAAATAGTACACTGCTGGGGACAATATTCATGAAATGACCCCATAATTAAATATTTATTACATGTACAAGACACAATTGTCAATGTTGATTTGCTGGTCTCCTTAGCACCTCATTCACTCTGCATACCACTGTATCTTTCCATTTCCTGTCTTCTTGCAGTTCGGGGTATAAATATATGAGGTATCGTTGCAGGTACGTCTTCTTCTCGGCGTTCATTGGTGTCTTGTTGAGCTTCCCGGCACCGAAGTAAGAGTATTCTGTGCGCAGGCAGTCGGGTCCGAACAGTTCGGGAAATGATCGTTGAGTTAACAGGACGCCAAGATGTCCAGGGTTGTGGCTGTGGTGCTTTATTGTTTGAAATTTACCAGTTGTGATACTTTGCGGGTAAACATCGCTACCCGCGACAATACGGTACGGTGTGTTGTTAGTAGAAATGCCCTTTTCGTCGACATTGAAAATTAGATGTGGACTATTTTGAAGTCCATGATATGTTGTAACTGATTAAAATAATTTTGAACAATAGCGTCAGAGGCACTTTTAGCACGGCTTACTTCTAGGGATCTTGGCTTAATCACACGCAATTCAGGCCACCTTTTCATAAAACCATGAAACCAGTTCAATGTTAATGGATTATCAACAGTTCTGTTGCCAAGAGTAACAGTATAATCAGATGCAATGTCAACAATTTATTTTCTATTATACTCATAGCCAATTTTAGCAACTTCTAATAAATGTTTCACTAATTTATTTTCCTCATCAAGTGACAGAATTGGTGATTTCCTCATATTACAGCAGTCAATATCAACACGATCACGCAATGTAGTTTCAGGTATTCTATATTTTTTTAGCTGCAGTCAAAACAGTTACTAAACCCTGATGGTTGACAAATTTTTATTTGGTATTCTTTAAAGTTTCAATAAAATAGGAAATGAACTCAATATGCGTAACTTTTTTGTTCAGTATATATATATTATACAAATTAATTTAACTGCACAAGGAAAGTTTATTTGAAAAGTTTAAGTGCTGGATAAAATAGCAGTTGGAAAGCTCTTGTGTATTTATTTATTTATTGCAGATAAAAGAACTAAAAGAAGAAAATAAAGGCAGCACTAATTCAGTTTATTTTTACAGGTTAACTACATGTACATCACTCGTGAAACATACAGCTAATGCATAGAAATACATGTACATAAATGTTCACACGCGGACTCACTCATACATGTACAATGAAAAGTGATAATGTGGTATGTTATATTGTCCGCCATGTCCGTTTGGACAACTTTACACAGAAATAGTCATGTAATACGGTCCGCGGACATCATTGAATAGAACAATATATGACAATCTGTCCGGAATGACATTTTATAACGGAATAAACCATGTAATTGTGTCCAGGTGGACACTATTTCACTGAACACAATACTATATTACAATAATATAATTGCAATAAGCACTTTTTAAAATTAAAAGGATTATTGCATGAATACTGTAACTAATCGGCGAAATTGATTGTACAAAATTTACGACCAATGACCAAGCAACACAATAATTTATGAATGCGCATGAGTGAATTATTAAGTTGTTTGGTCACGTGTCGTATATTTTTGATAATCAAATTCTCCGATTAGTTATAGTGTTTATTATATAAATCCTATATGCATAACATCGCTGTATCTTTGCAAACCGTAACGTACTGTTTGCTTTTGTTTGAAAGCGCAGGAATTATCTATTGGCCACGTTCATTGAAACGTCACACGTTTCCATGGGAGAGTGAACAGAAAAACCATAATTCACTAGTGAAATTATGGTTTTTATTTAATTTTTATTTATTTTATGGTAATTCCCAGGCATCTATATAATAATTGTGAATATTATCCTTCGCAGTGTGTCATATTTCACTCGCAAGCGCTTGAAATAGTACACTTTGCTGGGTACAATATTCATGAAATGACCCCATAATTAAATATGTATTACATGTACAAGACACAACAAATGTCAATGTTGATTTCGCTGGTCTTCTTAGCACCTCATTCAACACTAATAATAGAAGTTTTATAAGCACTTGAAAAAATGTTTCATTTGGTAATCAGTGTAGCATATGGGCAAGAATTAGCTAATGCAACTTCAAATGTGACATTGCAAGAAAAAAATAAAACAATTCATAAGCTTTCAAATTGTGTACGAAGTATAACTGTAAATGGCGTCTTTCTATGTGTAACAAAAAAAACAATCATTTTTAAACTTGCTTCAGTTTAGAACAAAGGAAATGAATGAATTTAGAGCATGTAACATGGACACTATTTCCAAATTGAGATTAATGGTTCTGTAACTCATTTAAAATTCAATATCAGATATATTTATCAAAAATCATTGTCCATAGTCTCGACTTTATAATTTGTATTTTCTTTATTTTTCATGTATTTCAGAAATTCTGTGAAAACATGTTTCCTCTATTTGTTCAGTCAGTGTTACATGCAACTATTAAGAGATAAATATAATCAGAATTATGTTCTTGATGAACATGAAAAGACATTTTTTTTTCTTATTGTATTAGCCTCACATTAATAAATTCTATCAATATTTTTTGCAACTTTCTCTTTTCGGTCATAAAGTAGTGACGCATATGTTGCATGTAACGTGGACACAAAAAGTATGAATCATAAACCATGCCAGAAATGACCTTAAAACATATAACAAGCCCCCAAAACACCATCTGAATGTAAATTATACAACTATACTCCCACATTTCTCATATATAATATCATTTAAATAGTCGCATGTAACATTGACACCAAAAACGTGCAACTTTTTATGAGAGTGTTAAGAAGGATGATAGATATTTTGAAAAAATCATAAAACTCGAGGAAACTGTTCAGATCCTAGTAAGAGCATTGAGAATTTCCAGGGGGAAATAGATTAATTGAATTTTTAGACACTTCTGGCTAAGTATAAGTAGGCAACTTCAAGATATTTCGTTGTTTTCCAACTTGTATCGTCGTAATTACTGACACCACATCGTCTTGTATTTGTATTCAAATAATTATCCCCTCGCCGACGAAGTTGCGAAGGGATATAGTAACGCTACCGTCCTTCCGTAACATACTTTTGAATACTAGACTCAACATCCTTCAATGGATTTTGACCAAACTTGGTACATACTTAGTCCTTGAGAGAATATGGAACCCTATTGATTTTCAAGGTCAAAGGTCAAGGTCACGGGGTCAAAGTTTTAGGCGACGGGATACGCCACGCTTTGCGTTGCCTTTGTTTTACTTGAATTGCATCGATGTTATAAATGTTCCATACAAAGACATGTGGCCACTACATTAATTGAATACATGGCAAGTGATGCTTACTCTGTCGATGAACCTGGCCCCGGCGCCACAAAACTATTTGAGTACAAATTTTGTACTCAGCTTGAGAATATTCTTAAATTTTGTATTCTGAGAAAAATTGACCGCCACAAAACTATTTGAGCAAAAAGTTTGTACTCAGCTTGAGAATGGCTTAAACCATGCTTAAGTAATTTACTCAACATCCAAGATGATGTCAAGAATAATAAGGAAACGTAGAAAAGAAAGAAATGCAATAATTCCAAGGCGTATGGTATACAGAGATAGAAGTAATTCCTTAGAAACCTTGACAGATCATGATTTATTGAGAAATATCGTTTTAGGCGACCCACGATAGAGTTTATTGATGATGCCAATGATATCTGCCATCAGGTTTCCACACAGTTCCTCATCTTTTAATTTTGATTGCTCAATAAGCAGCATTTCTTCGTCCATGGTCCAGATGGACCCACTTTTCCCTTTAGGTGTCCATATTTATAATGCAATGTGTTAAACAGACGATAATTTGACAACTTACATCAAAACGGCCGTACTTTTCCCGATGTTTACTAGTTCTTCTTTATCTTCCACACAGGAGAGTTCCACAATGTGCACTGAAGAAACTCCCCCTTTTTTTGTATATATAGACTTTTATTGTATTTTATAGTATTGAAATATTTTTAATCAACACGATAGTGGTTCTCCTCAACATAAAAGAGGGATATACCGGACAAGAAGAAGAACGCCACTTACGTAGTTGAATTTTTTTTTACTCAACTGAGAACGTTCTCAAATCTGAGAAAAAAGTATTGTGGCGGAGAAAAGAAGATTTATTCTCAACTGAGTAAACAGTTTCATTCTCAGAATATTTTAGTTTTGTGGCGCCGGGGCCAGGTCTAGCTCCATGGGAGTTTCATGTGATCCCGATTCTTGTATTGAATTTGTTTTTCCTTATTGATTTGCTAGCTTTGCACATATGTATACTACTCTTAAACCTTATTTTGATGTTATCTTTGTCTGCATTTTCAATTTAAAGAATAAAGAACTAAATAAATCTCAACAATTTTATTTTTAGCAACTTAGAGGTTGATCTTGTAATGGTATCTTGAACCAAATCTGGTGACTCCAAAATATCAGTGAAATCGGTAAAAAAAAATGCAGAAAAGGTCTCTGGCGCAAGATTCCACTTCTGGCCTCCTCCCTCATAGTACTGTATCCAAAATATGTATTTGTCGATTTTGGTGATCTGTTAAGATAAAATAACGTTTCGGTAGTTAACAGTAATCAAGAGATATCAATATTTTGTTCAGAAATTATTTGCTTTACAGACAGAAAGATGAATGGAAACTTTTTCCCTCTGAGAGTTGTCATAATTATGTTGTTCATGCTTCGGTTTATAGTGTTTTACTAAATATTTTAGTTTCATTTTTAAAGGTTTTTTTTTTACATAGTGTTGCTTTAGGCTGCAAAAACAGATCACAATGCATATCCTGCCAAGTCCATGTTTTGCTATATGAAACCCCAAAAATTTAGTTCATAAAAAATAAAGTGTCTTACACAGATACACTAAATAAGTCTGAAGTCAAAATTAAAAAATTCCATGCAGAACGTGCTGAAAAAATAAATTAACAAGGAAGCAATCGTTTAATTATTATGGTGTTGGGGAGAGAACCAAAATAATAGAAAAATCTCTATTTTCAGCGAGTTGAAATGGAAAAAAGGCTAGTAGCTACTTCATTTAACATCTACATGCAAAATCTGGAATGTTGATTATTGGCATGAAAAAGTTTTAAAAATTGTATCAAATTGCACTGAACTCTTCCCGATTTCTATAATGTTTGAATGGTTGCTTCTTGAAAAAAAGGATTCATCAGAACTTGCTACTTTCCATGCTGAATGGATACGTGTGTCCCACCTGAAATTCTGGAGACAAAAATATCACATAGCTAATTAAAGAATCAATAAATTCAGAATATGCATGACTGTATTGAATTAACATTACACAATATGGATAAGGAGAGATACATGATACACACAGATAAAAAGTTAAAGCACGAACAGATACATGTGTAAACTGGTGATTGAATAGAGGTAAATAAACTTAAGTGTTTGAAATAACTATCATCTACTCTGCTTTTCTTACCCGTTTACATCAAAATGACTAGCTGACAGATCTCCTGGGACAGAATGTTCAACAGGGACATCGCTATTTGGCATGCATGCACAGTCATCATCATTATCTGGTTTTCTGACACAGACATCACTATCTGACTGGCTGAGACGGACATCACCATCCATCTGGCAGAGAGGGACATCATCATCTGACTGGCTGAGAGTGACTTCACCATCTGGTTGGCTGACAGGGACATCATCTGGCGGGCTGAAAAGAACAGAATAAGTTTTATTACAAACTAAATAACTTTAGAATTTGTATGACTAATTTATTTCTAATTTACAACTACCAAACATCTGCAAAGTAGGACTTTTTGTAAGTAGCAAAACATTTAAAAAAATATAGTACACACAATGTTTTAAGTCATTCAGATACATGTATACACTATATTGCAATTTAAGTTTGGAAAGAAATATCTATGCCACTGTTCTTACCTATTTACATCAGATTGATCATCAACATCATCTGGCTGGCTAACAGACATCTGATTTGATGACAGGAACATCATCATCATCTGACCTGCTGACCTGGACATCATCATCTGATTGGCTGACCAGGACATCATCATCTGTCTTACAAACAGGAACTTCATCTGACTTGCTGAGATGGACCTCATCATCTGACTGGCTGACATGGACATCAGCATCTGACTTGCTGAGAGGGACTTCATCATCTGACTTTCTGACAGGGACATCATCATCTGGCTTGCTGAGATGGACCTCATCATCTGACTGGATGACATGGACATCAGCATCTGACTTGCTGAGAGGGACTTCATCATCTGACTTGCTGACAGGGACATCATCATCTGGCTTGCTGAGATGGACCTCATCATCTGACTGGATGACATGGACATCAGCATCTGACTTGCTGAGAGGGACTTCATCATCTGACTTGCTGACAGGGACATCATCTGGCTTGCTGAGAGGGACATCATCTGACTGGCTGACAGGGACATCATCATCTGACTAAAGAAATAAACATGGTGCAACTCATCCGTATCCACAGAGCAGTGATGCATAACCACCATGCAGTCAAGTATATTACCGCCGCCACCGCAGCAAGTTGTTTTACAAATTCTAACTATGGTGTACTCGATACAGCGTTATGTGTTAAAGTTTGTTATTGACTCGAGGCAGGTCGGTGGTTTTCTCCGGGTACTCCGGTTTCCTACACCAATAAAATTGACCGCCACTATATAGCTAAAATGTTGTTGAAAGTGGTGTTAAACACCATAGCCATAACCCTCAAACGGAAAATTCAACAAAACCATGAGTATCAATACACAATATATAGTCCTATTTAAAAATCCAAAGCCATTAAACTGAAAAGAAACCGCCTTTTGCTTGATTTTAAATACAGAGTATGCAGTTACTTTAAATGGATGTACTTTGACTTAATTAATGTACAGTTGTACCAGTCGAAGGTTATTAAACAATTTTAAACATAATAGTTTAATCTCAATAAAAACTGCATTGAATAAATCTTTAAAAAATTAATATAANGGTGGTTTTCTCCGGGTACTCCGGTTTCCTACACCAATAAAATTGACCGCCACTATATAGCTAAAATGTTGTTGAAAGTGGCGTTAAACACCATAGCCATAACCCTCAAACGGAAAATTCAACATAACCATGAGTATCAATACACAATATATAGTCCTATTTAAAAATCCAAAACCATTAAACTGAAAAAAAACCGCCTTTTGCTTGATTTTAAATACAGAGTATGCAGTTACTTTAAATGGATGTACATTGACTTAATTAATGTACAGTTGTACCAGTCGAAGGTTATTAAACAATTTTAAACATAATAGTTTAATCTCAATAAAAACTGCATTGAATAAATCTTTAAAAAATTAATATAACATTTCAACAAAATTAACCACATAATCTTAGATAAAATAATGACAATATATAACTATTCTACAAAAATTATCTGGATCACCAGCGGAAACAGCTGACGGGGCTTATGTACTGAGGTTTTATATAGCTGAGCATTCTGGACCTCCAATACGATTGGCAAAAGTATAGTCTGGCGCATGAGCTGCTGTGTATTTTCTATATTGATGTCTTATCCAGCTAGCAGAAGAACATCCTTTAAGGCTTCTGACGTAATTAATCTTTTTGCATGGGGATTGCTCGGTAGAGTCTTATTAGCCGCCCAACAGAAATGACAAGTTGTCCTTGGTTGATGGCTGAAAATATTCAAATAAAACTTAATAAGTTTTAAATCTTTATTAATCTGGATACGCACATGGAAGTGTAATAAATATATACAATACATAATAGCAATCATACTCAAAGTTAAATCAATATAATAATACTCAATATAACAACAATTTGTTTGTAATTTAAATTT
>MJUT01054421.1:95498-107582 GCA_002080005.1 Gigantidas platifrons | reverse complement strand
AATATATATTGTCATGTTACAGCTGTAACTCAACAGTAATTTGTATGTGAGATTTACAATTAACATATTTGGTTGTGTGCGTCTTAACGTCATGTGTTATAATCGACAATACTTTGTACAGTTGTGTGCATACAAATCCCATTAAAATAACAGAAAATAAAAGAAAGGACGCTCAGTCTCTGAGCGTAACCTTTAACATGGGGAATACAAGGTTCTAATTAATTTTGAATGACATAAATGTTTCACATGAAAAGTTAATTGCCTAGACTTATGCTTACTAGCTTTGGATATATAATTCTGTTTTAGTTTTGGACATTTTGTCAGAAATACGTTAAACCAGAATGTCAATCTTCTAGCCAACAATTTGGAAACAAATTATCTCCCTTTAAAAGAAAACATCTTTCCCAACTCCGGTTTGACTTATTCCGTACTTATAAATAGAAATTGGTATGCACACATATAAATGCAATTAAATATTTACAACATAATTTAAATTATTTGAACAAACCAAAAATAATGAAAAGAACTTATAAAACAATGAAACATAAGAAAAAAAACAAAAAAAAAATTATTATTTCACTAACCTGAAAATATTCAAATAAAACATAATAAGTTTTAAATCTTTATTAATCTGGATACGCACATGGAAGTGCGGTACCCAGCAAAACATTCCTTTTTATAGGGGATTTAGAAACAATTTGAATTAACCAATAAAATTTAAGAATTAAAATTTGTTACTAAGTAACAGTGTACGAATATTTAATATCTACTTTTTACAGCGCAGTTAAAATAAGTAATTTGGTGTTAATCCTAAAACGATAGACATATGTTACTACCGGCTTAATACAATGGGCCTAATTGATAAATTGTCTGATGTCCGGATTAACATTAATGGCTCTTTATTTGATTAGCTCAACTACCTAAGTAAACTTGACACTTAAAAGAAATTTAATATTGTCAGCTTAATGAATAAACTTAATTATAATAAAAAAAAAAAAAACATTAGCAAAACTAGAAAAATGTAAAACATCTGTTTTCAAAATAACTTGGTAAACGCTAAATTATGAAACCTGATTAAAGACATTCAAGTGTTAACTACACAATTGTGATAAATTATTTACACAATTGTGCTGGACTATTAACAAAAATATATTAAAAGTACAAAAAAATATTATTTACAAAAAACATGAAAAATGCCTATACAACACTTCCCTTGTTATCATTTTGAATTCTGAGACAAGGTCGTCTAAAGAATAATTTTCCAAAAGGTGATCTTTTTTAATCTAGCAAGACCCTGGCTTGGTATGTTGTGTCTCAATTACATTATTCCTATCTCTTTCCGCTAACTTATATTTTAGATTTAAATGTTCGATATTTTCAGAAGAGTATCAGTTATATCTATATTAATTATTTATTTGTTAATTTTTTAAATAAAAAATAAAAAAAATTATTATTTGTTTTGTTTTTGTCAGTTGTTATCTAATATTTTGATTCTGGTTAAAGATGGCTAGCCACCTTGAACTTAAACCTAAAGATTCGCTGATTGGGAAAGAGTGACTCCCTATGATATTGGTACTTAAGACATCATAAGTTATCATAATACAACAATCATATAGCAGAGTATGCAAAACATATGCAACTACTTTAAAGACCACAAAGTACAAGACCCCCAACACACCAAAAATAAAAATAAAAAATGCTCAAATATATGTTTAAGGTCTCTAACCTGTAAATATGCAAATATTGGACCACACAACATCAGTCTAATCAAAGCACAATTACTAGTATACACAACTTTGATTCGAGCAATATGCCATCAACGAACAAACCACGTGCACTGAATATATAAATATTTAAAATCTGTTAACCAGTACAATAAAATGTATGATTGATGGACGACAATCGAGGACATTATGTAAGCAAATTATCGCGTTCAGCAAAATTGTCGAGTCAATGAAGCTATCAAAATCTGCAAGGAAAATACTATTGTCAGTGATATATTGGATCAGTTAAGCTCGACATAATCGAAATTAACCATATAAGTGCTAAAGAATCGAACATATCATCATGAGAACCTACAAATCTAGCACACCCAACGCCCAATTACATACTTAGCATCATTAGCACCGATACCATCCATTCAGGAATTTGGACACACAGTCCGGCAAATATATGTTACAAAACTCCGTCACACAATCCGTATAAAAGTTCAAGCAAGGAAACACCTGTCCACTGACTACATAACGGTTAACAACACACTGTTTTTTTTCTCACAATTTGCACACCAACAGCGAGTTACTGTTCTTATTGAGTTAACTCCAGGGGTTACCCGTATTCTAATGTTCATGTGGCAAACAACACATTTTCTGGTTGGAATTCTAACTTTGGCATCAGGTTGTGCGGGAATAAGTTTTGGGACATGTTTTTTCATTCAATGGTTTATTATTGTCCTCAACAGATCTCTTCTTTCCTCGCGGATTACGCTGCACGTCTGAATCTAAAAGGTAACGAATAAATTCACATCTGAACTGAAAATGAGTCACTGGTGATCTTGCAACTTTTTTGTAAATAATGTACGCATTTGTGACTGCCAAATTGAATAAAAGAAAAAGCAACTTCCAGGTCCTCCTTGTCATTGAATAATATTTATTCAGTTGATCTGATAGATCCACTCCTCCCATATTCCAGATAAAGTCTAAAATTGCAGACGGTTTACTTACAGGATCACCGGTGTTTCTATCAACTTTATTTAATAAGACGGAACATTGTGATGTGTGTTGTGTACTCAAAATACTCACATCGCGTTTTATCAGTCCATTTCAAGGCAAGGAGATTCTCCTTATGTCTGCAAATAATTTCGCCCTTTTTCAACTTGCGTTTCAATGCTATTGACATTCCTTTCATATCTGTTTATAGGTAACGTATCTGTGTATAAGTAACATATTTGTTTATAAGTATTTGGAAATATGAAGATCTCTCTATTATGTTAGTATTTATATAGACTTAATTATTTTTATCATCTTTAAAACCTGGGAAAAAACCCCACATTACACTCTAAAAGCGTGAACAAATTCAGTGATAACAGCAAAGTGTTACGTATCTGTTGAAGATTAGCAACCTAATAACGTGTTTCTGGAAAATATCAGTTTTTGTATTTGTTTTCTCTTGCCACACTGCAAATAGTATCTCTGCTTCTTGTTTACTTGTTAGTCCTTTTTGAACATCCTGCTTGATTTCCCAGTAGCTTTAGGTGCACCAATAATGCATAAAACATCGTTCTCTTCGACACAAATAATATCAGACCTTACGGACCACTTGAAGAACTGTTACTTTTAACCGTGAACGATATTTCTACGGGTTGTTGGCTTTATCGTAAGAAAAAAACCGAACTCCTGACACGAAAATACTCGAGTTATCTGAGATTCGACTCGTCGGATATCGATTATGACGTCAGCATTTTTATTGATAAAGGTTCAGATGTGTGTTTCCATCATGTTTGCAAATGTATAAAGTATATATATTTGATTGTCGTGTTTATTTACCCTTTGTTTTATAGGTACTAAATGTTTTGTTTGTGACAATGAACGTATTAAATATAAAGAAATGTCGATACACAAAACTTTTATTTATTATTCTATGAATTTGATATTTAATATGATTCAACAATAATGGCATTGATTAAAACACAAAGCACTATGAAAAAGCACTAAAGCAAAGATAAATTAATAAAAATAAGCCAGAGCACAAGATACGCACAAGCAGGACAGAAATATAAAATACTCAACAAATGTTTACAGGTAAATGTCAATAATTTTTCGAAATGTCACTTATGAAACGAAACTTAACCGACTAGGTCTGTTAAAGTTGACTACTTCACTTGGAGTTTTTTCTTCAGTTGTTTCATTGCTAAGTAATTGTTGAATTTTGCGAGTAGTGGAAGTAGGTCTTAAGTGTCGTGTTGTGATTCGAACCTGGTAAGATTCGGTCATCACGATGACGGTAGTTAAAAGTCGGAACTGGTTTGTCTTCTGTTTGTTCTTAGTCTTCGTCACTTTCGATTGTATCGGATGAATCTTTGCTAGCAGTGATCTCTTCTATGATGCCATCATCTGTCAGTGTTTCTGTTGTTAGAATTGTGTTGTCAACTGTTGTGTATGTAAAGCAAAATTATGTCCTCCAGGACAATATTTCATGATTATATTGTCATGGAATATTGTCTTGTCTATGATATTTTGTCCTTTATCTGGACAGTATAATATCACCTTATGGACAATATATCATAGTGAAACTGTGTCCTAAAAAAGGGAGATAATTATAATTCTAATTCAAAACTTGGACATTGGTTGTTAATATATTTCAAATTGAATCAAATATAGTGTACATGGTGTACTAAATATCATTTCTATGACAAAAAAATCTCTTATATTTTGAAAATAAAGTATAGTATAAATATGTGAAGCATAAAAATATCATATATCAAGTTGATGTCGGACATTATTTCACAGTTAAATAATGTCCAGGACACTATTTCATTATGAAATAATGTCCATGGACAATATTTCATATGCTATTTTGTCTGGAGGACATCATTTCATGTAGGACACTATTTTATGTTACATGTACTCTACGAAGATGAGACACAAGCAAGGCGTACTAACGGAATGTGGTCATCTTCTTCGTTGTCAATCTCTGGTGTCTGATGTAAGAACACGGCATATCTAAAGCATTTGTTGGTGTGACGGATGTCATGGCTTGCTTAGCAGTGGTCTAAGTGCGTCGAGTACGGTGGAAATGGGCGGAAGAAAGACACGTTTGATGTTCTGGAGTTCGCGTAATTTAGGGGGTACCGGACAGTTGTCTACGATCATGGCTACTCTGCGATGTTGGTTATAGAACTTTCTGTCGAGCTTGGTTATCCAGTTAGTGAAGATCTCAGACGTCATCCAGGCTTTCTTGTTTGATGTGTAATGCGTTGGAAGCGTCTTAGCATTTTAAAAACATCTCGGGTTTGCTGATTTACCGATTACGAGGATTGACATTGGCACAGACCATAATTGTCAATCATTCTTTACTGCGTTTTCCACCACTGCAGTCAACACCTTTAAATTCTAACGTTTTCTCTGGTAACAGCTTGAAAAACAAGCCCGTCTCGTCTACGTTGAAGGTATTGTCTGCAGCCAATTCTGTAAGGAGAGTTTTGAGTTCATCAGTCCAGCTGGCCAGGGCTGCACTGTTTGTCTAAACAGATTTAGCTCCTCCACATATTTGTTATGGCGGTCTTTAACACGATCATTGCTACACTTGAAATCTGGGTGATCAAGTTTTTTTGCCAATTCCTCAGCTTTTGCTGTGAGTAGTGCACCATTTTCGGCAATGTCTATTTCATGTTCATTTTCAATTACGCATGTACTGACAGGCTGTTCTTCCAATACACCACTTGTCTCTGCTTTCATTGCCTGAACAGATAAATTATGCACCGTCCACTCATCACAGATGTTTACACCGGTAGGTCTTTTTACCACCGATCACCACCTAACACCGCCGGACACCACCGATTCCCGAAAATATGAATAGAATGTCATAATTTTTAAGAAATATTGTAAAAAATGATATTTTGAATAAAAACAACAAATATTTAACTTTTGGTTGTTAACTTGAATAGGAGAATGAATCTGGAGTAGAGAATAATTCTGGGTTTTTTTTAGGAGGATTTGATGGCAGTATCTGAAATATATGAAAACCACATTTTTTCAAAAACTTATTGTGAAGTCATTTCAAAATTGATATACTTTCACTGTTTATTTGGAGTTATATACTAAATTTAATATGTTGTGTTTAATGGTGAACATTTTATGGAAATCAATTTATAAAAGCCATGTCTTACTGGTCTAGCACCTGGGATTGTCTCAATGTGATGTTGGTACAAGTGAGTGCAACCCAACTCTTTTTTAAACTGGTGGCAAAAACAGAACGATTGACCTTCAAAAAGTTTTCAAGTTTAGCTCTTTCATCTTGACTAAGACAAGAACCAGACAGATCAAACTTGAGCTCCTCATATGACTGAGTAGAAACAGAAGAAATATTTGTGTTCTCAGACACTTTGTCATTTAAAGGATGAATTTCATCGGTGTCTACACAAGCGACATTGACAATGGGAGTGTGGGCTCGTAACTTACTATCCAGAACAGTAGGGTTTAACAGACACAAGGAAGCTTGACCATTTGTATCTTGAACAAGGCATTTAGATACCACTAAATTTTGCAAAGAAGGACAACTGCTGTTTAAGGGTTCCAAAAGAACAGTACTATTGTTTCTTTGTTTACACACTGAGTCTGGAATAAGAGTTTGATAAAACTTAAGAGATGGTAATTGATTTTTTAGTTCTGACAAGACCAGCACTGACAAATATAGGGACTAAAACAATATTAGGTGGAACTTGCAACTGTAGTGTTATCTCTAAAATTTATGAACACACCATTATCTGTCATGAAATCTACACCCAATATGAGAGAGTGGTGTAGCTGTTCCAGTACATGCACAGTCTGAAGGAAATCATTTGTGCCTATGGTAATACAAATGTCTATTTTCTCCAAAACTGGGACAGTGTTACCATTAACAGCTACAACCTGTCTCATATTACCTGGTTTAAATTTTTCATCTGCATATTGAGTTTTATTCAAAAATTCCCTACTTACAACTGAGATGTTTGCACCAATATCTATAAGTGCTTTGGTTCTAGTACCCTTGATATAAACTTGTGTGGTACATTTGGCTGAATCTAGAGATGTAACTGAATATTTTTGCAGGGGTATCGGCTGCTTTTTTAGCTTTGTGCCCACCCATAGACGGTTGCCTTAAGGTAGGCGCGAGTCCCTATCTACGTTGTGGTCTCATTTCCAAATCTCTTTTTCTCAAAGGACATTTTGATCTAAAGTGTCACGACACTTTACAATAATTACATGACCGAAGAGTGGCCGGGCAGTCTGACCTTGATTTACACGACTTACCACAACCATCACACTCTCTGTATCCTCTCTGGAATCTTTCTTTCATTCTTTCATTTCAATACATGTAATTTTGTTGTGGCTGCTGCTGCTGCATCTGTGGATACTGTACCTGAAATAATGGCGGCTGATATGTTGAAGCATTGTTCACATAACTAGGTCCATTATCATGTGTGTTTTGGTTTCTCACTGTTTAATGCTGATATTGATAGTGTTTCTAATTTCCCTGACAACTTGTCGACAACCCTATCTTCTAATGAAGAAACTGCTTTAATAATTGACGCTTCTATCGATGTTTCCTGTTTTCCTGGTAAATTTATTGTCATTTCTGCAGTCTGAGCTTTTGTTAATAAATCATTCATACCAGTCGGATTTTGGGGTACCACGATCTGCTGAATGGCTGGTTTTAAGCCCATGTATGTTAATTTAACGAGAAATTCCTCCGAGCAGCTTTTGTTTTTATTATACCCTAATGCTCTGTATGACCGGGGCTTTTGCTACCCAATATCACACGAACGTATTTCTGGGGAACTAGCTATTTGTCGTAACAAAGATTCAAAATCGCTAGAAGTTTTCCATATTTTATTTACAGCCGTATATTTCAACGGTCAACAACAACAACAAAAAACTGAAGATCACAATAAACAATAATACAAATATCAAACAGAGTAATTAAAAATGACTGATAGACAGGAATAATGATAAATATGCCTAATGGCGGTTTATATAACAATTTGCGTTATAGCTTGGCGTTCTTATATCGAGGATTGACTAAATTATAATTTATTAAAAGCTTATCAAGTCCAGTTGTGACAGATTATAAACAATAAGTGTTAATGGAATAAATTTTCTTCTGATCTTTGAGACACAATTTTGACAAAAGTGGGGGATAAACTGTATTAATTATTTATATACATATAGAGAGTAATTTGACTTGTAAAACAAATTTATAACACTTATTTTAAAAATGGAAATAATAATGAACTATAAAACAAAATTAAATATGAAATATTGAAATAAAGAATTTCGAGAATTACATTTTCCGAGGTACTAAATGTGTCGGTTATAATATACTGATTAACAGTTTCATCGTTTAATTGTCTTAAATTGGTAAGTCCTAAATCATCTTGTTTTATAATTTGAAACCGTTGTAAGAACGCCTGCTTCAAAGTCTGAAGTGATGATTTGACATTATCATCTAGTAATAAAAATCAATTTTCTACTATGTCTGTTAAATAAAAAGACAGTGACAACGCTGCTTCAAGTTCAGTCATTTTTTGTAACATGACTAAGGCCATGAACTTAGCCCAAAACTGGAGAGCGTCTCCAGTGCCATTGTACTTATTTAGCGTTACCTCGATTTTTCCAGTTGAGTAGCCAGGTGGGGCTGTACTTGATTTGGTGCTTGTGGCACTGGCTGCACTGATGGTGGAGCTGGATTAGGCTGTAACGTAGGAGGTGGTGGTTGTACTGAGATGAGAGGTTGACCCTCTATCTCTACTTCATGTTGTTGTTGCTGTTGTGGTGGTAGCTGCATTTGCGTTTTGAGGAGCCGTCATGATTCTTACAGGTGACACTGGTCATTTTGATCGAAGATGGTACATACAGTTTTAGATCTTTTGAGTTCTCCGCCAGTTGACACACACAAGCCTGGGTGAAATTTGGCTTTGTGTAGGTAGAACTTGGTGACTAATTTTAACCTGACTAAAGGTTTGCAATAATACCTTTTGACAGACGTCTTTGTTGGCAATAAAAAATAGTCAGACTTCTTGTTTGATCTTTATTCTTTGAAAGCGTAAGGCAGAGTATAAATATAACAAATACATATATGTTAACACATAATAATAACACATAATAAACACATAATAATGATTCATGAACATCATTGTAAATTTACTCATCATATATGTGTAAATACCAATATTTAAATATATTTCTAAATGTAACTCCAAACTTATAAAAATGACCAAATAATAATTAAACGAGAAACTCCAAATAATAATTTAATGTGAATACCATAACGGTTAATTAAATAGGCAATTAAATGCATACATTTATATTTAAGATAGCTTTTGACTTTATTCTATTTAATAAACTATTAATAAATGTTATTTCCAATATATACATTTTTGTAGCCTTTTTACTTTAAATTGTCCAAAGAAAATATAAAATAATTTGATATAAAAGTTCTAAATTGACTCTCCATACCTTTCTTCTAACTAAAATCTCAAAAGTATATACAAGCTCAACAAGACTAATATTTATAACAACAAGGGGGAATAACTCACAATAAATCTTTGGTTGGGAACTAGCTCACTTATCTTACAACATGGGGAAATTAATATGCATACAATACATAATGGGGAATCATTAAAATATAAAATATCTTTATAGTTTTTATTTGAAATTAACTTTAAAGTACCAGTTTCTTATTGCATGACTAAAATTAATTTGTCGGCACACAGTCTTACAGGGAAAACATAACTTTATCTGTTTCTAGGCTTTACGCAGCATTGTTACCTAGCGATGAAAGCAATTATGTAAATAGACCTTGAATAATAAAACTCTTACACTATTTGCAACATTATGCACTCATAAAATGTAGACATTAGCTTATTATTTTGCTTGTTTATCGCTAACTCGAATAATTCAGCGCCCTCTATCCGCTGTCGCTCCTCGAGGGCTTGAACGCGCCTCGTGTTAAAAATCCTTCAAGTGCTCTCTGAATTACGTGACCAAAAGACCTAAATAAGGGCACCTTCCCCCACATACACTGAGTAAATATGTAACAAACTAACAACTAGCAATACCTCTGATTTTACACCACGTCTGTCAAACAGGTTTCTTAGNTTATTTTGCTTAGTTTATCGCAGATACCCAGGTCTTCAGTTATCTCCCTTTGTTACAAAATTATATTTTTAGTTTGGGACATGCTAATAAAAGGAAAACGAACAGTGACAAAATAAATCCACAATTGTTATGTTTTGGGAAACTATTTACACAAATTACTTTAACTTTAAATATGTACAATAATGAGAGGGGCATATAGCTAGACTTGTGTTTAAAAATGCATGAACATAATTAAAATTAAAAGCAAAATAAAATAAAATAAACAGTTTAAATGCGGAATTTATTTAGGCAAAATAAAAACGTTGCGAGTGCATCTATATTTACTCTTTGGGAGATTAAACCTTCAGATGGTTGTAAAACATGATTTATCAATTCAACATTAAAATGAAAAACATATTTAATATCATAACTTGTAACAAGACCTTTTTGTTTGAAAAATGTAAGTTCCGTAAAAAGAGGAATCTCAAAATATTAAATAAAGAATACATATATAAAACTTATAAAGCTTTTTAACTTCAAACTTGAAATAATAAAACATTTTCAATTTGGTTGCAACATAATCATGATAATAATTAAATAATTTTAAAGTAAAACTCACCTGAAAAATAGTCCCGAGTTCTTGTTTGATCTTTATTCTGTGAAAGTGTAAGGCGGAGTGACGCTTTCAACAGAATAAAGAAAATCCAAGACTTTGGACTATTTTTCAACTTAGCAACCAATCAAATTTTAGACATATTAATTTACCTGGGTGACAGCGTAAAAATACAAAAATCTAGGTGTAAAAACTATTTTTGTCACCGTAAGAACATCTTAACTTGTCCAGTCAGGGTAATTGTTTACTCAGCAAAGAGTGTCACTTTTCAAACAAAGGGTCCTAATTGATATGATTTACCCCAAAGCTAAAATGACCGGAAAACTCTTAAAAAATGTATGATCAAAGAATTACATTAGTTGATTCTCACATGTGTGGAATGTTTGTAAAATCCGAAAATCAATACGTCGAAATTAATTAAGTATATGAAATAAACATTTTTGATATGAAACTAATTACTTTGATTTCTTTATTGTATACACTGAATTCTTTACAATTCACATAAAGTCTAAGTAATAATAAAATATTAAGTTTTCCCTAAAATATTAACTTTAAACTTTTAACATTTGAAAATAAAAAACCAAAATTGTAAATTTCTGCTTATAAAATTCTAACAGAATTTTAACGCAAAATTTCTTTGTGACAATGTCCATAAATTGTAAAATGAAAAAGTAATCCAGTATATAAATAAATATTTATTTACAATAGCAAGCATTATATACATACATGTAAATATAAACATTTCTAAAATTCTCAATACATGTGTTGAAGCTGTTTACAAAATTTACAAATTGAAATGTCATTTAATTTCTGGTGAATAAAAGTCTATCTTTTTACACGGGCTCTCTCAGCTGTATGCCTTTTTCTCTGGCATGGCTTTTTTGCTAACGACTTGTTAATTACTGAGTAGTCCCCATCTGTTGAAGCCATCATTCCAACTGTTCTCTTCTTCCTATTGTCTTTCATGAAGTTAGTGAAGATCTTTTCTTTTTCTTCTTTTGTCTTACATCTCCAAACTTGATCAGGTACAAAGTAGTGTTTGTTTGCATTGGATAGGACATAAGGTAAAGGTAAAAGGTAAAATATATTTAGGTTTAAAAATTTCAACATCATACACAAGTGTTTAAAAATTTCTCGTTAAGTTAAAAATAAAACTGCCATCTTTAACTGAAACTTCAATCCACCAATTGTAGCTGCTGAGAACTTTCTCACCAAGGATAGCCCATGAAAGCCATTCAGCTTATTTCCAATGGGGTCCTTTATAAGTATCAGCTTAAAGTTCAAGTGGACATTAAAAGATCAACATGAGCGGGTAGAGGGATTACTTAATTTTAAAATAAGTACATTATCTATGAAAATATATATGTATATATAATTGTCATTATTATGATATGACACGTCTTTCCCGTTCTTCACTGGTATGTATCAAGTGGCACTTCACTTCTTTTTTAAATCTTTGCAAATCATTGATGGATTTGATCGAATCGGGTAGAGAATTCCAATCATGGATTCCATTGTAGTAAATGTTGTTGATTCGATGCCTTTAATTTTTGGTGTAACATAATTAATCTGACTTGATCTAGTATTATGGGCATGATGTTCATTAATTTTGATGAAATTATTTTTCAAATAAGAAGG
>MJUT01054421.1:80644-92830 GCA_002080005.1 Gigantidas platifrons | reverse complement strand
TTTATATCAAAGATTAAAACCTTTCCAAAATCACTTTTTTGGAAAGAATTTAAACCAGAAAAGTCAAAATAATGATGTCTACATATTAAATTTGTAGGGGGAATTGACAATTTGTAATAGTTGTTGATATAACCAGCAATAAAAACATAAAATGCGGAGACCAAAAACACACCTCGTCCACCCGTAATGCTGACCTTGACCTTTAGTGACATAGTGACCATGATCATGTAAACATCCTCGTAAGTGCAGAAACTGAATCTGTACGCAGTCGTATAACTTTTCAACCAGATCAGGTGTTGTCTGTGGCTACCAATTTACAGCCCTCTTGAAGATGTGATTTACACTCTCAGAATTGTTGTTGGTCCATAGTGGTAGATCGAATTCTTTCTGGTTGCAACGGGGTTCATGTACAAATGACTGGATTCTTGGCATCATTTGCTTCTCATAGTACTGACAAAGGGCAGGGTATTCTTTCATCTCCTCAGTTACCTTTGTAGATCTCTCTTCAAACATCAATGTGTCAGCGTTCGTCAAGCAATCCTGACCAAAAACAACGTTCATAAAGTGTTGTCTCTCTTTAGTATCGATTCCAATCTTGTCCTGCATATAGTGGTTAAAGCTGTCCTTTAAGTGTTTGCTGCATAATCTTCTGGTACCTGACGGGAAGGCATCTTGTATGGACTTCGTAATAGCCTTTTCATCATCAGAGCCAAAGTATATATCTGGAGGAATCCTAAGTTCCAGATTGTCTAACTTAATCTCTGTTGCAATGTAAGTGAACAACGAATAGTATGTGCGGTAGGAGGCATCCTTGTGTAGAAGAAGAGGTCCGATAGATATTGGTGGGTCTTTGTGTCGTTCTTTACCACTCGATGGTTCTTGTAAACAAGTATGGTCACGAAGAAATGGCCAAGATTGAAAGTTCTATCAACTCCCACCGTCCCACCTTGTCTTGACAGGAAATGCTTAAAATCAACCAATTGATCTTCTGTGTGACAAATTATGGACGGAACTTGTCCCTTCTTGTTGATGACTTGTTGGACGAATGGGTGCTCGTTCATCATGCTAAGAACAGCTAGTATTGTTGTTTCTGGGCTGTGTTGTTTTCTTCTTTTCTCTATATTTAGCATTTTTTATTTGCTTTTGGGTCTTTTGGTGCCTCTACAGAATTGTTCTTATTTATTTGTAGGATAATCTCCTTTGGTTTCCTATGGTCTTCTTTGATCTGCTGGATGACCTTAGGGTTGGTTCTGACTTGGTTGATGGTAAGTCATAGGTGCCCAAATATTTGTAGAGTGCTATGCGTGACATATATTGGTCAGTCGCCGATGTGAACCAGGACACATGCTTCTTGAAGTTGTTGGATTTTAAAACGGTTTCGTAGCGGTGCATGATAACAATTTCCATGGGTGGTGTTTGTGGGTCGACCGGGGTCCAAACAGTCTGTCCTTTTATTCGCTGTCTTTACAGTAAACGCCGTCCTTCAGATAGACTGTGCGGAAATTGTCACTTAGCTGGTAGTGCTGGATATGGGTCCTGCCTTTGCTGCTGTCCCACACTCCACAGTCATCGTAGTAGGTCCTCTTGTTGTCGCTGGTTGACGTATTTCCGGAATTTTCAATCACAAACCATGAATTGGACTTGTTTCCAGGTGGACAAACTTCGAAAACATAATCTTTCTGGTTTATTTTCTGGAGTATGTCCCTTGCTGATAGGAATGTCGGTCCAGGCAACTCATTAACTCTGTGGACGGTCGAAGGTCTCTTCAGATTCCTCAGTTTGATCTGACCTGGAAGCTTCAACGGACACCGGTTCCTCATAGTTGTCACTCATTGACCCAGCAACGGAAGCAGCAAGTTCATCTGTGTTGTCGGGAAATGAAGCCTCCGTAGAAATAGGTTCCATGCTGTTGTCCTCAATGGTCACAGGTTCCTCTTTATTAACAGTGTCACAGTCAATATCAGGCATTATTGTCGTGTTGATTGATTCTTGGTTGGCGTCATTGCTCTCCCTTGATGATGATGATGATGGCATAGGCGAACTGTGACACGCTAGCTTGAAGTTAGAACCATCATCTAGTGTCGTTACAGAAACAAAGTGGTTAGGGTTCCACAAATCTGTGACGCCCCATCTGGTGTTTGTCCACATAACAGCCATGGTATTGTCACTGTTTTGGTGGGCTTATACAGTGTTTAAGGTTTTGTATGCCAAATGTCCTTTTCCATACATTGGTGGGTAATAAGTCTGAATATTCACCCCATTAACATCTGCGAGGGCCATTATACTCCGGGCTGAAGACCATACATGATCTGTTGTGCTATCTTTGCAAGCATCCTTATATGATGACGAGAGCAGCAATATATCTGCTGAGTCTGAACGAGAAATGTATTTCTCCATGTTGATGCACATCTGGATGCATGTCCTCTTAGCTCAGCTGCATTGTCTTCATGTCTATAAACTAAACTAAAGTAATTGACTGCAGAATTGTATTCTTTATCAGAATAGAACATATACGAAATGGCTTTCTCATTCTGTGTAGTCCAATTGGACAAGTCTCTCGCATCCTGAATAGAAGTTTGACATTGTTGCGTTTGAGTTAGTCCATCTCTGTGAATAGTTTTAGTTGTCACGTCATTCCCTGGTCTCTTTAATGCTGCATGTGGTCTATTTGTCTATTATTGGAATTGTTAATCCTCGGACCATGTCCTGTAGTTCTTCTTTGGTGTAGCTGTTACATATAAATAATAAAGTTTGAAATTGTGTACTTGTGTGATTACAATTTATGTATGATTCAACAAATGTGTCGAAATACATATCAGTCAGTAAATGTGTGTCCTGTATTTGCAATGCTGTAAAATAAATAAAATATATTAATAACAAACTTATGGTCAGCAAGTGGTGTCTGCCATTGAAATGTTTCAAAATTCATCTCTTCAAAAACCACTGAAGGGATAAAGACAAAATACCATTGTAGGCCTCTTGTCCTCAACCTGTCACATCTATCTCAATGTAAGTGTCTCGATGTATTTTTTTATCTTGGAAAAAGGCCATCGATATAAAGGTCTCGTAGCATGGCGATACAAGTTTCACGTTACAAGTACATGTAGCATTCAACTTTTGTATCATTCACACTATTAACATTATATCATACAGACTAAACATGTTGCATGCGACTAGTTGCATGGAATAGAACATGTTCGATTTCAAAATGTGTATCATCATACTTTAAAAAGTTGCATGTGACTTTCTAAAACCTGTGTTTACATGATAATATTTGTATCATGAAACGTGTATCGCTGTAAAACAGGGCCTTAAATCTATAATTATATGTATTCAAACTAAACTGATAAGGCCCTGTTACACGGTAAAGCACGTAACGCGATACCTGTATCATGCAACTGTTTGTATCATGATTCTTGTCAGTTTACACACTAAATCAAGTAGCCTATTTCATCCCAAGTTTGGTTACAAATTGTTCCCGCCAAAATGGAGACTCATGACAATGAAGACATTATCATCCCTGTTTGCATTTTGCTAATCGCTGCTGGAATTCAGCAGTACAGAGGGAACCGTTTCAAACGATTGTGGTTTAGACCATGGATTGCCAGGAGAAGCCAATATGGGGCATACCATGCTTGGTACCAGAATTATCATCGGAGGACCCAAGTGGTCACAATAACTTTTTAAGGATGGATATGGCTACCTTCAGTGGACTATTTCAGGGCCCATGCGACTCAATGAGTTAGGTAGTTGGATTACCTAACAACTCGTACAAGCCTATCACCAATACGGTGTGGGTTCGCTCCCAGCTTTGTAAATTACAAGAGGGTGCACACGACTCGCAGCCGCAAGTGATACAGTTTGTACGTTGCTTGCCCATTGTCGGTGGTTCTCTCCGGCTTCTTCCACCACTAAAACTGGTCGCCATGATATAACTGAAATATTGCTGAAAGTGGCGTTAAACACCAACAATCAATCAAAATCAATGAACTACTTGAAATGGTCACACCAATAATTAAGAGAAGATATACCTTGATGAGAGATTCAATTTCTCCTGCAGAGAGGCTGGTGCTCACTCTGCGTTCTTTAGCTAAAGGTTAGCATATTTATCATTGTTTCTGTGGGATAATGTGTCTTATTGAGGGGGTCCTATCTTTCTCCCATTTTACATCCTTTTTCCTATCTTCTTTTATAGCTGTCCACCCTACCCCTTCATTAAATGAAAACCATTCAGGAAATACTTCATATAATGTAAATGAAATGTTTATTTTGTTAAATTGATCATTTGTTCAGACTTTTTATTATGTTTCTAATGTATGACTTTAATAAGCCTATTCTGATGAGTTTCACTCTATGTCAAATATAATGAATACATAGTGTAGGGTAGTGATACTTCATTAATTGCTACAATCATAAACCATTTGTAAACTGTAAAAAGGTTCACATTTGTGTCAAGGTAAAAGTATTTGGATATGGATTTGATGTGGTACTTCTTCTTGAGCTTCCAGAATCATCAATAAACTGACGTTCTATCTCATAAGACCGAAAAGCAGACATGTGACTGTTTGTTTGATATGGTCTGTTATAATTTGGTACACGTTGATCTGAAACATTTTGGCGAGCATCAGCATTGGTGTCATCGCTCTGTGCGTCAAAAATGAAACCTTGCCGTTTGAGTTTATATTTGTTTTTGACTTTTTTCATCTCCATTGCAAGGTACTTTCCAAAAAAAGTATGCATCTACCTCCTGTTCAAATGCTTTCTTTGGTTTTCTTCGCTTAAGTTGGGTAAGGACAGACACAGCTTCTGCTGGTCCTGTAACCTTCTTTTAGGCAGAAGTTTTACAGGCTCCGGTGCCTAACTTTGGGAGGATTCATCTGACTCAATTTCACGACGGATGCCACTAGGAGCAGGAACTGCTTATCCTTCCGGAGCACCTGAGTTCATCCCCGTTTTTAGTGGGGTTCGTGTTACTCGATCTTTATTTAGTTTTATATGTATGTTTTGTAGACTGTTGTTTGTCATTTTGTACTTTTTCTTTTGGCCATTGTGTTGTCTGTTCTTCGATATACGGATTCTGATTGTCCCTTTGGTGTATCTTCAAACACGTTTTCATCCTCATCTACTTGTGAATCTTGAGTGTAGGACGAATCTGCGAAACTAGAATCCTGAAAAAAGAATAAAATTTTTACCTTTTTATTCTCTTAAGTTCCTGATACCCAACAAGCTTGGCAAAATATAGCAAAACAATTTTGAGGAGAAAAGGAATTTCTCCAATTGCATTGGTTCCATAGATGGTAAACACGTCACAATTAGATGTCCAAGTGGAAGTGGGTCGACATATTATAATTACAAGAACCAAATCAGTGTCATTCTTCTGGCAATAGTTGATGCGGATTATAACTTTTTGTACGTTGATGTTTGGACCAACGGCGGGGCAAACGACTGTGGAGTTTTAGGGAGGTCACATGTTACACCATTAATTAATGGCAATCTGAATATTCTGCCACCTCAGCCACTCCCTGGTCGGCACTCTGACGTCCTATTTGTTATAGTTGGTAACGAGGCATTTCCATTAAATGAATATCTTGTAAAGCCGTATCCATGTAGACAACTTGACCAAGATAAAGGAATTTTTAAATATAGATTGTCCCGTGCTAGAAGGATAGTTGAAAATGTTTTTGGAATTCTTACCAGTCGCTTTGTAATTTTTCAAAGGGCATTATCTTTTGACCCATACAACGTCATTACATTTGTATTGGCTTCATGTGTGCATTGCATAACTTGTTACGGTCAAAAACTTATACACAAGAAAGATATATGCACCAGAAGGAATCTTTGATAATGACGACAACATTGAGGAATTGCGAACTGCATCGATAGATCGATAACTGTTTTGTTAACTTCGTTAAGCAAGTGGTAATAGAAACAATACTGATGCACGGGCAGAGATGAATTTTGTGACTACTTTAATACAAATGGTCAGGTAGAGTGGCAGTGGGATATATGAAAAACTCACCAGGGTACTGACTGACTTCCTGGGTGTAACCTGTGGTCTAAAAAAAAACTGGCAAGGGTGTCAAATATGCCCATTTGCTTTTGTAGACTTCATCTCTTCCTGAACCACTCTTTTTTCTATCTTTTCATTTTTTCAATTCTCTGGCATAGTATGATCTCATGTGATGGGCGCACTACGTTTGAGCGCATTTTCAATTTTAGGTGTGTTACATTTGAGCGCAAATCTTTCCTACGTTTGAGCGCATTTTACCTGTGGTTTACCTGGGGAATTTAATATCTAAAAATGTGAAAAATAGATACGTCTTACAGATACTCTTACTTGTTGTCAAGATTTCGGTCGTCAGTGGGATGGTTGTGTTCATTTTGGCTGTTTTAATGACTTAGGTCGTTGGATCTTACAACTCATACAAGCCTATCACCAATACGGCGTGGGTTCGCGCCCGGCTTTGTAAATTACAAAAAAGGATGCACTCGACTCGCAGCCGCAAGTGATAAAGTTTACCAGTTGCTTGCCCATGGTCGGTGGTTCTCTCCGGGTAGTACTCCGGCTTCCTCCACCACTAAAACTGGTCGCCATGATATTGCTGAAATATTGTTGAAAGTGGCGTTAAAACACTAAAATTCAAATCAATCAAATCATTTTGGCCTTTCAATATAGCTTTGCACTCTGCGTCTGTTCTTATTCTGCACTTGCAACTGTTTTTTGTGCATCTCCAGGAAATTTCCGAATTCTTTAAAACTCGACCGACTCTAAAAGTGTAGCCATCGTAAATTAAACTGTTCTTCTCTCTATTTGTTTCCGATATGAAAAACTCCATTTTTTTCATACACATACAAGTAGTAAACAGAATAAATCATAAACAGTACTCACAAATGAAAGAAATTAAATAGTGAACACAACCATCATACCGTGAAAAACCGTACGTATAAACTAAATCTTTAAATTATTTTTTTCATTATCAAAGTCATTTTTAATAATTTTTTAAAGATCATTTTTATAATAATTTCTTTAAAGTTTTATAATTTTAATTTTTTCACAGGTAAATAGGTAAGGTGAAATGCGCTTAATCGTGGATTTTTTTGCGCTCAAATGTAGGACCAATGCGCTCAAACGTCGTGCAACGCATGTGATGTATTTTGGAGTTCATTTCTCCAACAAATAATTTAAAAAAACCATTTTCCTGAATTAATGCATAAAAACATATTTATGAATAAAAATTAAATGAACTATTTGTTATATCTATTGGTCAGTGCATTATAATATGATTAAGATTATTGGCTTATAATTACTTTCACACTATATCATGCTGTTTTATATTATAACTGTTTATTAAATTGTCTTGATTGTATTCATAATATGCATGAAATTGTTTCTTTACAGAAAGCTAAAGTAGACTTTATAATATTTACAGAGTGTTATAAATATAAAACTGAAACTCCCAATAAAAACCCCAAAATAATAGGTTGATAAAAACAATCCACAGGAACAGTACACATAATACAAATATATATCAAAAACCTACCAGTAAAAGTATCCCCAAGGCATTCTTTTAATCTCTCCAGAGCTCTTTGTCTTGCATCCTTTTTAGAGTAGTATGGGTTGGATATATCCCATAATTCTTCTTTTACTTGTTGTGACCGTCTGACCTCGAACCAAGATCTCTGATTGGTCAGAGATCAAATGTATCGTGATCCTTGCTGCACAGAATAGAACATATTCTATCCCAAAGTGTGTATCATACAACATCTAAAAGTTGCATGATACAAAGTAATAACACTATACACTGTATTTTTTTTTGGTTTATGATACAAGTATCATAAAACTTGTTTTACTGTGTAACAGGGGTTTAAGGGATATTTCCGTCTGTGTCAATTTGTACTTTGTATTTTTCCAACGGAGGGTTTTAATAGGGGAGATAACTCTTCTCCTAGTGTGTTTCAGTATGCTTTGTTATTTCTAGCATATTTGACACTTCTTTAGGGGCTTCATTTGAATTATAAAACAAGTATTTATCAAATAATATTTGTTTTAGGTTTTAATATATTTTTTTCTTCAGTTTGTCTAAATAAACAGGATGGAAATATTATTGAAAACGTTGTTTTTTTCACCTCCATTTAGCAATTTTACTCAATATCAATTGATTTAACAAATGAATGAGTGAAAAAATACTTTGAAACCACAGCTAATGCTTAAATATATATTTAAGACATTTCAAACACTTAAATGGGGAGGGCATCGTAACAAAATCCAGTAATGCATAATTTTAACCGCAGCTTTAGCTCTAGATATCTGTTCCAAAATAACATTTGCTAATTACACAGATTTTAACATAGCAGAAGACAAGCAAAGAACCAAAACAATTGTGCTTACTAACGTCTTGAAAAATGATTGTGAAATCGTACAGAAAAGAGGGACGTTTGTACTGTTGTTTTCGGCGATTAACTGTTGACTGTTAATTTCCTCTACTGAATATTGTGGATCAAAATTATTAGAACTAAACCCATGTTGCCTGATTCCCTACTCATTAAAACTACGTAAATGTGCATTTTCCTGATTTGTTGATCATCATATGTATTATGTTGATAACTGAATAACCCAGAACAGACGGTGTGACGTCACTTCCTTTGTCAATATGGCACTACCTTGCCCGTGTGAAATTTATATTTGATTTTAACCAGGAAATTTATTTCATTACCTATTACGTTTTTATAACCTTACATTCTGATTGGGTTTCCTTCCCATTTAATATTTAAAATTCGCACCAATCGAAATTCTAAAACACCGAAATATCGGAACCTAAAACAACGTAGGAAGATAAATTCATGTATTTTTGGCTAACTGTTACGGTTATTTTTAATATACCCCCTCATTAAGTGGCGTTAATGTGGAATCTTGGCAGCATATCCCGAAATTGGGATTCAATATAAGACTTATTCTTATTCAGGATGCAGAAATCCTGATGACAAGTCGTAAATGTTCAGCCAATAAGTATGAGGTCATGGAATAAATCAACAGTCACCTAGGGAACATTTCGAGAAACCCTTGTGATTTGGCATATGGTTAATTCTGGAGAAATCTAAAATGACTCTGCCAATCATAGACAAGGGCGATCGTGCTGATTTTGATTCGCTCTAAAAAGTAAAAACTCTTCATCTGAACCATTAGAGAACATTTCTGACAAGTCTGAGGACTCCAGACGCAGTATTTATTCCTGAAAAAAATGAATGAGAACATATCTTGGCCATATCCCAGAGTGGCCTTCTTGGATTCCGACATGCAGACGGGGGATGGACAGGCAGGCGCTAAAACATTGAATATTTGTTGTTTTACGCCAGGCGAGAAACAATGTCAAGTGAGCAATGCTTTGTGATTAACGGAGTAAGGCCAGTTTTAAAGTAAATGCAGATTAAATGCTGATTTTCTATTGTATTTAGTTTTATAGACAAGTATGTTTTGTTTCTAAGGGTCTTGTATGTGTCTAAGTTGATAATTAAAGAGGATGGACCACTTTCCCCTTATTTTGTTTCACTAGGAGGCCAATTTCAAATATACTGACTACGTGGTATTAAATGATGAATTTAAGAAGTAAAAATACTGTTCGACATTTTTGTGTACAATTGTCATATATTATGGTCATTAAAACGGAGAAAAACTACCATGAAAAACCAACAAAATCGTAATTTGTACATTTTCCAAGGATTTCGGCACTTGGAACAGGGAATCACCTATGAAGCACCTCCACAACCAACATGAAGTATGGTTTTTTATAATCGTCTATATGTTTTTAACCCTCCACAAAAATTGAGTTTGGTTGTCAAGGTCCTAGATATAGAAAAATCAACTTTTTAGAAAAAACGCACAGGACACTTACCTATGAGCTATATGTATATCTAATTTCGCCACGTTTAGTATGAGTTTGGTAGCTCAATCGGTATAATGGGTCGATGTCATGTAATTGCGAAGTAAAGTGTGATTTTTGTTATGGGTTCGAGTCTTGTCAACAGCTTTAATTTTTTTTTTGCTTACAAAGGACAAGGTAGGATAAGCTATTGCCAGCGGCCCCCTATTTCATTAAAAATCCTACTTAACATTTCAAGCTTAATTTCTGCTCAGTTTTGTAATGAAATGTTTGCTTATGAATAAAACCATTCAAATTTCTACTTACGCTTTGTTTCAATACCAATATTAACGTCTGAATGTGTGATCAGTTCAAGAATTACACCAAAAATACGTATTTGTCGGCAGTTCAAATGCGTTACAAAGTATGAGCGAACCTACGACCCACGTTAATATTCAAGACAGATACCATCCATAACTAAGTCTTTCTATATGTAAAAGCTTGATGTGGGTCGCAGGTTCGCTCATACTTAAAAATTTTAAAAAACGGCGAAAGAAATATGCTTGTTTTGCTTGGTTACACTAACAAAAAATCAGTATGGGGAGCGGACTTGACTGTATTTCCGGTATGCATGGAAACGTAGCAGACGGAAAGAAACCTTATCAGCCATGAAGTGTGAAGACTATTTGGTAAGAATTTATAGAAATGATTTCTTTCAATGTTTGCTGGAGTATTTTATTCACCGGAACATATTTTCCAGGTGAATAATAAATCATAAGAGGTTCTGCACAGAGCCGCGCCGGACAATGCATTCCTCCTTCAAGTGTTGTGGTTTATATCATTAACATCAGTTTTGGTTCAGATTTTCAATGTTTATTCAAATCTAAAGTAAGATTACTATGTTTACAATGTTTTTTGTTCAATAACCTGACATTTCTACCATAAGGACGAAGCTATAAACAGACGAGAAAAGTTTTGAATTCACTTATGTTTGAATTATCCGATTAAGGACGAATATAAGATAAAACAATAAAAAATAATCGTAGTATTCTTCCAAATAAGTTAATATTTTCCATTCAATGACTAGTTTTAGACAGACGACACTAGCGAATGCAATGTAGATTAATATACATAATTTACACATTTTCTACACCAGTTGTCAGAGCCCAATCGGATCGACAGTTTTCCACAGAGTGAAAGGTTCGCAGTTCGTATCTCACACAGGTTTTATGTCTTTTTTTTAAATAAGTATATGATATGGAAGACGATTATAACGTCTGTGAAGATGATTTTATAATGATATAGAACACTGAAAAAATTACGATGTTTACAATGTTTTTGTACAATACCAGGACGATGAAGTCGTTAACAGACCAGACAAGTTTTGAATTATCGGATTAAGGGATAAACATAACTTCATGATAGATGAATAAATGAGAAAACAATAAAAATAATTTAAAAAAATCGTAGTTTTCTCCCAAATAAGTTAGTTTTCCCTTCAATGTCATTGTATATTCTTAGACGACATTCGCTAATACAATGTAGATTTATATAAATAATTTACACTTGTCGGTTGAACATTTGTCATAGCCCAGTCGGTTTAACAGTTGACGTCAGTGTGAAAGGGTCGGAGTTCGAATCTCATAACAAGGATTTTTTTAACAAGTATTTTTTGAAAGACGATTATAACGTCTGTGAAGATGATATTATATAGAACAGTGAAAAAAATGCGATGATTACAATCCTTTTTGTACATTACCAGTGCGGTGAAGTCATTAGCAGACAAGACAAGTTTTAAATTATCGGATTTAGGGATAAAATAACAACTCCCAGTAGTGCTTAATCTTATTAAACAGATGACATTCACAAGTGGCAGTAAAGATTTATATTGATATGGTCAACCAATCATCCATGAGGTTGAAATAGCTCATTGGGACAGTTAAAATCGGGATCGAAAAGTTCGGAGTTCGAGTCGTAACTGTCGCCTCCATTTATTTGTATATGTATATGATAGACAAATCTAACTTCTTTGGAGATGAAATTATAGAGAACAGTATATATCTGGGTTTCCCTTCCTATTGTATTATTACGAATATAAGTACAAACGACACTCGTTAGTGACAGTATGAATTTAACCGTGGTTACCCTTGATTTCAAAGTATAGATTTATATATATGTACATCAAATTCTGCTGTGAAATTCTTTACTAGATATTGTACGTGCAATGTTTTCCTTTCAGACCCAAAAAAGTTACAAAGGTATAAAAGAAATGGGTCCGGACGCATTGAAGAGACGTATGGATGATGTCTAAACATGTTAAGCATATAGG
>MJUT01054421.1:42086-62856 GCA_002080005.1 Gigantidas platifrons | reverse complement strand
TGATGAAACTTCACATGTGCGTTTGTCGTGGACAGTTAAAAATATCGCACACAAATATAGGTCACCATGACCTACTATTTCTGCCTGAATGACTTCGACATTTTTGTTAAGACCTGTTTTACTATTACATTTATATGTCCATTTTGAATACCATAAAATGGCTTTCTTTTGGCTAAACTGAAGTATTGTTCTTAATCAAATTAATCACTAACCACGTGGTTATGACATGCACATGTAACTATAGATTGCACAGGCGAGCTGGATGGTCTGCCTTGCGACCAGCTATTTTTGTAATTTACAAAGCCGGGCGCGAACCCACGCCGTATTGGTGATAGGCTTTTATGAGTTGTTAGATCCAGCGACCTAGCTCATTGAGCCACCCGGGCCCCCAGAATGGCGGGAAATGGAACAATTCTAAATATAAAAGTAAACAGCATCGGCTGTGTAATGGTTATCGTGCTCACCTCGAGCACCTGTCGTGTCAAACCAAAGGGGATAAAATTCGTATTTGCTGCTTTTCATCTAAGCATACAGTTTGCATGAGTAAGAGCAAAACTTATTAGCGCGGAAACAGCATAATGTGTCGTCGTCAAGAGGCATGTCTACCCACGGACTGTTGCTTCAATGAACTAGCACTATAAAAAAAACTATTTTAGTATATTGGTACAGAGCGGACCTCATCTTCACCTTCTCATCAAATGTAACTTGTTCTGACCACGAAAGAGCTGGAAATTTTCTCACGTGGCGTAAAACAACACTCATCCACTAAATATAAAGCCAATCTATATTATAACCAATCTGTGGATTACAATCATAAGGACGTATTTAAAACGAAAGCCACAAGATCATAATAACCTAAATATTCTAGCAAATATGTCAGAGAAAATAGTTCATTTTTCACTTTCGTTTTGATTAAAAAAACTCAAAATGTCTTAAACAACTACTCATAAAACGATTACTTGCAGAGTATCCATTCCGTGACTTTGTTACCATGGCCTACTCTAGTTTCTGAAATGGTGAGTTATGGCACAAATAACTGTTCCGCTTCATTTATATAAAAAGCATACATCGTCTTGATCATGTAATAACACCAACTGTTGTCTTTTTGGTCAGGGTTATGATGTTTAACGTCACTTTCAACAATATTTCAGTTATATCGTGGTCGTCAGTTTTATTGATGGAGGAAACCAGAGCACCCGGAGAAACCCACCGACCTGCCGTATCCTTTTTTGCCGGTATGCACTTTATCTTTCAGTCTGAGCTGAATAGTCCGAAAAATATTACTAAGTATGCTAAAGAATGCATCACAGCTCTTCCCAACTCATACCACCTACCTTTCCCTATTTGATACCACTCTCCTTGACTCATGCCACCCACCTTTCCCTGGCTGATACAACTCACCTCTCACAACAGAATTAATACCATTCACATATCTGATTGATTCCACCAGGGGCGTATCTACGCAAAATAGCGCCTATGACAATCACTGAAATTGTGTTTTAAATTTATAATTTAATAACAATAATAGTTTCTCTAGATATTCCTGTCTGAGTATATTACATTGTTTTTGCAAAATTACTTCAAGAAATGTATATTATTAATTTTTTTTGGAACATTCCCATATGGGAACATTAGGTTCTACAAGGTTAATAAAAACCTATGTGGCGCCTCCTTCAAGTGGAGCCCAGGGCACGTGCCCTACCTGCCATACTCTAGATGCACCACTGGATTCTACTCATCTTTTCATGACATAATACCACTCATCTTTCCCTGATTGATACCACTAACCTCTCCTTTATTGGTCCTACTCACCTCTTCTTGACCGATACCAACTCCACCTCACACTGCCAGATATCACTCACCTCTCCCTGACCAATACCACTCCACATCACTCTGACAGATACCACTCACATCTCACTGACCGATACCACTCCACCTCTCACTGACCAATACCACTCCACCTCTTCCTGGCAGATACCACTCACCTCTCACTGACCGACACCACGCCACCCCTCACTAAAAGATACCACTCACCTCTTCATGACCGATACCACTCCACCTCTCCCTGACCGGTACTACTCACCTCTCCCTGGCCGATATCACCAACCTCTCACTTGCCGATACCGCCTAACCTCTCACTGGCAGATACCACTCACCTCTTCCTGACCTACTCTTCAACGTTACTGTTTCACCCGCAGTATGGTTCACTGTGACTGTCCCTGACAAGGATTCTTTGTATGCCTTCGACAATGGGACAGGCCGATAACAAAATGTATCTTTGCGCATGCCTGGGGTTATGGCTCAACTTCTGATGATGTATTACTGACGATCTAAGTTCCTATATCCTCTTTTTATCTTTACTTCTGGAAATTCTGGAAATAAACGTTTCAATTAGGAAGGTCGTCTCGATAATGATTAATATTTCTCATCCTAATATTTTACAATACCCAACTCAACTCACCCTGAACTGGCAAGTTCATTAAAATGTTCAATACCCCCCACCCCACACACCAATTAGTCTGGTGGTCACGATAGAGCGTGAGCATTGCTGAAAGTGATGATAACCAAACCAACATTAATATTTGATTATAATATTAATTATTTGTAAAAGAAAACAATTAAGGAATATACGTGTCACGGATGACCACATATATATTTCGTTTGTCGTAATGACAACCCCATCCTTGCCTTCCTCGTTCCTGACTTTTTAATGGATTTATGACGAGCAACACGACGAGCGCCACTAGTACATACGGAACTGCTTACCCTTCCGGAGCACATGGATTGACTAACGTTATTGTTAGGTTCGTGTTGTTCAATCTTTAGGTTTCTGTGTATTTTTTGTAGAGCAGTGTTTGTCCTTTTTCTTTTGACCATTGTATTATCTGTCCTTATGTTTACGGCTTCTGAATACCCGATTTGGTATCTTCAAACTTATATATTAAAAAGAAATACATGCTAGTTTTCTAAAGAAAAAATGGAGCCGTCGTGGCAGTGATCGAATGGTAGTTGGATTTACAACTACCTATGCAATCAGTACCTATCACCACTGATGTTGTGAGTTCGAATCTCGATCAGGGTGAGGTATACAACATTAAGTTTGTCAGTGACTTGCACAGGTCGGTGGTTTTCTCTGAGTCCTCCAGTTTCCTCCACCAATAAAACTGACCGCCACTATATAGCTTAAATACCATCAAACAAACAAACACAATGAAATATTTTAGAACAACTTGCAAAAGTACAGACATTTTATCTATAGATATAAATTGTAGCAACGGGTTATGCTCATAAACGCTATTGACTTCTGAAATTTATTTAATTATAAGAATCTTGTATGCGACTTTTGTATTATTACAAGGCATAGTATTTTGTTTATTATCATATATTTAAGTTAAGAATTTCTAGTGTAACTACGGACTGAAATTATTTGATTATCTCAACACTCAAAAAAGCATGTCATATCTTAAGACAGACGTACTTTACACCTCATGTGAACCACATCCGTGGTGTAGATCGTGGGTTCGAGCCCGATCGTGTCAAACCAAATAATATAAGAAGAGTTTGAAGATACCAAAGGAGTAAGCAGAATCCGTATATCAAAGAATAATAGACAACACAGTGGCCAGCAGAAAATGTACAAAAGGACAAACAACGATTTGCAAAACACAATGGCCAAAAAGAAAATGTACAAAAGGACAAACAACGATCTACAAAACATACACCATAAAACTAAAAATCGAGTAAAACGAACCCCACGAAAAACCGCGGGTGAATTCATGTGCTCCGGAAGGGTATGCAGTTTCGGCTCCACTAGTGGCAAACGTCGAGTTAATCTAGTTACAAACCCGGTGAAAAGTCACGAACGAGGAAAGAACGGGGAAGTGTTTACGACCAGTGAAACATATCCGTTGTCATATGTGACACAGATATAAGATTTGTATTTGTTGTTTTTCCTCTTAGCACGCAGTATTAAGGAAACCAGCAAAGACTGGTTGACTCGGAATCCGGATAATGTATCTGAGTGGTGCCACATGTCTATCCGCGGATTGTTCTTTCAGTGAGCACTATAAATATCAAACTAAGCGTGTTTTGGTCGAGTACAAAGCGAACCTCATCACCGTCTCATTGAAAATTAACTTGCTCTCGCCATGATATAGCTGATAAATTGTTGAGTTGGTATTAAACAACAATCATTCACCCGCTCACTATACCTTATGAGTAACACCATCGATTGCGTCATCAGAAATTAAGAAAACGCTGCGTGTTGTTATCCAGGCCGATGGACACGAAATGTTGCTGCAAGTACATTTTAAGATTGTGGATAAGCTGCCCCAAACACGTTGCAATAATATATATGCTTGTTATATAACCACCAATACTCTGAATATTGCTGCATCAGTGGCATAATGGTTGGCGTGCTCGCTGCGGTTGTTGTAGATCGTGGGTTCGCACCCAGGTCGGATAAAATCAAAGACTATACAACTGGCATTTACTGCATCCCAGCTAGGCACGCATCATTAGGGAACAAGGACAAAGACTCGTTGGTTCGGAATCAGGTGATAGTGTCGGGGAGGAGGGCCATATCTAACCGTAGATTAAGCTAGTGCTGGGGAGGAGGGCCATATCTAACCGTAGATTAAGCGAGTGCCGGGGAGGAGGGCCATATCTAACCGAAGATTAAGCGAGTGACGGGGAGGAGGGCCATATCTAACCGTAGATTAAGCGAGTACCGGGGAGGAGGGCCATATATAATCGTAGATTAAGCGAGTGCCGGGGAGGAGGGCCATATATAACCGTAGATTAAGCGAGTGCCGGGGAGGAGGACAATATCTAACCGTTGATTAAGCGAGTGACGGAGAGGAGGGCCATATCGAACCGTAGATTAAGCGAGTGACGGGGAGGAGGGTCATATCTAACCGTAGATTAAGCGAGTGACGGGAAGGAGGGCCATATCTAACCGTAGATTAAGCGAGTGTCGGGGAGGAGAGCCATATCTAGCCGTAGATTAAGCGAGTGACGGGGAGGAGGGCCATATCTAACCGTAGATTAAGCGAGTGCCGGGGAGGAGGGCCATATCTAACGTAGATTAAGCGTGTTGGTCTGAAGCAAAGCGCACATCATCGTTGTCTCATTGAAATATAATTTGCTTTCGCCTTGATCTAGCTGAAGAATTACTCACTTGGCGTTAAACAACAATCATTCACTGACTTACAAATCATGATAACATTAAGTTAAAACAATTGTATATAATACACTTTTAGGAAGGAAATATATAAACATGACCACGTTTTACTTTCGGAATTACATAAATGAAACTTACGTTATTATATTTTGGCATCGTTTTTTCCCTGTAATTCATGGTACGCTAAAATATAACCTGTAATACATGTTGGCATCGCCCCCGCCCCCTACCTTGCAATCCGGGTGCGTTAAAATATAAACTTAAAATAAATTTTGGCTACTCCTCCCCCCACTTGTAATCCGTGTGCGTTAAAATGTAAACTTAAAATATATTTTGGCATTGTCCCCCCCACTTGTAATCCGGGTGCGTTAAAATATACACTTACAACATATCTTGCCATCCCCACCCCCCTACTTGTAAATCCGGTGCGTTAATTTTAAGATAAACTTACAATATATTTGGACACCCCCCCCCTGTAGTCCATGGTACGTTAAAATATAAACTTAGAATACAAATTGGCATCCTAACTTTTCCTACTTGTAATTCGGGGTGCGTTAAAATATTAAGTTGCAATATATTTTGGTATCGTTTCCCTCTTGTAATCCATAATACGTTAAAATATAAACTTACAGTATGTTTTGACACCCCCCATCCCATCCCTTACTTGTAATCCGCGGTGCGTTGAAATATAAACTTACAATACATTTTGGCATCCCCCCACCTGTAATCCGGGGTGCGTTAAAATATAAACTTACAATATATTTTTGCATCGCCCTCTCCCCCTACTTGTAATCCGGTGTATGCTAATATAAACTTACAATATATTTTGGCATCTGTTTTTTCCCTTTTAATCCATGGTACGTTTACAATATTATCTAAAGATGGACGTCATGCAATCCATACATAAAGAAAAAGAACTTGTTTTTATCACTATTTTACAATTAAATTTCTCTTTCAAAATCTTTTGTGCAGATTAAATTTCATATACATCAAATTCAATCTTCAAGTTGACATTTGGCACTTGAATAACATACGCACTATTAGAAAAAATCAATAGCTGCGCAAATTAAATTTTCCATCACAATCATGTGCCATTTCAATGGTCAGTTTTTTTGTTTACTTTACAAAAATTTTAAATCACAAAGAAAAATGGTCAGAAAATTAATGGCAACGTTAAAAAACCGACCTTATAACCGCAATAATCCCATTATACTGGCACCAGTACATTGTATTTGTTATTGGATTACTGGTTTTAAATACAATTCATTTTTTAATTTTTTTAAATTCTGTACGAGGGATTATCATTTCTTTGTAATTAACCCTTTACTTATTAAATATGTACCGTGTTTGTTTCATTTAAATGTACATGCTTAATCAAGGTCACTGAAATCTCAGTGGACTGGGTCCCTGAAATGTTTCATACAGTACTTACTTACTTAACGGTACTTAACGGTGGTTTCCAGAACTGGGTACTCTTGGTGCCACTTCTCCGGACTCTTCAGTAGCCACATTGCCTACATGTACTTTAATTTTAAATATGTTTTTTTTACAATGTCATTGGAGAATTTGCCAACAAAAAGCAAGAACAATTAATTTGTAGAAAGCTGTAGCTTTCATTTTATGAATAAAGATAGTCCTATTTGTTGCACATTTTTTTTTACTTTTCAATCTTTTGTCCCTATATATCGTTTTTGCTTTTTGTTTAACTTGAATGTATTTATAGCATACTATATTTTCAGTATGCGATAGTAATATCATAATGGTATACAAACGGGTTAATATATATTTTTATTACATGACTGTAATTTAGCTTACATATGATTGGCTTAGAACTGATTAAGAGGTTTTGAGTACTTGCGATATCACCCTCTCTGCTAAAATTAGATCCTGGCAGGTTTCCGGAGAGTGATATTACCTTCGCAAGGCATAAAAATAGATGGGGAAAACCAGGACTTTTGCTATCCTATCAAATTCGTTCCTTCGTTGTTCAATAACCAACGAGATTGCGTTTAACATTTGTTGTTCGGCTGAATCACTAACAAGCACACCAAAATTGCGACATGTTATTGGAATGATGATGAATTTGTCAGTAGATAACAATAAAACATTTTCATGAAATAAAACAATAATTGACTTTGGAATAGGTTGCTATCTGGTTTATCAACCTTTAAAAACGTATATTCAACTCGCCTGCGGCTCGATGAATATTACATTTTTTATAGGTTAATAAATCCAGATAGTAACCTATTCCAAAGTCAATAAATGTATAATATAACTTTTAAGAGGGAGTCACCGTGTAATATGTTGTAATTTGGAGTGAGGACATTCAATGTCGGCCCCGGGCGACACACACTCCAACTACGCTAAGTGTTGTATGTTTTACATAAATCTTTATAAAAGAAAGTTCAATACATGAACATTTTAATTTTTTTACAGAGAAAGTAGAGAAATTGCATAAAAGATAACACAGCATAAAATTAATGGTATTAAAAGGTATAATATATTCGATTTTTAGAGATTATGTGTTCCAAGGGAGACAATAATGAGAGAAAACAAAATAGAATACAGGTATGTGCCAATGTGTAAACAGAATAACAGATATAGATAGATAAATTTAAGCAAAACATTCAAGTTAATAAATCCACAGGCGCTCGCGGCACGGAATTACCCTCCCCCTCCCCTCTTCTTCTCTAACTTTCTATTTACAAATTTATTTTCAATAAAATTTCTGTATTTGTTTATTATTTCATCTCCTTTTCCTTATTTTAACTTGTTCGTGTCAATATTCATACAGTCTTATGTTAACAACAACTTGCATGTGTCCACCCTATGTAGATCTACAACTTGCATGTGTCGACCCTATGTAGATACATTATTAGTAGATCTACTTAGAGTAAATAAAAATAAATGAAACTAAATTTGTAAACAAATCCTTGGTGAGAAAGTTCTCAGCAGCTACAATCAGTGGATTGAAGTTTCAGTTAATTATGGCAGTTTTATGTTTTATTTTTAACTTAACGAGACATTTTTAAACACTTGTGTATGATGTTGAAATTTTTAAACCTAAATATATTTGACCTTTTTACCTTTTAACAGAAAGTTAGAAAAAAAAGGGGGGTGGTAAGTCCGTGCCACGGGTGCCTGTGAATAAATCTGGTTATTTTTCTACTTACATCATTTTCTTCATATGTATATTCGGATATAAAGTTAATAAAAACTACATGATTAACCCCTAGAGTAACCAATAGAGTAACATTAAGATATCTTATGTAACTACTCCGGAAAGGAATAGAGTTCTCACACCTCACACAATCAAAAACAAGTCTTGTCTATTCCTCCAGTTTATTAAGAACTTCTACATTATATATTTTAGCAATAAAAGCATGTCAAAAATATTATTCTAATCAAGGATTTATATAGTACTATACTATATAAATCCTTGTTCTAATGGAGAAAATTATTTAATATTATAATCAATAAAGTTTTCATCTTACAGCTATATGAAACAAAAATGCATTTATTTATTGAATTCAGAAGACACTATATAAGTCTTAATTCTGTTGGTAAATTTATAAAAGATATTATTCCACTCTATAATATTTATTCTACTTATAATTTAATTTGATGTGAACACTGCAATCCGATTGGCTGATCCGCCTGGAGAAACATTGGTTATACTGTATAACCTGGGTTGGTATTTTGACGTCACCAACGTGTTCATCCGCTAACGACAAATTCAAATAGTCAGACGAAATAATCGCAATTAAAATCGAGGAATCATTAAATTTTGCTGTAAAAATTAAATTATAAGGAATATTTGAAATTGTTGAACAGGTTATACTTGCATAACGTTTACGCTTTTCATAAACCGCTTCGCGGTTTATTAAGCGTAAACTGACCCAAACCAGGTTATATCGTATAACCTGTTCAACAATTTCAAATATTCCTTAAATGTAGAAATTCGATTGGTCGAAACAATCCCACGTGACATTTATTAAAACATCGTATTTCCCTCTCAACAATATCGTGTATTTCCCTTATTCGAAATTCTCAAGATTTAACTCGAGTTATCTCGTTTTGGTCATATAACGGTATTCCATGTTAGTAAAGATAAATCCAGAGATGTTCCGAAATAATAATTTTGTAAACAATGACTCAATTCACCAAAACATCGGCCTGGTGGAATAAAACATGCATTTCCCTTGCATAAGGGAGATATGAAAATGTGTTCATCCTCGAAACAGTCACATTTCCCTCGGGCGTTGCCCTCGGGATATATGACGTTTTTCGGTGAAAAAATTTGCATATCTCCCTGACCCTTATGTAAGGGAAATAAATGTATAATATACATGTAGCCAAGTCACAGAATATGGATAGTACTATCGTTTGATTATTATTAATGTTTATTGTTTATTGTTATTTGTAGCCAATCAACAACTCTTTTCCTCTTGAAATTCTTGTAATTATTCAATTTACCCTTCGCGGACGATTTGTTTTTGTTTTTTTTCAAATCAATATGTTTAACCAATATTTTCACAGTACTGTAAGTATGAATTACAGTCCTGATTAGTTAGTTTATATTTAAAATTTCCCGCCAAATCAACTTGAATGGGGGTATATTTTACTTATTCTAATCAAATTAATTATATTACACCCACCACTAATATGGAAATCAATTTACTAAATGAAACTTAATAAATGTAAAAAAAAATATTTGATTTTTGCAAAAATAATGTCAGCACGTCAAAACGAGATCGAACATGTGCATTCCAAACAATCATGGCCGACACCACACAAGCCCTCACCGTTGGTGGCAACAGGACGACAGGACAGACAGTTCGGACACAGAATGGTTTGTTTATGACGATAGACCATTAGCAAAACGAGCATTCTTTATTCATAAGAAATTTGAAGGGGCAATATTGTTTTTATTTTGAGAAATCGACGATTGCAAGCAAGGCATGACTCGCACATGGTCGTTAAGCCGAAGAATCTGGAAAGTTCTAAACGAGGTTCTGTCATCCCAAGCTGTCATTGTCGTTTGTTCTTATTTTTGGAGTTAAAATATGAAAGTTTAGAGAGAAATAATATTAAAATATGTTGTTTATGTGATATTGTGTTGTCCGGGCATCGTGGCAATTAAAAAAAAGAAAGATGAAACAATCCTGAATCCTCGGGATTTTACCTCTATTTCAATATAAATTTAAAGCAAATTTTTATTTGTATAATTTAAAATAAACCTATGATATATAATTAGATGCAAATCAAAATAGAGATTTGATAAGAGTCAGCAAGGTCCAGAGGGGGATTGTATTATTATATTTAACATTGATAGATCTCAAATAATTAATTTGCATTGAAGCCTATGTAGAATCCAGAGGTTTATACTTGTCTTCACCTCCTGAGGTTGTTCTAAAGTGTGAGATGAAATGGCAACAAAACAATCGAAATACAGTAAAACGAAACTAGGAGTAAATAAAGTACATAAGTAATCTCGTTGAGATTGGTGTTGTGGGACCGGAAGTAGATGAGAATTCGATGAGATTTTGACCTCCTGTGTCGAACCCACGAGATGAAAGACCCTCCTAGAAGAAAAGGGGGAGGGTGTTGTGGGACCGGAAGTGGCGAAGATATAAAGATAGCCTTAATCGGCTGAGCCAGGGAAGTACTTCTTTGGCTCAGAAGGTTAGAGCGTTGGCTGTAGGCCATCGTATTTGTCGAGGTATTCCCGGTCCCTGGTAGCAGGGGTACTACAATGGTACTGCGGGTGACCGCTACAGGCAGGGGAAGAGTTTGAATGAGAATTCGATGAGATTTGACCTCCTGTGGTGAACCCACGAGATGAAACACCCTCCTAGAAGAAAAGGGGGGGAGGGTGTCAGGGTTTTTGCTCCCCTTATTTTACTGCCGAATTTCGGTCGCATTCCCAATGAAAAATAGGGTCAATTTTTCCAAAAATCAGTCAGATAATTCCCAAACTGATTGGAGTTATTGTCGGTAAAAATCCGTATTTAGTAACTGTTTCCGGAAACGTTTTTTTTTTATATTACGCGATTACATATCCTGTCATCTGTAAGCTTGTTTTTGTACAATCGTTTGTCATTCTTTTTTGACATAAACATGTGTCACAACAGTAAATACATGTATTACCTGAATAAAAATATAGCCTAAAGAGGCAAAACAAACACTGTCAATTGATCCCTTTTTTGTGACAACGAAAAAGAAGAAACCCAAGGAAAATGATGATGAAATTAGCGTTTGTGAAGTCGAATGTCAAACTCATGCGACGATACTGATAGTGTTGCTACTCTTATCTTCTATTACAGACAGCACAAATCATCCAACACTCGTTAAGCAGGATATGAGAAGGTTTAAATCACTTAAGTATGAGCAAAGTTTTCCCTGGTTGTATTAAATCATCAGGTTATTTGTGTAAATATTGTGAACTTTTTCAAACTGATCCCACTAATTCCTCAATCCTTTACTTGATGAATATAAAACTCTTCTGAGGTAAAGATTGACCCAAATGAATTTGAAGCTTTTGATATGATCCATGGAAGGAAAGGACAAACTCTCAGATAGTAATCTTGACACATTAGTAGACAAATTCAAAAATGAAAAGGACAGATACATGATGTTGTAATTTAGTGAAATAAATTCTACTGCAAAGTTATTTTGTTTATTATTGCCTAAGTTAATTTCAAATTCATATTTTGTCAATAAAAATGTCGATAAAATTTCCCAATTTAGGTTAGGTGGCAATTCCCAATAGAGCCAGCAAAAACCCTGGGTGTTGTGGGACCGGAAGTGGCGAAGATATAAAGCCAGCCTTAATCGGCTGAGCCAGGGAAGTACTTCTTTGGCTCAGAAGGTTAGAGCGTTGGCTGGAGGTATTCCCGATCCCTGGTAGCAGGGCTACTACATTAGGATTCCGATGAAATTTTTGTCTGTATCTTCATCCTTTAATCTCGTTTCAAGCCCTATCAAAGGTATTCTGGAAATTTTAAATTTGACCCCCCCGGTGCATTCCGATGGATATTTTGGCATAGACGGATTGTGTCAGATCAAGTGCAGGTAAGATTTCATATTGAGACATATTTTCTAGTTCAAATCTGCAAAAATATTGATATTTCCTTACCTTTCACAGCGTATATCCGACAAAATAATCCAAACTTCACTTTGAATGGTCTGCCATTTTACTCAACTCTAGAACTACACCACGTGATCAAAAATCGTGACGTATTTTGCTATAGTCTGTTTCATAGTTCGAGGTGTCGATGTCGGGATACAAGTAATAAAATAATTTGACATAGACATCTCGAACTACGAAACAAACTATAGCAAAATACGTCACGATTAAACTTTAATTTTTGTTCCACAATATGGTATAATTTCATCTTTTTTTTTCCATTTTAGTAAATGCAGCATGCAGTATAGCCAACATTGTGAAGACAAGCTTAGGACCTGTTGGTCTGGACAAAATGCTGGTGGACGATATTGGAGTAAGTAAGGTTTAGGTTTATGGTGTTTAATGTCACTTTCAACAATATTTCAGTTATATAGTGGCAGCCAGTTTTATTGGTGGGGGAAACCAGAGTACCCAGTGCTGTCAGTAGAATTTGGAATATGTGGCATAAAAATCAGGCTGGGGTCTGTTGGCTGCCTAGGCCTCTGACGTTGGCGCCACTTTCGACAATATTTCATATATCGTAGCGTTCAGTTTTATTGGTGGAGAAAACCTGAGTACGCGGGGAATACCACTGACCTGCCGCAAGTCACTGACAAACTATTATATAATGTATCTAGTACATCTCGCCTAAGTGGGGTACATACTCACAACATTAGTGGTGATAGGCACTGATTGCATAGGTACAGTACAGTCAGAGACATGCCGTGATAAATCACTGTGATAGACATAAAATTAATCCTTCAGTGGGAATTTCACCGACATTTTCCCACTGTGATAGACCTTAATTCACCGGCAAAATTAGTGAAAAGGATTAACTTTTATTGCCACCATCTTCAAAATCTTACCTGTTTCTCCACAGGACATATGAATGAAGTCGTAAATCTGGTCACAGTTGAGTGATTATCTAGAAGTTTTATCTTTCGTACATGTTGTTTTAATGGACATAATATTTATTAATCAGAACAAATTTTATATTCAATCTTGTAAAATAAAAGCAGACAGTTGTAAATAAATAGGCCTATTCTCGTTGTTTTTTTGTTTTTTGTTTTTTAAATATTTTCCATTTCTCCATTCGTATGATACAATCTTTTTACCTAGCAAAAAAAAGGCTAGATGTGCAGGTGAGAAAAGTCTGAAAATTTTGATCTGTATTGATTTTCATACCGGAAATTAAATTGTCACATCTAAATTTAGAATACTGATATATATTCAATACAATTCTTCCCTCTTTTTCATGTGTGGGCCGTTTCCATAATTATTAAAAATGAATATCCATATTTGTACAATTATTTGTAACTGTATATACAGTCAAATCCGCTTATTTGCATAGAGCAAATGTCAGAGCATAATATCCATTTATGCGGAGTATTCGATAATACATAATCGAAATTCCAGCAAGGGGAGATAATGCAGGTTGATCACACAACATGATTCTCAAGACATTACATTGTTTGTCTTAGAGTAAATACAAGTTTTGCATTGGTATCATTGATATACTGATTTTTATTTATGAAATAAAGAACTAAAAAGGTCCAAGTTGTTTTTTTTATTTTCATCTTTCAGCTCTACATCCTTAATTTGTAATATTATCGGCAAGTCAGAAATCATGTGATGATAGTTTATTTTTAAACAAATGTTCCACTGAAAAGTTGTGTTTATTGGCTGTAATGCTTGAATCTATGATAATGTTAAGAATTATACCAAAAAAAAAAACTATTTCCAGCATTGAAATAGTGTATTAAATTATGAAATATTTCAGCTGTCATTTTGTTTTGATCTACACGAGGCTACATGACCCCCCACGATGACCAGAATACGAAATGACTCAATTTTAGCAAATTTTCATCAATCTATTTTAATTTGTTCACTCTTCAATTTCCTTGCCAAAAATGAACTATTAACGGTAAATAAAAAATATTTATTCATTAACCAAATATATATGAAGGATTAGAGACTATATTATGTAATCAGTCGATGTCCTGATTCATAACTGACAAATGTAAACAATGAACCAATATTTCTGTTGAACTACATGATAATGCAAACACCACGTGTTGAAACTTAAAAAAAAATTTCCACAACCCATTATATAATCGTTTTATTCTGGCAATTCATCATTTCATTGACAAAAATAAACTTTTCAAAAGAAAATATTATTTATAACCTCGATGACCCTAACGCTATTCTCTTATCCAAACATCCGGGTATTTAATAATAACATTTTTTTTAGCCATAAATTTTAATCGTTTCATTTTTATAATTTGTCTATTTTATTAACAAAAATAAACTATTGTAAAGAAAATATGACTTATTAGCAAAGTGTATGAATGGATCAGAGATTATATTATGTAACCTGACCATGTCAATAAATAAAAAAAATGGCGTATGTAAATAACAAGGCGTGCGATATTAAAAATACGGATGAAAACACATAAATTGACACTACATTGTAGGAATAATGACATTCTTTTCTTTAGAAAGGATAAATACAGCAAGCAAGTTTGTTATACATTTAAATTTCACTCTGAAATCAAAATATGACTAAAACCACGATGTCAACAAACAACATGCTTATCCAACAAAACGTGATCTATCAAAAAAATCAATAAATATCGTTAACTAATAAAATAGAAAATTCAAGAACAACTTTTTTGAATATTTTATTGAATAAAAAATACAATAATGGAGTAAGCACTAAGTGAGCTCTTCCAATTTGGACATGTAAACTTCCAAAGCTGCACTTCCTGTCAAAAATGTAGAAGAATATTCGATTATTACGAAGTTTGACAACTTTTTACCTGAATTTTTCCATCCAAATACCCGATGTATACGCTTATCCGATATTCAAATAAACACAGGTTTTTTCCTTTAAAACTTAAGAAATGGTTTGGTGTTTTGAAAGAATATCCAATTATCGACAATATTCTATTATACGATATTCGAATAAGTGGACTCGACTGTAATACTATTTAGATTCGGAACGGATGTAATAAAAATAAGGACAAATGCTAGTATTTATTTCTTTTGGCTTTCTTTCCTTTGCATTTTTAAAATGCATGAATTGTTTTTTTTAGGGTATGGGCATATGGACTTTTCCTTATGTCATAAAAAAAAATAAAAAAAATAACTCCTCTACTAGACTAATCCAAATTAGTTTAGTAGAGGTGTACTGGGTATATGGATAGGCTGGTGGTGCTCTTGTCCTGTTTGTTTGTATTTTATCTCTATATAACTGAATTAAAAAAAGAAGAAAGAAAATTGTAATTCATTTAATTGAATTAACAAATAGAAAAAGGTATTATCGTTATGATATACGGGTATAATTATTTTTCATATTTTAACTTATTTGAGTCTGGTACACCACATTGCATTTTTTTTAGAAATGAATTTTGGCATGGTATCTTATTTAGTGTACACACATAGAAAACACAGATTTCTAAGCTATCAATGTATTAATCCTACACTGTCAACTACAAAAAAGCATGCTGCTCAGGTGAACTTTCCCACGCACCTAGCTAATGTTACTAAAAATAGAAACATGTCAGACAGCATCAATCAATAGATGACAGTGTGGATTTGTCTCCTCTTATCTAAATAACAATGTTACAGTTAAAGTTACATTTCAACATGTTGGTAGGTCTATCTTTAGAGATCATAATTAAAGTCATAATGAGACTGGAAGTAGACCTGTGGTATGAACGAAATATTTACTTTTATTTCCTTTTAAAAAACATTGTAAATATAATCTTCTAACGGAAACCTCAAAAAAGAAAATATATATTCAAAATTAACTTTGAATTGGAATTAATATACTAAATATTAGTCACAGCTTTTAATAAAAACGAAAAACGTCATGTTCAGTTTACCTGTAATCTACTAACATCTGGTCTTGCCTGTAATTAGTGGAGCATGTACCTACCCAAGTTTTATGGCTTCCCCAATAAACATTTGATCACTAGGATCACCGTGATGAAAATTAAAAAGGATTAAAAGTTAATCCTTTTCACTATCACCGACAATATGTCTATCACGGTGATTTATCGCGGTATGTCTCTGACCGTACTGTAGTTATAAATCCAAATACCATACGATCACCACCACCATGACCCCCCAGCTGATATTTTATGTTTATCTCATTTCAGGATGTTACCATTACAAATGACGGAGCGACCATCTTAAAGTTACTAGAAGTAGAGCATCCTGCTGCTAAAGTTCTAGTTGAGTTGGCAGAGTTACAAGATCAGGAAGTTGGTGATGGAACCACGTCTGTGGTATGTATTATTACAGCTAATTTCACAAAATCTCCAGATGAAATACTGCTTAAGTTGGCATTAAACATTAATCAATCAAGATGAAATTTAGTCTGCTTCAAAATGTGAACTACACTACACCTCGTTAACATCTGTCACAACTGAACTTGATATAGCCTTTCTGAATGGCAAGATTTCATTACTATTTTTTTCTAAAATTTGGTAAGATTTAATGGGTTTATCAAAGATTTTGCAATATTCTTTAGTTTATCTAAAATTTGGCGATATTTCCTTGATTTATTTAAAATTTGATTCATCTACAGTTCAATTAATGATCTTTGGAGGGAAATCAAATCCCATTCAACTTGCTTCCAATACTGAACAAATGGATTGGTAGTATATACACTGGGATACAGTAAAACTGGTACCTTGATCCGATTACTTCTGTCATGTGGGGACTTAATCTTACAAGGTACTGGACAAATACTTCGTAATTGTTCATCGTTTACCTGGGCTAATAGTCATTTGACATTTTGCCGTCACTTTGAATTGCCTTTTCATGTGCTAATTGATGACACAACAGGTGCAACTAGTGGATCAGGAACTGCTTACACTTCTTGAGTGAGAACCAATATTGCTAATCTTATTTTATATTGAATTTGTAGGTAATTATAGCTGCAGAATTATTAAAAAATGCAGATGAACTGGTACACTGTAAAATACACCCGACCTCAATCATCAGTGGTTATAGGCTGGCTTGCAAGTGAGTACATTAGTTTAGGAGAACAGAATAAATGGGACCTGGTAGTAAGTCATAAAATGTCAGTTAAACGTATTTCATTGTCTAAATGCATCTGATTTTTTCGTTATAAAACGTTCGAGTAGGCATTAAAAAATCATCCAATCGGCAGTGCTTTCATTTGAAGCTGTGTACTGGTGCATTTCAGTGTATATTTCCCAAGCATGGGTTTAATGTTAAAAAATAGATCAAGCTTTCTTTTCTATTTTAATTATGTAAGTTTGTCATTTGCAGGCATGTACTCTCGAAGTGAATGACAACAAATCTTAGTGTTTGAACTTGGTTACGATTTGATCTTAATTTCGTGCATGAAAAGGCGCTGCTTTGACAAAGAATTGAGTCAATGGCCAATTTTTTCTTTGCCCTAAAATCCTCGTTCAATTAATGATATTTCAATTACATTGTATTTCTGATTTTTATCAAACGCTTTCTTCAGAGGATAAATATGCTATGAAAGAAGGATGAAGAAGTGAATAATTAATTATTTCTTTGTTAAAGCATATCAATTCACAGACAGTAGAAATGAATAAAAGTTTGATAATTCCAACGGAAGATTGGAGGCCGACTAGCCTTGGTCCGAATGAGCATTGAAAACTCAATCTTGACAAAGCATGATACAAAATCATGTCGATGAATCATTAAAAATCTATTTAAAAAAAAGGTTTTATTGTATTTTTCTCAAGTTAGTCGGTATAAACTGAAACAAAAAGAAACAATTTTAAAGCTGGGAAACTCCCTCAAAAGCTGGAACCATTTGGGACCTTTGACGGCCCCCAGACCTCCGGCCGAATTTTCTCTCCGTCTATAATTCTAAAATCTCCCTCTATCGAAATTTGTTGTGGAAACACTCATCTGTGATATTTATATACAGTGTTCTGATCAGCTGTTTTTGAATACAAAATACATAATCTTGAAAAGAAGACTTAACAGCTGAAGAAAACAAAAGACGACTTGTTATGTCCTCACCACAGGCTGGGACGTACAGTGTTACCCATGTCTGTATAACAATATTATTTACCTGTATATTTTCTTTACAGGGAAGCTTGTAAATATATACAAGAACATATGACTATTGGTGTGGAAGAACTAGGTAGAGATTGTATCATTAATGCAGCCAAAACTAGCATGTCCAGCAAAATCATTGGACCGTATCCTTCAAATTAAATCAAGTGAGACCAAAACTGAGATGTTTAATTAATAGTAATCCTACATACTGTAATTTGTGAACCAGTTATCACGGTGAGCATCAGTCCTCCTGCCCAAGACCAGTAAATCTTTTTTTTTCGGACCAGTACATTTTTCAATTTTTATTTAGAACTATATAAAGTCAAGAATTTGATTCGAACCAGTAAATTATAATGTTCATTTTGAGGACTGGACTCAATTCTGGACTGTGGACTCAATTCTAAGTTGTTTTGTTACTCAGGGCTTTCAATATTTTTCAAGGGGTCCGGGTGGCTCAATGAGTTAGGTCGTTGGATCTAACAGCTCATACAAGCCTATCACCAATACGGCGTGGGTTCGCGCCCAGCTTTGTAAATTACAAAAAATGGTGCACTCGACTCACAGCCGCAAGTGATAAAGTTTACCAGTTGCTTGCACAGGGTCGGTGGTTCTCTCCGGGTACTCCGGCTTCCTCCACCACTAAAACTGGTCGCCATGATATAGCTGAAATATTGCTGAAAGTGGAGTTAAACACCAAAATTCAAATTGAATATTTTTCAAGTCTACCAGTACTTCACTATTTACAGGCAGTACTTTTTCTTAAAATTTGAAAATTTTGCATGAATATCTTATGCAACAGTCTTTGAAATTAGGAGTTACTAATTTAATTACCGTTATAAGTTGGTAAAAGTACCTGGTCCCCTTACTGAAAGGCCTGATTGATTCTTCAAAAAGGAAACAAAAGATTATTAGTACAACTACAGGTCCTTGTCACAACTACAGGTCCTTGTCACAACTACAGGTCCTTGTCATAACCATTTTTATACAGTTTTGTGACAAATTGGGGCCTGTGTTCATATATAAATAAAAGGTATGCAATGCATGGTCAACTGCAGGCCCTTACAGTGATCTTGAAGGTTTTTTTCAGAATGGGCCCATGGCCCCTTCAAAAAAATTTCAATGGGCCATTCGAATTTCAATGGGCCATTGCAAATGAAATAAATTTCCAGCACAATAATGCATAGATGAATGTATTTTCATACTATAGCTCATGTAACATTTAAATAAATATAATTGATTGAAATTGAACTGCTTTTCAGTTTTCTAGTGATTTCTACAGACTCTGGATTCACTCATCTTGACCTGCTTCACTACATTGTTATTCCAAGGACTGAAATGTTTAACTTTGCCCATTATCGAAACATACACTTTAGCATGGCACATATTTAAAATTTCTCCATTTAATATCTATAAACAATCAAATATCACTTATTTTTCTATTATTTTTAATATCCTACATAATTATAATTACCAGGGAGAACGGGTATCACTGAGGAATTAGGGTTTCAAGCTTCATTTCTCCAATCCAGTGACACTGATGTATAGTTAAATTTGTATTGTAGATTTCCTTATCTTGACCAATATAATTGAGAAACCACTTACATTTTGTACCACAAGGAACAAGAACAATTTCACAAGCTANTCAACTCAGTTACACACACAGTAAATCAAATAAAGGTCAAAAGGCTTTATAAAGTCATACATTTCAAATGAATTTTTATTCCAAGTAAATTTTAACAATAAACAACCATGATTGAACAGGACAGTATTTGCGGACGTCTTTCTCGTTAGCATCACAATCTGATAAGACAGGGTCGGGGGTACTTGTACGTCTTGTGCGCCAGAGTCAATCATATATTCAGTTTCTTTTCTCACGGAATCGTCAGGATCGAAATTGTTATTTCCATCTCGACCAACAAACGGAAACAAAGTCTTCTGGCCAGTAAAACAGGCAGACACTGCTTTTTTTCGGAGGCATTTTTCTATAAAATTCAACTAAATACCGGCAAACAATAACTCGCAGACACGTACTTTGAGAAATAGAATTTTCCGTTAAAATAAAATTTCATATTGAATTTATGGATGATTTTATACAAATTTTCATTCATTTGATTCATATTTGTCAAAAATCAAATTTACAAATGTTTATTTGGAGTAATATTTGAAAAAAAAGTCACATCATTGGTTGTTATTCTTTTCCGGTATTTAGACATTTCATAATTATATTTACTTCAGCGTTAAGCAAAGGAAAAACCACGAGACAGTCCGATAAATATATAAATAGGCAAAACGTTCTCAATGATCCGATTTCGACACGATTATGCATAATTCAGTGGGGTTCACTG
>MJUT01054421.1:24619-41979 GCA_002080005.1 Gigantidas platifrons | reverse complement strand
CCATTTTTCAGCTTAATGCGCAAATTGTGCATGGCGCTGGACTTTCCCGATCACTGCCTTATAAATAAAATCAAACATCTATATTCTTTATTACCTTGTTTAACTTGTAATTCACGTAAAGAAATGTTCTTTTTCTTTCATCTAAAACAAATTCTAATATGACCTCCTTCTTTCGCTTTATTAACAAACGAGAGAGTTGTCTATTCAGTATAATCTCATTAGCACATGTGCCGGTGAATGTGACCGACTTTTCCATTGGCAGCATAAATTGTAACCCGAATAATGCCGATAGAGGGTGCAGTATTATTCGAGTTGCATGAATTGTGTGCGACATTTTCCACAAGCGTAAATATAAATTACCGTCTTCCATTCAAAGTATACTACCGTATTTTTACTCTTAGACATATCGGAATCAAAATAAATCATGGAAGCCAGAATGTGTTTTGAGTTTTAACATGGATTGACGGATATTAGTAAATTTGATCCCTCGCTTCTGGCTCGGGATAAAATACTAATATCTGCCAATCCATGTTAAAACTCCCAACATGTTCTGGCTTTCATGATTTATTTCTTAAATAAATCCTTGCGGTAGTATATTTCTGTCGTATTTATAGTTACAACTTTTATTCTGAAAACACGCTCATATTACACCACTGATGTGTCAAAAACTTTTAAGACCAATCAGAAATGCAGATTTTCAAAATGCAATACACCTGTTTTTCTGAACTGAATGGCTATGATGAAATCCCATTCAACTTGCTTCCAATACTGAACTAATAGATTGGTAGTATATACACTGGGATAGAGTAAAACTGGTACCTTGATCCGATTACTTCTGTCACATCAGGAGTAGCTCTTACAAGGTACTGGACAATAAACGCACTGAAATCAGTTTAAAAAAAGTGTTAAAATAGTGTGATTTTGATTTACTATCAGACGGGCAAAAAACCATATGCTATAGCTAAAAAAAGTGTTGAAAGTTTCATTCAAATACCTATACTTCATATTAAAGACCCACTTTTATTGGAGAGCAAAATCATTTGATCATATCCTTCAAAATTACATCAGCTGAGACCAAAACTAATTAATTTAATTACTTAATAGTAACCCCACGTACTGTAATTTGTGGACCCAATTCTAAGTTGTTTTATTTATGTCTATATATATGTCTTCAAGAGAGAAAAGTTTTGAGTTCGAATCTCGATCAGGGGGAGGTGTACAACATTATGTGATAAAAGTTTATCAGTGACTTACGACAGGTCAGTGGTTTTCTCCGGGTCCTCCGGTGTCCTCCACCAAGATATAACTGAAATATTGTTGAAAGTGGCGTTAAATGCCATCAAACAAACAATCAAGAGAGGAATAAATGTTTATTAATAAAAACAGATCCTTGTCGCAACCATTTTTATACAGTTTTGTGACAAATAGGGGTCCATATAAATTGAAAGGTAGGCAATGCTAGGTCAACTGCAGGCTAAAAAAATAAAATAAAATATTTATATTCTTTATTCCCTTGTTCAACTTGTAATTTACTTTTAGAAATGATTTTTTTCTTTTGTCTAAAACAAAAATAAATCTTTAGGCCACATTTAAAAATATTTATGTTTCCCCTCTGCTGACCGAATCATTGAAAAGCTTTTTATTTGAATTTCCGGAATTTCTGGTCTGTTTCCGTCATCGTTATTTCCGTTTCTGCATTTTACTATAACCGGAAGCTTCTGTTGATACGATTGCAGGAATGGAAATGAAAATGAAACAAAAAAACTTTTTACCTACTTACGTTTTTGAAGGGTGGGTCGGCCGAGGGGAAGCATACATATTTTTAAATGTGGCCTTACTGTCTTTGACTTTAAGCATATTTTATTGTCAAGCAAATACAGACATTGAATCAGACACAAGTTAATATAAACTTATGAGGTCTTCTCCATTACATATAAATCTTTAAGAAGACAATATATTACATAAACATAACATTATTTGTGAAAAATGACATAATACTACAAGATATATTGTGATTGATGTTGAGTCGTTGCCGTCAGATGAGTTAGGAGTATATAAACATTAGACAAATCTTTTAGTGTCTATTACATGTATGTATCTGTGAACAGCTGTGAAAAGTGTGCACTTGACATATGTTGTAAATGTACAATGTAGTTACAACTTTAATTCTGAAAACATGTTCAAATTACACCTCTGCTGTGTAGAAAACTTTTAGACCAATCAGGAATGCAGAAAGATTTTCAAAATGAAACGCACCTGTTTTTTGAACTGAATGGCTATGATGAAATCCCATTCAACTTGCTTCCAATACTGAACAAATGGATTGGTAGTATATACACTGGGATACAGTAAAACTGGTACCTTGATCCGATTATTTCTGTCACATCAGGAGTAGCTCTTACAAGGTACTGGACACAAAGCAGTGATAACAGTATTCAAAGATGTTAAAATGGTGTGATTTTTATTACTGTCAAATGAAAAAAAAAACCTACGAAAGTTCTGAAAGAATTTAAAGATTGTGAAATGAACATTTTTGTTTCATTGCGTGACATTACAGCACCAATATTTTCACAAGCGAAAATATTATCGAGCGTCCGACAATGAAAAATAAGTTCCCTTTTTAGACGTAACACTAGCGCAAACAAAATTGTAAAATCTTTATTATAAATTGTATAATTACTTCTGAATATATCAAAAATAACTGAACGACTATATAGTCATGTATATGCACGAAACATATTTGTGTTGTTGTGTTGTTGGTTGATTTTTGAGAAAATTACATTCCATGCAACTCGCAAGATTGAACCTTAACTAATGCACAGTGATGCAGATTTCTTTTCCAATATGGTGGTTGATGCTGCTATGGCGATTAAAACATCAGATGGAAAAGGAGGTTACAGATATCCAATCAAAGCAGTCAATGTACTGAAGGCTCATGGGAAAAGTTCTAAAGAAAGTACTCTAATTCAGGGGTATGCCCTCAATTGTACAGTAGCTTCTCAAGGTAAGTCTAATTACCAGATTATACATGAAATTATCATACACCAAGAAAATAAATGACAATTTGTCTTGTCAATATAAAATATATTATGTCACAGGATGTAAAAAAATATTTTATGTGAGCAAGAAAGAGAACATATGTGTCTTTTTGTGTGTGTTCAGAATATGCAAGGAGCATCATTTTGCTTATGACAAATATTTTGAAGTGCAAGATAAGTTATCAGCATATTGATTGTTACCTTGTGTTGAATTCTTTGACAATGCTAAGAAACGAGAAATATTTGATTCTGAGCGGAGTATAAAATGAAATTGTCACTGATGACAATGTGTGTCTTTGGTTTAGTAAGAAAAGTTTGAACATACCAAAGAGGTAATCAGAATCCGTATATATCGAAGAAGAACAGACAAACGGCCAAAAGAAAAGGTAGAAAAAGACAATGATCTACAAAACATACACATAAAACTAAAGATCGAGTAACACAAGCCCTACTAAAAACCCTGGTTGAACTCAGATGCTCTGGGAGGGTAAGCAGTTCCTATTCCACTAGTGGCACCCGATGAGGTGACCACAATAAAGTTACAAAGTCTTGCTAATTTATCTACAATGTCACCTAGTTGTATTCGTTTCAAGTTTCAAATTATGCAGACATTTTTCTATCCAACATTTTTTAATAACATATTTCAACATTTTGATCAATATCAGAGTTAAAGGATAAACAATTAAGTGGTAAGGCCATACAAAGTTAATTTCTTGGTTCTCAGGCCCGCCCGCATGTGGAAATTCGCCGCCGCATTGCCGATTTTTTTGCAAAAATAGTAAAAAAAAAAAATTTAATGCGGTAGCGCTGTCCGTACGGAAAAAACAACCGCATCCGTTTTTCTCTTATATCGCGTGGTCGGTGAAACGCTTTAAAACGCATCATGCTTAAATGAGATTTAAAGCATCGTTATGACAATGTATAAATAAAAAATGTGTTTCCGTTTGACATTTAGACAAAATGTCAATAGTTTCTGTGCAAATTAGGCACAAATGTTTGCCAATTTTACCAGGAAACATAATAGGGGGCTTCTCCGAAGCTTGTACCTTATTGGAATTGCTTACGGAGATAAAAAATGGTACGTTGGGACCAGCGGATTGGACGTTTCCATAAAAATTAACCACTTGTGATGTTTCTGCCACCATCGGAAGAAATAAAATTGAAATTTTCAATAAAGTAATGAAAAGATTTATACATTGCCATATTTTTCACCAAAAAAAAGAAGAAAAAATGCCTCCCTCATCACTTTTTACAGCAGTAAAAGGATTAAAAAAAAATGCCGCCCTCCCTCATCAATTTTGACAAAAAAAGGGCCTGAGTACCAAGTAATTAACTTTGCATGGCCTAATTGCCTTTTTTTTTTTTTTTTTTTTTTTTTTTTTTTNTCTTTCTTTTTTTTTCTTTTTTTTTGGATGTGCATAAAAGCAGACGGAGCAATTACTGGCGCAAGATAGAATTCAAAATAATGACTGCTAGTGCTGTGGTTTTCCCCTCTGTATTTCTGTTTCCTTCAACGATTAACTGGCTAACACAATATAACTGAAATATTGTTTGAGGTCTTATTAAATAGCTATATCACATAATTCCTTTCTTAGCAGAATGTAGGAACGAATCCATAATTTATAGGGCTAATTATTATCAGTTTTCCATTAGACCCTAACAAATAATATTACACTAGTACTGACACTTAATAAGGTTAAAATATTAACTTGATCAGACGACCTACCAGAAAAAAAATGTGCCTACTCAAATTCTTTTCTTAAAAACCAGAATTTATTCCTTTATATTTCCAATGACATAGCAATAAGGTATTTAATTCCAAATTATGACACATTTTAAAAGAAAAGTATTCCTTGCCTACCAACCTATATGTAGGGTTGGGGCAAACTGGCATTTTGTTAAGGGTGGCCTCAAATCTACACTGTTTTTAGAAGTCACTTTTTGAACTCCTTCACCGAAGAGTTCATTGTTATCATTGTTATTTTATATTTACAGCCATGGTTAAGAAAATAGCAGGAGCCAAGATAGCATGTCTAGACTTTAGTTTACAGAAGGCCAAGATGAAGATGGGTGTTCAAGTTTTAATAGAAAGTCCAGACCAGTTAGATGGGGTTAGACAAAGGTAAAGAATTGTTAAAAAAAATATGAATCCAACTTGAAGTGTATTTTGGAAAGAGTTTTATTGTAAGGGAAATAAAACCTTTCCTGTGTATCATTTCATGTTGGTCAGGATATTGAAGTGGTAAATCTATTCAACAAATATATTTTTATCATGTGTATAACTTGCCTGTGAAAAAAATGACACAATGACGCATTGGAGATGGGGGTGGGGGGGGCTTCATTTAATATGAAAAATTTAATTATTATGAATTAGTAATTAGTAACAGGAAGGGACTTTCTTAATACATACATTTGGGACTGGGGGTTAAGGAAACATAAATGTTGTCGATAGATAATGTAAATATCGACTAGAGGGACTGGGGGTTAAGGAAACATAAATGTTGTCGATAGATAATGTAAATATCGGCTAAAGGTACTGGCAAACAATCCCTAAAACAGTTTGGCAAAACGGAAATGAAACGTAACACTGATGATATATTTATTTTATTAATATTAATACAAAAAACGTTCATACATAGTTATAACAATGACATTGTTCCAAATTCAGAACAATAGATTGGATATGCACAAGAACTTCTAAGTCAATTTGTTCTGAAATATCTACATCTGACATATTGGAACAAGTTTCTCAGAACCTATCGTAGTATATAATCCACACCCCATCCCCGAAAATTCCTTTAAGGGTAAATTTATACAGCTAATGCAAGGCTTTTTATGGTATATTTCCCTTTTGAAATGCTTTTTATGGTATATTCCCCTTTTGAAATGCTTTCTTTGATTTTAAAATATCTGGGGGAGGGGGGATGGGTATTCAAAATATTTGGAGTAAGGAATATGCACCCCTCAAAAAAATGAACCCCTAATATATATTATGTATCATGTACTGGTCTATCATTTCTTCATCTTCAACTTTGTTTTTGTCCAAGGGGGAAGGAGTGTCTTTGTTCATTTTCTAGGAAATTAGAAATTTGATTGAACCCAAACTGAACTTGAAAAATCATTGGATAGTCCTTTACAATTTTTTTTGTGTTGATCTGAATTCTAAGATGACAAATTTAACATGGGAGCCTGTGGGGAAAATATATAAAAATTACATTGTATTCTTTATGTTCTAGGGGCTGTTGTGATCGGATTGTATGGTAGTTGGATTTACAACTACCTATGCAATCAGTGCCTATCTCCTCTAACGTGAGTTCCAATCCCACTCAGGTGAGCTGTACTCGATACAACATTATATGATAAAGTTTGTCATTGACATCCTGCAGGTCGGTGGTTTTCTTTGGGTACAGGGGTTTCCTTCAATAAAACTGACCGCCACGATATGTCTGAAATATTGTTGAAAGTGGCATTAAACACCATAACCCTCACCCTAATCCTTTGTTGTTCTAGTCAAGTTAAATGGTACAATTTTGTATCCAAGATATGATGGAGAGACAGTCAACAGTTTTGTTTTTTTTTTCTCTGCAGGGAATCTGATATTACAAAGGAAAGGATAGAGAAGATCTTGTCCTCAGGAGCCAATGTTATCTTTACAACAGGAGGTATCGATGATCTCTGTCTTAAATACTTTGTAGAAGCTGGTGCTATGGCTGTAAGGAGATGTAAGAAAGCTGATCTGAAGAGAATTGCAAAAGCTACAGGAGGTAGGCTATTCTAAAGTAATCTATGCAATATGTGATCCGTGCTATATATAACAAGTTATGTATTGTTAATCTGTCTAGAATTAACTAAAGCTAAAGAAGATTGGCATTTTTTTGTGATTTGCATAATATAGGTTTGTGAAATCTGTTCTATGAAAATCTGAAACACCACAGACCAACTTTGAACTAATGTACACTGCAGCATAGACTGACGCACTAGATGTAAACATTTACAAAGGCATTATGTCTTACCTCAGAATCTGTCAGAATCATATTGTCTCGTTCCACCACTAATTTCACATATATTTATTTTAACACATGAAACAAAATTTTGCGGAGCCATCGTAATCGTATGGTTATTGGATTTACAACTACCTGTGAAATCAATGCCTATCACTACTAAGGTTGTGAGTTTGAATCCCGCTCATGGCGAGGTGTACTCAATACAACATTATGTGATAAAATTTGTCTGACTTTTGACAGGTCGGTGGTTTTCTCAGGGTACTCCTGTTTTCTCCACTCAAAAGAATTGACTCACGATATAACTGAAATATTGTTGAAAGTGGCGTTAAACACCATAACCCTAACTCTAACACGAGGCGAAAGTTTGAATTTGTTTACATTTAATCATGTTATTATTTTCAGATCTTACATTTAAGGATCTTGTAGGTGTCTAAGTTAATATGGGGGGCACGGGTGGCTCAGTGAGTTAAGTCCTTGGATCTAACAGCTCATACAAGCCTACTCCGGCTTCATCCACCACTAAAAACTGGTCGCCATGATATAGCAGAAATACTGCTGAAAGTGGTGTTAAAACCCAATTAATCAACTAAGTTATTATACATTTGTTTGTGTCACGATATAGCTGAAATACTGCTAAAGTTGACGTTAAACACCAATCAATCAATCCTATTTTCAGGTCAGTTAGTATCGACATTGGCTAATTTAGAGGGTGAGGAATCATTTGATGCTGCATTCCTCGGTCAGGCTGAAGAAGTGGTACAGGAGAGAGTATGTGATGATGAACTCTGTTTAATTAAAGGGTGTGTATAATAATTATTATAATTATAAAAGAATTGGAATGGTATTTTTCTAGGGCTGTTTCATAAGACAGTTTGTATAATACAGTCAAACCTGCTTTAGTGGCCACCTCTATTAAGCAATAACTTGTATTATGTAAGCTTAATTGTTATTTCCCTTCACAATGCATTTCATATCAATTAACTTGTATTAAGCGACTACCTGTCTTATGTGACCATATTTCACTGTTCCCCTTGGAAGGTCACATAAGACAGGTTTGACTATACTTTTGATAAAAATCAGAGGTGCATTTGGTCTGTTGAAAACTAACTGTTTAATCAGAGGGTGTTGTGTAATTCTTAACTTGAAAAAGAATCAGGGGAACATTGGCCTAGTGGTTAAGCTCAGGATAATGTAATCCTGCCAACCCATGTTAAAACTCCAAACAAATTATGGCTTTCAGGAATTATAGTTTTAATTAAATCAAATGTCAATTGGTGTTAATTTGTCCAATCTTTTGTAAGTGACCCACAACTTTGCTGTTTTACTGTCTCCAGAGTAACAACAGTTATACGTGTGGGTTATATTAAAACCAGATTCTGTGCCAGGGTCAGTGTTTCACTTTATAAATACTGACTGTGAATTAGTTCTGGGATACATGCCTTTGTAAGAAAGCTCTGTATTGATGCTAATAGTACCTTGTATTATTATTCCTTTGATGCTCGTCTTGCTAGTTTTGTTTTTGTTGTTGTGCAGATTGGAAATCAAAGATTGCCACCACTGTTTGAAATTGTTCAATTTAGGACTACAATGGGGAGAAATGTGTAAAAAATTCTCTAAACTAACATTACATGAATGATAATAAAGTGGTCTTTTGGCAATGGTGTTTTCAAAGCTGCTTAGGAATCCAAGATGGCCACCACAACAAAATTATTTAAAATTTTGGTAAACATATTTTAAAATCAACCTCTTTGAAATACCTAATCTGTTACACCAACCTATGCATTGACACTATATTCTGTTTGTTTGTTTGTTTTTTGCATGTTTGTTGGTTTTTGTGATTTGCAGTCCAAGAAGACAACCATTACCTGTATGTGACTTTGTTTAACATTGAACATTATTATAATGGTAAAAATATTTGAAAATCTTCTGGGGACCTTTTGGTTGTTTAATCAATCTGGACATGGATACTTGAACTTTATTTGTGTAATTTTGTGTAGATTTGAAATACAAGATGGCTGCTGCAAGCAAAAAAAAAACAAATAAATGTTGATCACTATGGGAAAATTATCTAAAAAATTTCTCTTCAAAAACTTTTGATCTGGTTGAACCCAAACTCATGAAAAAAGGTCATTGGATGTTCCTGAACAACATTTATATCAGTTATTTAACGTCAAAGTTGGAAATCCAAGATGGCTGCCACATGCATGATAATCAGTTGATTATACATGTCTGCTATAGTATAAGTTGATTTGTTTAACATTGAAAAAAAGACCCACAATAGGAATTATGGTTTTAATTAAATCATTTATCAATTAGTGTTAAATTATCCAATATCATTAAGTAAGTATTTCAAAAAAGAAAGAAGGCAAATTAATTGAAATTGAATGGTGGAAGGTATTGGCTATTTACATTTATGTCAGTTGTAGATCCTCTTTCATTCATGAATTTGTCTAATTTTCAGAAAATGACCCACAACTTTGCTGTTTTACTGACTCCTGAGTAACAACAGTTATACATGTGGGTTATATTAAAACCAGATTCTGTGCCAGGGTCAGTGTTTCACTTTATCAATACTGACTGTGAATTAGTTCTGGGATATTGTATCAAGACACAAAATTCCCCATCTACTGATTTAAGACGAATTATTTTGAGACATCAAAATCGTACGATATATTACGTAGCATTTATTAGTGAGGTTAATTGTACCATTCCTCTGCTAGCTAAAGGTGAACTTACTCACTTTGAGTTGTGAGGTATGCTCACTGATCCTGCTATTGTTCTGTCTATGTTTATGTGTCATTAATTTTTTTAGGGGTCGTCGTGGCCGTGGTCGTGTGATAGTTGGATTTACAACTACCTGTGCAATCAGTGCCTATCTCCACTAAAGCTGTGAGTTTGAACCCCATTCATGGCGAGATGTACTTGATACAACATTATGTGGAAAAGTTAAACATTGATTTGCGATTGGCTGGTGGTTTGCTCCGTGTACTCCGGTTTCCTACACCGATAAAAATGACTGCTACGATATAACTTGCATATTGTTGAAAGTGACATTAAGCACCATAGTCCTAACCCTAATTTCACGTCATGAAACAACAACAAATTGTTTTTATATATATATATATTTATAACTTATCACTCTAGTCAACAATTCAGACTTTGTCTGACAATGAATTTCAAGAAAGAAAATGGGAGGGTGATTTTTGGCTATTTATGTTTTGGTCAGTTGTAGGTCCATCTTCCTTCATGAGTTTGTCTTTCAGAAAATGACCCACAACTTTGCTGTTTTACTGACTCGTGAGTAACAACAGTTATACATACATATGGGTTATATTAAAACCAGATTCTGTGCCAGGGTCAGTGTTTAACTTTATAAATACTGACTGTGAATTAGTTCTGGGATATTGTATCAAGACACAAAATTCCCCATCTACTGATTTATGACGAATTATTTTGAGACATCAAAATCGTACGATACTTGGATATACGACCACCTGTGCAATCACTACCTATCACCACTAACGTTAGAGTTTGAATCTCGCTCATGGCCAGATGTACATGATACAACATTATGTGATAAAGTAGTCCATGACTTGCGACAGGTCGGTGGTTTTCTCCTGGTACTCAGGTTTCCTCTACCAATCAGTGCCAATCAACACTAACATTGAATCCTGCTCAGGTGAGGTGTACTTGATACAAAATTATGAGAAAAAGCGTCAGGTCGGTTGTTTTCTCCGGTTACTGACCGCCACGATATTATGGAAATATTGTTTAAAGTTGCGTTAAACACCATGACACTAATTTCTCCTCATGAAACAACAAATTGTTTATAGATCATGATAACTTATCACGCTAGTCCATAATTCAGGTTTTATGTCAAGAAAGAAAGAAAATAAATTGAAATTAAATGGAAGAAGGATATTGGCTATTTACATTTTTTGTAAATTGTAGGTCCACCTTCATTCATGACTGTCAAATCTTCAGAAAATGACCCACAACTTTGCTGTTTTACTGTCTCATAAGTAACAACAGTTATACGTGTGGGTTATATTAAAACCAGATTCTGTGCCAGGGTCAGTGTTTAACTTTATAAATACTGACTGTGAATTAGTTCTGGGATATTATATTGAGGCATCTTCACAGATTTCTCCTATGCAAATATATTACAAATTATTTAGAGACCGCCTTGATGTGTAGCTCATACCCAATCACATCCCCACCCTACAATTGAGAGGGCATTCCTTATCCAACACCTGGACACACTAGGGTCAGGAGTGTGGAAATAATCCAGAATAAGTGAAGCACCAAGAATTAAATTGCTTTTAAGAGTTTTATTGTCAAGTATTTGTTTTTGACAACTATACCGATAATTGTTTGTCAGTGACTTGCAGTAGGTCGTTGGTTTTCTCTGGGTACTCCGGTTTCCTCCACTGACAGCCACGATATGACTAATATTTTTGAATGTGGTGTTAAACACCATAACCCTAACCCTTACCCTACAACAATAATTGCTTATACATGTTTTATTTTCTTTTTCCAGACCAAAGGCTAGATCTGCAGCTTCAGTGATATTAAGAGGAGCTAACGACTTCATGTGTGACGAGATGGAACGATCGATCCATGATGCCTTGTGTGTAGTTAAACGTGTACTAGAATCAAAGACTGTTGTACCAGGAGGAGGGGCTGTAGAAGCTGCGTTGTCAATATACTTAGAAAATTTTGCTACTTCATTAGTAAGTTTTCAATGGGGTCAAAGTATAATTAGGATTGTTTGTGTATGTTTGAAGACCTGGCACTCCTAACAATATTTCAGCTATATTGTGGTAGTCAGCAGAGAAACTTGCAACTCATCTAAGGGAGTCCTGGACTCATTACTTGTGTGTACGACTCAACAAATTTTTTACAAAAAATAACAAAGAATGCACTAGTACGACACATGAAGTAATCAAAATGTTATCTCTGAATTGTCATTTTTATTCATGGGAGAAAAGCGTATTTGAGGAAACCCTCCAACATTCATGAGGTTTCTGACAAGTTCATTTAGATGCTATTGAGAGTCGAACTTGAAAACATTGGTGCTGAGAGACAATATTTTCATAGATTGATGTAACTACCAAAGGATCACGCCCACGGAGGCCCTAGAAAAAAGTATTTTTATAAATTTCCAAATTTGGAAATAAAAGTATGATATTCCTAGAGGCCGTTGTGGCCGTGATCATATGGTAGTTGGATTTACAACTACCAATGCAATCATGCCTATCACCACTGATGTTGAGGGTATGACTCCCACCCAGGGAGAGGTGTACAACATTATGTGATGAAGTTTGTCAGTGACTTGCGACAAGTTGGTGGTTTTCTCTGGATCCTCCAGTTTCCTCCACCAATAAAAGTGACCGCCATGATATAACTGAAATATTATTGAAAGATGCGTTAAACACCACCAAGCAAACAGTATGTCAAGAAATTAACATTTGCATATGATATTCTAGGGTTCCAGGGAACAGTTAGCTATTGCAGAATTTGCCAGATCTCTGTTAGTAATACCTAAACAGTTGGCAGTCAATGCAGCTCAAGATTCAACAGAACTTGTAGCAAAACTTAGAGCCTTCCACAACAAATCACAGACAAGTAAAGAACATTCAGATCTAAGATGGTAAGCTTACTTTATCTTTTGAAACGGGAACAGTTGCAAGTTGGGCTCCCGAAAAGGACAATTTTAGTAGCCTAGCAAAAATTCTGGAGTGCAGTAATTGACTTTGCACATGAAATATTCAGTATTTCAGTAACCATCTGGACTATTGTTTGAAACTTTTCAGGGGCTCAGTCCAAATTTTTTGGGTCTTGGGTTACTGATCCACTGCTATATTTATCCCTGTGATTATTAGTACGGCAATATTAATCCTTTCATTACAATGAGTAATTGTTTGTTTAACAGTGAATGAAAATTTTTTCAGCTATATCATAGCGAGAACAACTTACATTTGATAGAGATTGTGAGGTCAGCTTTGTACTAGACCAACCTGCTTAATAGGATATTTATTGTGCTATCTCACTGAACAACAGTTGGCGGGTAGACATGTTGCTGCAGTGCAACACATTATCCTGATTCTGAGCTAAGAAAAGCTTGAAGATACCAAAGGGGTAATCAGAAGCTGTTAGTCAAAGAAGACCAGACAACACAATAACCTAAAGAAAAACGACAAATGGACAAACATATATGTACTGTGAAGGAAAATTAAAGGTCATGTAATACAAATTGTTGCTTATTAGAGGTGGTCACTAAAGCAGGTTATACTGTAATTTTAATGTCTTAACATGTTTTTCTTTACTAAAGGGTTGGATTAGATCTGTATGAAGGAGTTGTTAGAGACAACAAGAAAGCTGGAGTGTTAGAGCCTGCAATATCAAAGATTAAATCACTGAAGTTTGCTACGGAGGCGGCCATTACGATTCTACGAATCGATGATATGATTAAATTAGAGAAAGAAGGAGGGGGAGGCAACTCTTACCAAGATGCTCTTCGTTCTGGTCAGCTTGGATGATCTATTTATTTATTTATTTATTGTGTTTTAGTTTTTTAATGTATGAAAAGTTCTATGGATGGACAAATTTGTTACAAGTCAAAATCCTAAACCCCTAAATAACGTACAGTGAAGTTATGAGAGATGTAGTACTATACAATATTTAAGAAATGCATAAATATATTGTTCACATTGAATTGTCTCAGATATTTATTTTGAAATTGTGTCAATAAATGGAAATACACTTACTCTTTACAGTTGTATATTGTACACACACTTACCCAATACAATTGCATATAGTACACAGCTGTGAGTAATATGCACCCCCTTTTTTTTACTTTGAAAAGAACTGCTGTAGTATGAATTCTTTGTGATAATATTAAACCAAGAATCATCAAAAGTTGTTTTGTTTGTTTATTTAAAGTAAATATTATACACAACAAAGGGAGGTAATAGATCATTTGCATATTTATGTCTCCAAACAAAGTTTGGGAGACATATTGTGTTTGCTGCATTTCTTATTATTATTCTTATTATGGCTCCCAAATGAAGTTTGTGAGACATTTTGTTTTTGCTCTGTTTCTTATTATTATTATTCCACCTTTTTCTTCCGCATCAAATTTTGTCCGGAGCTTTTCTCGGAAACCGTACAGCGGATCCTTTTGAAACTTGACACACAAATAGATCATCACTCAAAGTGGTGCCCCTGGTTTTAAAAATTTCAAAATGGCCGCTAATATGCTAAAAAATTATAAAAAACACAAAAATGTTCATAGCAGGTTACTCGCGGAACAGAAATTTATGAAGCTTGATAGGAACAACATCCACATCTAGTGGAACGAGATAAGCCAAAAAAATCGGAATCAGTTGGACAAACTGCCGTAGTTGCCATGGAAACAAAAAAGGGGGGATTTAAAAATATTTTTGGATTAATTTCATCAAACTGTAACCAAGGTACAAAATGGCTGCCAAATACAAAAATCCTCCGATTTGGGCGAAATTTGGTTTCCAAGTAGATTATGATGTTGCGAATTGATATTCATTATTGGTTTGATATGGTGGCCATTTTGAATCCAAAATGGCTGCCAAAATACAAAAATCCTCCGATTTGGGCGAAATTTGGTTTCCAAGTAGATTATGATGTTGCGAATTGATGTCCATCGTTGGTTTGCTATGGTGGCCATTTTGAATCGATTCAAAATGGCCGTCAAAATACAAAAATCCTACCGATTTGGGCGAAATTTGGTTTCCAAGTAGATTTTGATGTTGGGAATTGATATCCATGGTTTGGGACCCATATTATGATCATATCTTGTGTATTGTTTGTTTGGGGGACATTTGTAACGCTCTGCTAATATTCCCTTCTTGATTCTAAAATTATATGTTTTTATGCATTTTTATAGTAGTTCTTGGTATTCGTAAGGGTGATAACTAAAAATAAACCTGTATAATTTTTAGAATCAAATCTGATTGTGGAAAAGGTCTTGTTAATAGCATTTGAAGATGATCTGCTGTACCTTTGATTATTTAGATATTAGATATCAACATTGAAAAAAACAATTAATGATATGTGCAATGTATGTCTGCATTATTGGATATGCAATTATTGTTAAAACCTTTCATTTCTAACCATTTTATGTTGGAAATAATAGATGATATTAAAATTTTCATAATAACAACCTGCGAAGACTTATTATAATAATATAACTATTCCTTATTCACTGTTCAGTTTTATCTATAAGAATATTTTTATAGGAAGTCAAATAATAATGTGAGTACACTTTGCAGGTTGTAGGTTTTGTATTCAGTACATTCACCTGATAATAAATTGCATTTTTTCTTCATTGGTAGCATTACGTGTATTACATTTGATCAAAGTAAAGAAAAATACAGTGATTGTTTGTGTAAGAGCTTTTGTATGTCTAGTAAAACATTTTCTACAAGTTTTTGTTTTGTCTTCTGTTTGTTTTGAATATATTGTTTTGTTGTTTAACATGAAGTGAGTCGTATTTTAACTATAAATTCATGATAAGAAGTAGTTTACTTATATTGAATTGTGTAGATAAAAAACTGAATCGGTGGTGTAATGGTTCACATGCTCGCCTCGAGTGCAGTAGATTGTGGGTTTGAGCTCAGATCGGGTCAAACCGAAGACTATCAAATTGGTATTTGTTGCTTCTTCGCTAAGCATGCATCATTAAGAAGAAAGAACAAAGACTGGTTGGCTCGGAATCAGTATAATGTGTGGGGCGACATGTCTATCCGTGGACTGTTGTTTCAGTGAACTAGCACTATGAAAATCCAACTTAGTGTGTTGGTCTAGTACAAAGCGGAACTCGTCGATCATCATCTCGTTGAAAATTAACTTGTTCTCGCCATTATAAAGATAAAAAAATTGCAGACTTAGCGTTAAACAACAATCACTCACTCAATTGTTATAATGTTCAAGTAGAATGGGAACAAACTGTTGTTTCAATGAGTCAGTGTAAGACTAAAGATATTATTTGGTCAACATTTTGTACAGTGTACATAAGAATGCATCAATAATTGAATATATTTCTCTTGGGCTATCGTGGTAGTTACATTTACAACTACCTATGCAGTCAGTGCCTATCACCACTGATGTCAGTTCGAATCTCGATCGGGGCGAGATGTACAACATTATGTGATAAAGTTTGTTAGTGACTTGAGGAAGGTCAGTGGTTTTCTCCAGGTCCTCCGGTTTCCTCCACCAATAAAACTGACCGTCATGATATAACTGAAATATTGGTGAAAGTGGCATTAAACACCATAACACCAAACCAAACCGACTATATTTCTCTGGTGATTATAGTAGACCATGGGCCTCTTGTTTTTACAGATTATTAAGTAGAAACTAAATTTTTAACGAGTAGCACAACTTGTGCCACTAGTTGAGCCACAACTGCATGCCTTTTCAGAGTTCACCCTCGGTTTTTAGTGAGGTTGTTTGTGTTGCTCGTTCTTTAGTTTTTTGCTTAGTGCTTTGTCTATCATTGTCATTTTTTCCTTTTTAACCATTGAATTGTTTGTTCTTCTTCAATTTAAGACTTCTGATTACTCTTTGGTATCTTCAAACTTTTGGCCATTATATTGTCTGTCCTTCAATTAAGACTTCTGATTACTACTTTGGTATTTTCAAACTTTTCTTGGTAGTTGAGAGATGAAAGAAACTGATTGTATAGATGTAACTATTATGTGATTGTAGTCATGGAGACCCCCCTAAATATCAAACAAACTAAATAATAATTGCACAGTTTATTATAGAAATATAAACATGTTTGATAAAAGTTATTTTAAAATAATTAGTCTATTACTATGATGGGTTTCTTTGTGAAATAAACATCTCTGTTATTTAGCCAGATGCACCTACAAATACAAAACAGAAAATCATTAAACAGTGCTGGATTATGACCTTTTGTGACCCCTAGGCTAATGAAATTATGGGGCCCTCTCAGATGGAGCCACCCTCTAACTTGCTCACACCTGTCTTGATTATTTACTTGTGAAATATTTTAGCGACATTTACATAGGTTGAGGGGCCTTAGGCTCTAGCCTATAGGATATACCGGCCCTGAATGTCGGCCATACTTTATGCATGTTTATTATGACACAACATTCTTCTATAGGGGCCATCACGGTCGTGATCGTATGGTAGTTGGATTTACAACTCCCTGTACAACCAGTGCTTATCGAATTCCTTTCGGGCAAAGTGTACTCAATGCAACAATATGTGATAACATTTGTCAGTGACTTGCGACAGGTTGATGGTTTTCTCC
>MJUT01054421.1:7136-18258 GCA_002080005.1 Gigantidas platifrons | reverse complement strand
CAACAATCAATATTAACACCTAAACGTTTAGATACTTCTACAGTTTCTAATATAACATTTTCAATTCTAATATTAATTTTTCTACATTTTGACAATCTTTGTTTTGTTCCAACCAAGATACACTGTGTCTTTTTCAAGTTAATTGTTAATTTGTTTTCATTCATCCAGTTCATACTGCTTTTTAGATCACATATTAACTTCGTTTCTATTATATCAACAGCTTTATATGTAAGGTCTTGTGAAGTATCATCTGCGTATATAGTTGCATTATAATATTTCAAAAATTTAGGATAATCGTTCACAAATAATATAAAAAAATAAGGGGCCTAATATTGATACCTGTGGTACACCAATAGTATTATTGTTAGGTTTTGATATAATACCTTTCCATCCGACACTTTGTTCTCTACAAGATAAATATGATTTGAACCATGAAACAGTATTTTCACATATACCAAACTATTTCAATTTATGGATTAAAACATTGTGATTGACAGTATCGAACGCCTTACACAGGTCGATAAATAGTACACCAGTCAATTTTCCTGGATCAATGTTTTTCAGCCATCTATTAATTAAACAATTAAGAGTTGCTTCGGAAGAATGTGTTGGCCTAAATCCCGATTGGCTACTTGTAATGAGGTGATTTTCAGATAGATACTCATAAAATGAAGTAAAAACATGTTTTTCGATGATTTTGCTTATAATTGGTAAAACTGAAACTGGTCTATAATTGTTTACCATATGTTCGTTCCCAGACTTAAAGATTGGTGACACTCTAGCCCTTTTCCAGTCATTTTCAAAGTTATTCGTTTCTATAGAAAAATTCAAAACACATGTTAAAATATCTACAATTGCATCTTATGTTAATTTGAGTAATTTTACAGATATACCATCTAACCCTGTCGCCTTAGCAGTTGAAATTCCAGACATTTGCTTTGTAACAAAATCTACAGACATTTTTGGTATTTTAAAAGAATCATTTGGCATAAGCTGTTCAACATCTCGTAGCTTATCAGCAGAATTTTTGCCTAAATTATGTCCAATATTACAGAAAAGTAATTAAAAGCATCAGCAATCTGATCATTTTGTGATATACAAGTGTCATCAATTTGTAAGTATGATGTTTGGATATTATTACATTTTGATGGTAGGCCTCCGAACTGCTGAGGTACCATACACGAACCAAAACAAAACGGCGTGAAAATCTAAAGTCGTACAAATGATGGGTCGCCCACTTCACATCTGTGTACAGACATTCCCATACGTTTTGATTGGCTGTTCAATCTGTTCAGCCAATCAAATAGCCCGTTAGAACTCTCTCGTATTTTCAAGTCTGTGGTGTTTGTGAATGATGGAAAGGAGATTTCTTTCAAACTCAGACTTAAAGGGCATATTAATTGGCGAAAGGTAAGAAATTTTAACATAATTTGAATGGATAAAAATATTTAGCTAGTCAAAATGACTCGTTTACGCATGGGAATGTCTGTACACAGATGTGAAGTCTGCGACCCATCATTTTACGACTTCGGATTTTCACGCCGTTTTGTTTTGGTTCGTGTATGGTACCTCAGCAGTTTGGAGGCCTCGAAGTCATGTTAAGGCAGTCCTTTTTTTTTGCAACATAAATTTATGACAATTTATGACAATGTAATATTTTCATGACGCAGACGTCTGTTTTTTGAATAGCATTGTTGTTCGACTTTTCTAAATCTATACTCTGTCCTACTGAATATTAAAAAAAATATATATTCGTAATGAAAGAGTAAATACGAAATAATTCCATTTATAAATTTATAGAAACAAACGTAACAATTTTCAAGCATCTTGATTTTTTGTGAACTGTTAATCTGTTTGCAAGAGGCGGGGATTATGCTACTTTTCCGGAAATCTCGATCATTTTGCGCTTGCATTTGACAATATACCTGTTCAAAAACATGGCGATGCATGATAAAAGTTACGCCAAGACTCGAGTACACAGAAGTTTTACATTATTAATGTGATAAGTATTTTTTTCTATTAGAAATTGACCTTCTATTTTATTCCAAGACCCTACATAAATGCACCAACGTTACGTGTACGTCTTCAATGAAATAACCCTTACGCCATAATCACGGCAACTCTACTTGAACAGTTCATGATCATGTATCAATCCATTTTGTTCAGTGGGTAACAGATCGGCAGTATGAAAATATTCTTCAATGGTGCAAATTTAGTGTCTGGGAGCAAGTCCCTGTGACCCACATGGGAACACGTGGTAGTAATACATTACATTTATATGATACATTAACAGTCTATCATACATGTATGTGTATTTATTTAATGAATTATTTTTGAAAACCAGGATTTGCCACCACGTGTTTGCCACCAACTTTAAATAAAGGAAAGCTTCATTTTAAGTCGATAAGACATGAACAGATTAATTAGTTTGTCTTCCACTGGGTCAGATACAGGATGTGTGTGTAAAATGGGGGGGGGGTCTAATCTAGTCGTAGCTAGGGGAAGCACTGGTCCATAGTGATTAGGATGCAGGTTCCAATGTGGAGTCCTGGTATGGGTATACGGTCTTCTTACTCATCACTATGTTCGTGAATTGAGTATCAGGAGATTGTCATTTGTATATACTACAGAAGGAATGGATGATACAAAAATGTATAAACTGTCGTGGTCGTGATCGCATGGTAGTTTGATTAACAACTACCTGTGCATATCACCTCTAAAGTTGCGAGTTTTAATCCTGCAGATGGCGAAGTGTACTCGATACAACATTATGTGATTGAGTTGGTCAGTGATTTTCGACAGGTCTTTTGTTTTCTCCAGGTATTCCAGTTTCCTCTACAAATAAAACTGACCGCCACATATTTAACTGAAATATTGTTGAAAGTGGCATTAAAGACCATAACAATAACCTTAGCTTACTTACAATGTACATGAATTTTGCCGGCCACCTTTAACCCTACAAAAATGTATTTATATACACCTACCGAGTACTGTAATTATCATACAAAAATGATAATGAATGCAGGATAAATACTATATTTATTGATTTTAACAAGGTTCTGTCTTTAATTAAATTATGACAATATCAGCGTTGAACGTGCATCTAATTTAATTGTTCATTAATTACAAAGAATATTGATTTTTGCCCCCTCCCATCATTTTTGGCAAATATTTAACTTAAATAGGGTTTCAGTTCATGATACTTTGCTATGCATTTTGTATTTTATATCTTTAATTGCTAGCAAAATTTCACACACATATGATTTGATGGACCCTCAGGACACGCTTGTTGGTTTCTGCTGTGTTATTAAGTCCATCTGATTATTGCATCAATTTAGAATTTTTAAACTATCTTTAAATGAATAATAGTATACACAGATCAAATTTGTTCTTGCAGTTTCCTTTCAAAAGACAACATTTTAATACCTAACATCTCTGGTGTGTGACAACAGACTCCCTGAAGCCTATTTGTTTTCACTCCATCAAGGGGTTGTATTAAAAGCATGTAAAAATACATAATTATTTTTATTTAAAGTGGAAATGTTGAAATTGTCTATTAAATTTAGTTTGATACATGTACATGTAATATAATAACTGTTACAACAAATTAATAAAATTCAATAAGTTTAGGACCTGAGGCAGTACACGTGTAATACATGTATCAGGCACATCTGTTAAGAGATTAACGTTATATGCAGGGAACATGTGTAGGACCTGAGGCTCTACAAGTGTAATTATAAGCGATAAATGTGTGGATGAAACAGGACATCAATCAAAAGAATTTGAGTTAATATAATTTTATATACCAGAACTGTCAAAAGAAGTTAGTTTAGTAGATTTATATATACACAAACGGTCAAAAGGAATTAGTTTAGGACATTTATACGGGCGAGACTTATAAATAGGGAGCTGGCGAGCAGTCAGGAGGACCAACTAGTAACTGAACTTTGGCGTAGACTTGCTTTTAGAACACTATACGATCACGAAATTATAAGTTGAACTGAAGCTGTAAAGTTATTGAAATTATTGTAGTTGTAATTATTAAATTATTCAAAACACAATAGTCTTATATACACACTACAGTGAGTCCTTTTATTTTACTAAGTTGGTTGGGTTTTTTTTTTCAGAGTTAACATAAAGAAAAAAAACAATGGATGATTTAAACTCAAAGAAGATTTAAATACCACTGAAGAATCAGCATAAACTTTAAAGGAACAGGAATATTTGACTTAGACAGAACCCAGATATATACTCATATATTTACATGCTCAGAAGTAATCGATAAAATAGAATTTTGGAGCAGTTTGTATTGTGTAGAGTCTGTGTGTATTACATGTGGTAGTAAATAGGACACATTATACAAGATTATCTATACAAAAATGTACGTATGTAAAACAATGTGTTTGATTCCTCATAGTCGACTTGCGATTTTTCATGTATAAATCCGAAGAATACAATGGTATGGATATATTGGATTCAATATTCAGTGATCAAAGACCGAAAGATGGGAAGAATTAAGTGATTGAATATTTATTTAATGATTCAGAAAGACATGAATAATTGTAGTTTTCAGTTGACAAGAAATCAGGATTCAGCCATACCAACATGTACATATTAAGATGCAGTAAACACTGAAACATAATTGTGAGATCATGGAGATAATTTAATTTAATTGTTTATAATAAAAAAGATGAAAGTGAAGTTGTTTATTTTTCAGTACATTGTTTAATGAAATGTTATACTATAGCAGTTCCCATAATTGTATGGGAAACAATATTGTTGTAGTTGTATTGGTACTTGTAAAGATATGCCACATTATGACCCAAAGGGGTTTTATATTATACACTACAATACATACACAAACTTTTGATCCATCATTTGTTCATTGGAGGCTAGGTGTTAAGCACCACTTTCAAAAATATTTCAGTTACTACTTTTGTGGTGGAAATTGGAGTACCCAAAGAAAACCACAGACCTGTCGAAAGTCACTGGAAAACTTATGACATAATGTTTTATCAAGTACACATCATCATGTATGGGGTTCAAACTCAAAACATAAGTGGTGATACTAGATAGGCAACAATTGCACAGGTAGTTGTAAATTCAACTACCATACGATCACGACGGCTCAAGTACAGTTAAGATGAAAGGTAATCGTTTTATTGATATTGGTGGAGTTTATGATTATCACTATTGATAAACTTTCTTTTCAGATCAATCAATGAAAATAATTGGTTTGCTGAAAGTATGTTTTTTTAATGTGTCACAGGAATCCATATGAATATGCATACCTTGCGAATGTGAAAAGTTGGACCATATCCAGATAAATTAATCTTAGAGTCGCATGTCATTTTATACGTGTTTTGATTGGTTTCAAAAGTTGATGTTATTTTCACATGTACTGAAATCTGAAAATAGACGTCGTTTTCAAGGCGTTTTGTGCCATTATCATCAGGCGATTTTCTTTAAATGAGGCACCTTTGGGGTTATATAAATTTAGTTCCAATTATTTGCCATATTTTGAAAATATTATAACAAAAAAAGTTTGAATTAATTTATAAGGATTGAAATAAATTATTTGTTCGGTTCACTAGAAATAACCCCAATCAGGTTGTACACACCCTTGCGTAACCTGCATGTATTTCTTCATGAACCGAACACAAATTGCGATCCATAGCAAATTTGGTTGAATAGTTGATTGATTATTTTTGTAATGTCAAGTAAGCAGTATTTCATCTATGTACATTTTTGTTATATTTTCCTGATGAGAATTAAGCTTACAATCAATAATTGATGGTTGAAAGGTGGCATTTGGATAATGGTCATAAATGAAAGAAGTATAGGATTATGAAAAGAAAGTTAAAACAGTAATGGTCAACAATTCTAAATTGTTGACCATTACTGTTTTAACTTTCTGAATTCCACCAATATCAATTGCCACTCACTGAAACACAAAAAGAAGGGGGACAACGCCATCTGATGTTGGAAATGCAGGTCATGGCTTGGGACAGGATAAATGTTGGGGTCAGAAAAAATGCATTGCAACAGGGTACACCAATGAACACTCCAAACAATTAATGTTTGTTGTGAATATGACATTCTCCATACACAAGGAACTTGTTTATGTTCCATCACATGGAACAGTTAACATAATCTAATTAAGAAATAAATCGTGGAAGTCAGAATGTGTTTTCAGTTTTAACATGTGATGGTGGATATTGATGACTTATCCCGAGCCAGAGGCGAGGGAAAACATTTACCAATATCCACCAACCCATGTTAAAACTGAAAATACATTAATTCTGGCTTCCATGAATTATTTCGATTCTGGTATGTCTAAGAGTACAAATACCATAGAATACTTTGATTGGAAGACGGAATATGTCGCACTCAATTTATGCTGCCAAATTCGAGCAGACAATAATTCATTGAGATGTACATTTAAGACGGGAAAGTCGGTCACATGTGCACGTGCTAATGAGATTATAACCAATCAATAAATCGCTCGTTTGTTCACAAAGCGAAAGAAGGACGTCAGTTATAATTATATTCACTTAATATACTATATCACGGAATGTTCCATCTGGCGACAACCTTTGTATGCCGTTTGAATGAGGTTCACTTAGGTATACATGACCTTGTCGATCCACAGCCAGTCCTAAACCTCCTGATATGTCGTATATATATATATATATATAACGTGGCCATCTAAATTGATACAGCACAATCTGTCATCCTGTCTTAACAACAATTGATCATTCCTTTCATTATACAATAAGTTGTAATTATAACCACCATCAGTTGTAATACCTCTCTTCCACGAGATGTTATACCAAATGGTCCGTCAACACCGTCATGTTTACTTAATACTATATCACGGAATGTTCCATCTGGTGACAACCATTGTATGTCGTTTGAATCACGTCCACTTATGTATGCATTACCTTGTCGATCCACAGCAAGTACTTTGTTTCCTGATATGTCGTATCTATATACAACGTGGCCATCTAAATTGATAGAACACAATCTCATCTCCCAGGCTGTCTTAGCAACAACTGATCATTCCTTTCATTACACAATAAGTTTAAATTATAACCGTCAGTTGTTATCTCTCTTACACGAGATCCATTTGTACTTAAAATTAAACTTTTCTATCTCCACCGATATAAATTTTGTCCTTGACAGCAGTGCCACCTCTACACTCTTCTCCTACATGTATCTTTATCTTTTTGTCCTTTGTATTGTTAGTGGTGTTTGCTACGACCAAAGTTGATTAAATTGCTTTTCGTATAACTTGAGTCAACACTTTACATAATTTATTATTATCTACCTTGATTACTGATTGATTTACGAAGCACATGGTTGCTAAAGATAATATGTTTTATAATGATAACTACGAATACTATGGTCAACTAATATGGTAGTTTTATCATATGAGTGCCCTATGAAATGTTTATACACATATGATACTTTATTGAATGTGTATTTGATGTATATTTTGACATTTTATTGTACACAGCATCCGTAAATATTTGTGGTTCATATTTTTCTCTATACATGGTATTTTACGTAAAATATTAAACTTTAAGTCGATGTAGAATGAATATGATATAACAAAATGTAACTGGTAACTTTATAAAGGTCTTTTTATCGAAAATATATTGATTTATTAAGGTATCTCATGTTCGAAATTGTATTTTTACTGTAAAGTGTTGATTTAAGGTTTTTTGTATTTTCAGTCAATCCTCTCATAACCAAGAATAAAGAATGAACTGATCTACGTATCTTCTTACTATATGGTATAACCGTGGCCTAAACCCCACATTTCATTGACATATCATGGCTGAAGGAGAAGATAAGGAAGCCATGAAGACAGAAGACATGGGAGAAGAGGCAGATGTTCATGCCACAAGACATAGAATTTTAACAGAAAAGGGAAAATATTATGAACTTGAACAAGTAAATGATTTATTTATAAATCTGAGAAACATTACTGAGAAAACATTAACTTTATTGAGTACACATTCATCACATGATGTAATCAGGAATAACTACCATTTGTGGATGAAAAAAATTGAGATTTATATTGAAAGGCACCAAAACCTTATGTCACGACTAGACTATTCAGATAAGGAAAAGTATATATTAGAATTTGAAGATAGAGATGCATATTTGCAAAACTTTAAAAGGACAATTGAAAACTACTTTACAGCAAAGGAGGAAGCTAGATCTAGACATACAAGTAAAAGTACAAAAAACCAGTGTAGAAGTCAAAGCAATCACTCATCTGTATTAAGTAACATATCATCAAGAAAGTTAATCGAAGAACAGAAAATAGCTGAATTGGTGGCACAAAAAGCAGCACTAAGAAAGAGACGAGAAATCGAATTTGCAAAAATTTAGCTTCAAATGGAACAAGAAGAGCTAACTATATCAACTGGCATTGCTGTTGCAGAAGCAAAAAGTAAAATCTTGGACAAATATGAAAAATTAGAAAAAGAAAGATCAGTGACAAACACCTTTTCAATTGCTAGTAACAAAAGTTAGTTCTGTATATCGGATCATTACCAAACTTGGCCACATGATTATCCTGTGGAAGGGGAAGAACCCTATTTATTTTGGGGTCATTAGGTCAAAGGTCAAGGTCACCGTTACTATAAATATAATTTTTGATAACAAGGTCGTTTCCGCACGATAAATTTAGTTCTGAATATTATATCTTTCCCAAACTTGGCCACATGATTCCCTTGTGGAAGGAGAAGAACCCTATTTATTTTGGGGTCAAAGGTCAAGGTCATCGTTACTATAAATATAATTTCTGACAACAGGTAGGTTTCCGCACGATAACTTTAGTTCTATATATTGGATCTTAACAAACTTGGCCAAATGATTCCCGGTGGAAGGGGAAGAACCCTATTTATTTTGGGGTCATTAGGTCAAAGGTCAAGGTCACCGTTACTATAAATAGAATTTTTGACAACAGGGTCGTTTCTGCACGATAACTTTAGTTCTGTATATTGGATATTTACCAAACTTGACCACATGATTCCCCTGTGGAAGGGGAAGAACCCTATTTGTTTTTAGTCATTAGGTCAAAAGTCAAGGTCATCATTACTATAAATAGAATTTTTGACAAGAGGATCATTTCCGCACAATAACTTTTGTTCTGTATATTTGATCTTGACCAAACTTGGCCACATGATTCCCCCGTGGAAGGAGAAACACCTTATTTATATAGACGGGCGTATCTTGTGATGCACACATTTCTTGTTTATCAATGGAGAACACATCTCGCCAATATCGAAGTTGAAATCAACACCCTGCTGTGGGCTTGAGGGCAGATGTGAAAAATCCCACCCAGGCACTTAAGTCAGTCAAAGGCCATTGAAATGCATTTGAACGAAATTTTAATTGACAAGAACTTTTCCATTTGGAAATTTTGCAGGTATTTTTAATGGAGCTTACTCCCTCACCAATATCTGAGTTGAAATTTGACACCCTGCTGTGGACTTAAGGCATTGGTAATTTAGCAGGTGATTTTAATGCCCCCCCCTCCAATATCAAAGTTGAAATTTGACTCCCTGCTGTGGGCTTGAAGTACAGAATCCAACACAGGTACATACATGATTTAAAGGCCCGGGAAATAACTTTGACGTAAACCCCAAATTGGTAAGACCTTTGCCATTGGAAATTTTACAGGAGCTATTAATTGAGCCTTCCGGGATCCCCCAAAATATAGACTGTAAAATGAATTAAAGGCAAACAATATAAATAAAAATGATTTTTAGGAGAATAGTGCAGTCTCTCAAGTCTGTGCCTTACTATTTTTCTCCTATTTGCCCGAAAGCCAAATTTAGAAATGTCTTCTATTTATTCAAGCAAATACTTTCATAATTTCCACTTGTCCGAATCTAGTTTTACTTGGCTTGGCCTTCGGGCAAGTGGGTTAGCGCAAAGACTAATAATGACAGTTGCTACTGCAATATTTTAAAAATCTAATCCAATTTCAATTTAGCTTATTTCAAATGTGACCTAGTTTCTATATGATTGTGGTAAAACAAATCAGAACGGATATTAGTGTGTTTTTGAACCTATTTAACGTACATCGCAATCATGATAAAATGTTGGTTTTTTTTAGTTTTTTTTGTGTGTTTTAACTCCACTTTCAGCAATATTTCAACTATATCATGGCGACAAGTTTTAGTGGTGAAAGAAGCCGGTGTACCCTGAGAGAATCATTGACCAATGGTCCATGGGCAACCAACTGGTAAACTTTATCACTTTCGATTGCGAGTTGAGTGCACTCTTTTCTGTAATTTACAAGGCCGGGCACGAACCCACGGCATATTGGTGATAGGCTTGTATGAGTTGTTAGATAATCCAACTACCTTACTCACTGAGCCACCCGGGCCCTGTTTTGTTTTTGGATAATTCCACACATCTATAAATCTTGAATCAATCAAAACCTTTACGGCTTCTGATTACCCTTTTGGTATCTTCAAGCTCTTGGCCATTATATTGTCTGTCCTTCTATGATTTACGGCTTCTGATTACTCCTTTGGTATCTTCAAACTTTTGGCCATTGTATTGTCTGTCCTTCTTCAATTTAAGACTTCTGATTACTCCTTTGGTATCTTCAAACTTTTGGCCATTGTATTGTATGTCTTTCAATTTAAGACTTATGATTACCCCTTTGATATCTTCGTACTCTTGGCCATTGTATTGTATGTCTTTCAATTATAAGACTTATGATTACTCCTTTGGTATCTTCAAACTTTTGGCCATAGTACATGTTCTTCTTCAATTTGAAGGCATACAGACTGTCAGAATTGATTTTTTTTTATTAAAAGTTGCCAATATTCGATGTTTTATACTAATTGCAGCATAAATTTTTCATAATATCATACATGTACGTAAATAGCCTAGAAGGAAGGAAATACGTCGCCGTTTTATTTTCTTGAATCCAATGTTCACCCGCACAATATTCATACTGTAACAATTTATTTGTTCCTACCTAAAATTATATCCCCCAGATAAAATATCAATGAAATTATATCCATGAGGATAAAATATTCTAAAAAATATTATCTCACATTAATAAATATTATCCTTCTGTAGGATA
>MJUT01054417.1:749-14836 GCA_002080005.1 Gigantidas platifrons | reverse complement strand
AGACACTTGTCTGTTTGTAAATAGTGCTATAAATAGACAGCAATTGTTACCCGGAAGCAGATCGATAACAATCTGGATTGTGAACTCCTGCTGATCGCGCCATTTTAAAGTTTATAACTTTTTGAGAAAATCACTTTCAAAATACTTAATGGATACGATAGATTTCAATAAACATGATATCGACAATTTCATAAATGAAACGTGAAAAAAAAAAAAGTTTGTAATATATGGCGGACATTGTGACAAATCCTGCAATGAATGACGATAACACAATTATTATGTCCACTTTAAATATCATATTAAATATGATACATACATGTACTGTGGCATTTTGAGTACATGTCACAACTTAAAAAAAAACATTATCGTTGATTGAATTCTTTGTCCAGGTAAATCAAGCCAGGTGAGATCAAAAATTAATACGTAATCAAAAAAAAAATTCTATAATCCGTTGATTGGCTTGTAACCGCGTGCTTGTAACATGTAATAAAATTGTCGTAGTGTATTTTATGGATTATTGATTTTTGTTACGGTACACAGTGATTATAGATAATTTTACACAAGGAAATCTAGGCACCAAAAAAAATCGCCAGAAGCCGATTTCAGTCGCCAGTCAAGAAAAAAAATCGCAAATTGCGACATTGGCGACCGACAGCGCGATCCCTGATTAGTACACAAATTCAAAAAAAAAAAAAGGACAGATACATGATACTGTAATTGAGTGAAATTAATTCTATTGCAAAGTTATTTTGTTTATTATTGCCTCAGTTCATTTCAGATTCAGATTTTGTCAATAAAATTTCCCAATTTAGGTTAGGTGGCAATTCCCAAAGGAGCCAGCAAAAACCCTGACAGAGTCAGACATTTCACTAAGCAATGCCCCAGGAATATGGTGATTTCTAAAGTATTTGTTAATTTCAACAATTTGATTGATCAGTTGTACTGGTGTGACCTCTTGACCAACTAAATTTAACCAATGGGAAGAACACCCATAAACTGTCAACTCTGGATTACTCTGTTTCAAATTTGCCTTCATAAGCTGCATTTTTTTTCTCATTGTCAGAAACAACCCCTGATATAATGCATTCAAAAAGTTCTCTTGCATCACTTATTGAGGAAAGTACAATGTCAGTGCAATACTGTGCAGTTTTCTTATTTGTCCCAGTTTCAACTGCAGACAAGAAGTAGGATTTTCCTCTCATGTGAAGACTTGATGCAATTACAGGGCTATTATGTATGTCACTCCACCCATCTTGAACCAAAACAGGATCTTGTCCCTTTAAATTCGATTTCATCTCTTTTGTTATCTTATCATGTATTCTATCAAGGAGAGGTCCTCCAATATCCTTACAATTTGGACTGAAATAACCTGGTCTTAACATTTCAACTGTTTCCCTCCACACAGGATTATCAGCAATATTAAAGGGCAAGTTGCATGCATAAAATAATTTGGCTATTTGTTGATCTAACTTTTCCCATGTAGTTGAATCAGTTGTAACACCAAATCCACTTAAGTTTCTCTGTCTTAACTTGGCCCTTTTTGGGGTTAAAGACTGGTCCTGGTCCATACAATCACCTACAAAATATTCAATTTATTACATTAATTTTTAATGTATTGTAAAATTCAATTGCTAATCAAACTTAAAAAACACCCTTAGGAAAAATGGCAGGCATAATTGTATAGATGAAAGGGCTAATTATTGTTAAATAAACATATTTGTTTGACATTTCCTAACCTGTATAATTATACATGTACATGTAAGTATCTATGAAGTTGTGAAAACACTTGTTTAGCAATTAAACAAATATATTAAATATTTAAATATTTAATATTTTATTGAATAAATTGCACATATATAGTACAGAAATTCAAAGGGATTACACATCAGTGTTTATATTAATGAGGAATCAGAATATTTCTGGTAAAATAGTAAGGAATACACTGAGGTTGTCCAGCTAGACATTATATAGATACAAAATGGATTTAACAATCTATCAATTGAAATTAAGAATATTTCAACTAAAATGAAAACATATTTAATTTAAAAAATAATAATAACATTTTTGTATTGCTGATTTAAGTATATCTTCAGTGTCATCCCCACACCCACACTGTGCACTGTCTGACAGGTGTGACAAAAACAAGTGATGTTTCAGATTACTTGCCAAATTTTGCAACTGACAATGTAATATATTTAGCTTTCTCTGCCCATACTCAAAATAAGGAGGGGGAACACAGACTTCTTGACTAATTTGCTTTTTGAACATCGCTTCATTCTGAAGATTCTGAATGTCAACATCAAACTGATTCCATTGATCAAGCACACTAGGGTAAAAACTGTTTTTATAAGAAGAAGTACGACAAGACGGGAGGTTAAAGAATCGATTATTTCTCAAGTTATAATGCATATTTTCGTTTAAATGCAAAAGGATTTCATCTAAAAACAATTAAACATTTGGTTATAACATTTCATTCAAAATGTTCAAGTTATACATTTGTATTAGGTTTTAAAATTATTCAGACAAAGTTTCTTACCATCAGTAAATTTTCTCTTGGCTTGAGTTGTAGGTATTGTACTGGTATCTTCAGTTTGTGCATTTGAATCTCCAATACTAAGTTCTTGACTATCAACAGCAGGAGAAGGTTTATCATATGTTGATACACACTTTTGTCTATGTATTTTAAGTCTTTCACTTTTTGCACTTTGGAACTTTCTTTGTACCATCCTCAGTTATATCAAAAAAATTCCAAATTGGATCTTTTGGTTTCATGTTTACAGTTCAACCAAATCAAACAGAATGAGAATCCACATGTATTAATTTTAAAGAAAGAACTGTTCACAATTGTTTATGTGCATTCATGTACAAATAATGTATGATTTAGATTTTCTTGACCAATACTCACTGAGATTACTACAGTATCTAATAAGGGCCTTAGGCAGAGACTTATAAAACACTTTTTTTATTGAAGTTTAACCTTACAAAACAAGTATTTCATATTGCCCAGCATTGCCTAGTAAAATCTGGGTTTTCCCAGTATTGCCCAGTAAAACTGGGGTTTTCCCAGTATTGCCCACTGGGCTGGGCAATACTCATAAAACCCTGGTTTTTGCCAACCCTGATGTTCATTGGATGGTCCTCTACAAACTTTAGGTTTTTTGTTCCGATATGAAATTCAAAATGGCGACTACGGCAGGACTTAGTTTAACATTGGACCCTATGGGAAAAATGTTTCAAAACGCTTCTTCTCTGAAACCACTTGGACAATTGAAACCAAACTGCCCAGGAATGATCTTTGGAAGGTTCTCTACAAAGTTTCTGTTTTTTATGCCGATCGGAAATCCAAGATGGCCACCACTGCAGGACATAAATTATCGTTGGACCCTATGGGAAAATGTTCAAATGCCTTCTTCTCAGAAACTACAAATATGATTAAAGCCAAACTGTACATGAATGTTCATTGGATGGTCCTCTACAAACTTTAGGTTTTTTGTTCCGATATAAAATGGAAGATGGCGGCTACAGCAGGACTTAGTTTAACATTGGACCCTATGGGAAAAGTGTCTCAAAACGCTTCCTCTCTGAAACCACTTGGACAATTTAAACCAAACTGCCCAAGAATTATCATTGGAAGGTCCTCTACAAAATGTAAGTTTTTTATGCCAATCGGAAATCCAAGATGGCTGCCACTGTGTTTTTTATGTTGTTCGGAATTCCAAGATGACTACCACTGCAGGACATAGTTTTTACATACTGATAGGACCAATTGGTTCTTTTTATAACCAGGTGAATGATACAGGCTCTTGAGAACCTCTGGTTTATTTAAACATTGAACCCACTTAGTTAAGATCAAGGCAACAGAATTTCTCACTTTATCAGGGGTGAACTTATTTCTTTACAAAAAAGTTTTCATAACAAGATAGCGACAATACATAAGAACACGCATGCTTTAATGAATCATACCTATACACTTATAGAAATGCAAGTGATCAAACAGCATTTCAGTAATCATTTAATTTAAACTTCAGTAAAAAAAAATGTGTATTTCGAATTGTATGGTTTTCAAAATAAGGGTTGGTAGGCAGGATTTTTTTTCACTTCAAAAATCAGTAGGATAAAGTAAAGTGTCTTTCTTTAATTTTGTCATAACCAGGTGAATCTTAATTATTGATAATGGTATTTTTGTTGTTGTAGAGGGCCTCCTCCCTTTAGAGGACCACCAGGACCAGGAGGTCCACCAAGAGGATTCCGTGGTCCACCTCCCCCTGGAATGAGAGGACCTCCACCTCCAGGCATGAGGGGTCCACCACCTCCAGGAATGAGAGGACCACCACCGCCTGGAATGAGAGGACCACCACCCTTTGGCCGCCCTCCATTTGATCCAAACTATGGTCCACCTCATCCAGGAGGTCCTGGGGGACCGCCTCAGAATTATCAGGGCATGCCACCACCACCAGGGATGCCTCCACCGCCTGGAATGCCTCCACCATCGGGAATGATGCCACCTGGAATGGTAAGGGAGTTGAACAATATTATTTCATGAAATATTTTTATTATGGTCAAGTATGATGTTAATGTGCATGGCAATATTATATTTTTGGATTTGCAAGTGAAACACAAAGTGTATTCATTTATGGAAATTCTCATTATATAATTGAAAGTTGTATTTTAAAATAATTAGTGGTTTTTAGATTTGCATTTTCTAAATTTAGATGTTTTACAACATTATGTTAAACAATTGGCTATTATGTAATAACAAAATATATTACCTTCAGCGTCCACCAATGATGCCTCCCCCTGGAATGCCACCAGGAATGCCACCACCAAATTTTGCTATGCCACCTCCTGGATTTATGCCACCTCCAGGAGGTCAGGTTCCAGCAAATGCTGGAGCAACAAATATGGATGGAGCTCAGGAGTTGTGGGTAGAAACCAAAACTGCAGAAGGAAAAGTATGTACAAATATGATTCACATGGTAACTAGTATTTAAAAACATGGAATTCATAGAGATCTCATTATTGTATCACCCTGAATGTACATGAAATATTTACCTGGAAGTTTAGCCATCAACAATTATTCAGTCAAATTAATGTAAAAAATGAAAATGTTAATTTACACGTTTTCTTAATATACCCCTCTGTTCAGAATTAATTGACAAATCCATAAAAAATAAAGTTAGGTACTTAGATATAGAATCTTTCTTCAATGTCATTGTTATTCATAACCATGTGATTTGTTGTATGTAAAATGAAAGTACATACTATACAAACAGGTCAATGGTTTAAAAATAAATTTGTACTTTTTTTTTTTGTAGATTTCCATGTAGAAACAATATTTTTTTTCACAATAACTTTTCTAGCTGACTGATCAGTCTGAAATTTTAACAGAAAGATACTTGACACTATTGAATGTTGGGGTCACAAAACAGGGTAATTTCAAAACAAGAGGACCAACGATGTGATGATTTTTATGCCCCCATGACTGAAAGTTGGGATGCATATTGTATTACCTGTCGATTCCTTCTTTTATGTAAAAGTTTTAGTTTACAGTCTTTAATACTACTTTTCCATGACTAATTCTTTCATATTCTACTGAAATAGATGAAAATCTGGGTTGTTATATATCTGTAGAAAGGATAATTTAATTGTATTAATTAAATTGGGTTCCTGTGAGCCTCTTGTTTTTTTTTAATATTGTACTTTTTAAGACTGTCATATCTTTTTAGGTTTACTACTACAATGCTAAGACAAGAGAAGCAGCATGGTCTAAACCAGAAAATGTCAAAATAATCACACAGTCAGAAGTTGAACAAATGGCAGCACAGGCACAACAGACAAATCCTACCCCAACTGGGCCAACTACAGCAGCTCAGAATGCTGTTGCACAAGGTAGAAATAACAAAACAGTTATAATTATAAATTTTTATTTTTCAGCTGATTTGGATGTGGTTTTTGTCTGAATAGATTGTGCTGACAACTTCCTGTAGTATGTCAATGGATATCCTCTATCTTATACATGGTTTCTTCCAATATTAATACATTTTTTTCAAAATGATTAATACAGAAAATGAACTATTTTGTTATAGAATGGGACTAAATTCTTATATTATATCATTTAATTTTGACATGTTTGATTATTATTTTTTGGTGAATGGATTGTTTATATAGCTTCAGGTAGTATTACAATAGATTTCTTCTATCAGTTATGGTTTTCAAGTTAATGATGATTGCAGACTTCATAGATATTGACTTAACTATATTTTTTGTCTGTTTCAGCTAATGCTGCATCCCAACAACAGCCAACACCAGATCAATCAGGTTGGTATTATAGATATTTTACAGTGTTTTCATGCAATAAGTCATGTGTTCTTCTATAATGAACTAGGACTCGCTCTTCTTGGTGATGCATTCGGTCTGAGAAGTCACATTCTGGAGCTTTACTAAGCTTTCTGGCAGGATAAAAAATGCAGTAAATGTCTCCCTGTTAATTTTGTCTAGTGTTAAACGTGAAGATAAAGTATTTATAATTTATTTACAATTGTAGGTATGCCCATGCAGCCAGCTGTTCCTGCAGCAGTGGTTCCCAATGCCAATCAAATAGATGGACAATCTCCAACAGATGCTGTTGCCCCATTACAGAAACCACCAACTGTACAGGTAAAATATACCTTCCTTTTATAATCAACAGGTTGCACATCTGGTTATAGTATGGTGAAAAGGCATGTTGTAAAAGGGCAAAGTTTTACAACAATTATAACTATTTGAACTTTGCCATTTTTCAACAACATTTTCAGTAGATGGTACTTATTTTGTATAATCAATTCCTTCCACTGTTTCAATGCAGATATTTGAAACCTGCAGAAGTTTTGCACACATATTGAAGATATCCACCTTGTATTCATGAATCTTCCTTGAAGACTTGAATATATATTTTGCACTTGTCCATATCACATATAATGCATTAAACACCTTTGCAACCAGGCCATTTCTATACTCGAATTGAAGCACATCAGTGGTGTAATGGCGAGATGCATTGAGTGTGATAGAACTTGGTATTTGCAGCTTTTAGGAGTAAGAGTAAAGACTGGGTTTCTCTGATTCAGGATAATGTGTCTGAGTGGAGTGACATGTCTACCTACTATGACTGTTGTGTCAATGAACTAGCACTATAAAGATCCAATTAATAGTGTTGGTTTAGTACAAAAAAGACATGATCATTTCATTGAATGTATCTTGTTCTCACCATTTTGTAGCTGAGTAATTGTTCATTTGGCATTAAACAACAATCACTATACTTGGTATTCTATTTCAGTCAGACTTACACAGTTAGTTTTATTTACATTTTCATTTGACTTGTCATTTCTCAAATTCTATTTTAAGGTTAAAGGACACCGGACATGAAAAAAAATTTTTTGTTTTTCATTTGTTAGTGTCAGAATTAAATGAAAGAGAACAACGGCATAGCAATTATCTCTACCAAATTACTGTAGGAATGTACATTTCACACACGTTTTGATAAATCTCCGATGATCTCCGGAAACTGCCGACAATTAATAAGGTAGTGCACAAAAGTTAGCGTGACGTCACAGTTGTTAATTATTTATAACAACACACGCTTTCACTTGTAAACAACACCACACATTATGGATTTAAACGACACTATTGACGATGAAGATACTTTATGTATACCTTCACTAGACAATATTCAACCGTATCAGTTTGAACCGATGGCAGAAATGAGCTCCAATGCAACAGAAATGTCAGAAATCTCGGACCATTCTGATGTCCATGGAGGATGATCACGAGGAAAAAGAAAGTCGTGATATTAGATTGGACAATTTAGCATGGAAAGAAATGTTATCCTCAACATTTACAAATTTGTTTCCACTCCATATCCGGAGCAAATTATTTTCCCTCTGTAACCTAAGCAAATGTAAAAATCAATCGTAATTGAAAAAAGGGGGGCGGGGGCAAGTCTCGAAAATATTACCATCGGACAGTGCCTGATGTTGTATTTTTAAGAATACTACTCTGTACTTGTCATTAGTTCTACTTCCCTCATCACGTAGTTAAAAATTACTGAGGGCTGCCTGAAGTTCCTAAAATTTAAATTGTCTACGTATATTTACCGTGATCATCTTCAAATGCACGCATTTATTATATATTATGTTTGTGTGGTTTTTTTTTTATATATATTTGTATGCCTTTGTATTGTAATTGCTTGACCCATATGGATGTAATATGCAATTTGAATAAATTGATTAATAAATCTATAAAATTACCTGGAATATAATTATAAAACAAAGGCTGGTACTAGGTGTAACCCTATTCTCTTCGCGTGTAGACGTAAAAACATATTGACATTTTGTTCAATCGGACACATATAAAGCGTGTCCGGAAAAGGATTTTTATACATATATTTATTATTTTTTTAAGTCATGAATAACTCTCAATGAACAAAGACTTATTGACGTAATAATCCTCTAAAATTGTATGTCCGCACAAAAATATTGAAACGCTTGTTCGAAATCTAAGTTGGAAACAAAAATTTTGCAAAGTACAAACTTATTGAAGTTTTTTTTTTTTAAATATTTTGTTTATTATTCATTTCTTAAACAGATCATTGCAAAAAAAAAAAAAACCTGTCAACAATTTTACGAAAATAAAAAATGTTTCAAATAACAAACAACTGATAATAATTGATCTTGGCAAAATTTCCTTTTGACCCCTCTTTTTTCAATGTATGTCTATGCTTATTCTATTAACAGGGAGGGGGGGGGTTCAAAATGAAGTATTTCCTCTATCTTTTCGATGGGATTAAAACAGGGTACATATATATGTATAAGTTATAATGAAGAAAAAAAAAGCAGAATTGACTTGTTGTCCTAGACCTTTCAAGCCATGGGTCAATTAGTTCATACGCGTGAGTGAAAAAAAATCTTGGTCCATATATTAAAAATAAATCGTTTCAAATTAAAAGAAGGGGACTAAAACTTACAAAAGATTTAACACTGATAATCTGTAAAAGCGCGAGAGATCATAATTTATTATGTCTTGTCATATATACCTCGTTTTGGACAGCTATTCTAGGTTTTTTGGGGAAGGAGAATTGTCATTCACTACAACGGGAATATCAGGAATAGCATCATCCTTCAATGCCGCTCTTGCTCCAGGATATCCAAGCTCGGCCAGTCTTGCTGGATCCCTACTATACTAGCTCTTTGTGAAATGCTTTCCACATATTTTACTGTATTTTGAAGGAGTGAAATCCTGACGTTTGCAATAATGTACCCATGCTTTAAACCTCGGTTGATCTTTTGGAAAACTAAACCAAGAGACAGTTTTGTCGGTTGAAGAATTACTTTTGCAACCCCAGGCAACACAATAAGGCATTCTTATCCAAAGATTATTTTAACGTTTTACTATTACTACGTTCGCAAATGAAGTTATTATATACCCTAAGAAACAATAACCGTGTTATTTTAATTAGAAACAGCTATAGACTTTAATATTTATCTATGATACAGTGTTGCTTTCATTATAGGTTAGATAGAGTATTATCAACTGTGACATACACAGCATGTGAGCCTCGTTATCAAGCTAAAAATATGCATACGGCGGTAAACAGATTTATCAGTGTTTACACACACTGTTATCACACTTCATGAGTATAATTAGATACTGTAGAGTTCATACACATAATTTATAAGTAATATTGATGCAGTATTAATCTGAAAAAGATGTTTGATAATTTGATGTCCGGTGCCCTTTAAATTTGTTTTTCAATAAATTTCAGCTTCCACCTAAGCCATCAGAAGTGGCAGAATGGTCTGAACATAAGAATGCAGAAGGCCGTTCTTATTTCTACAATTCCAGGACAATGGAATCTACATGGGACAAACCTCAAACTTTAGTTGATTGGGAAGGTAATATAAATGATTAAGATTATTATTAAAAATTACCTTGCAAAATATATTGTTATCATACCTTTTTATCTCATCTTACTAAATATTCTTATTGTCCTTTTCACTAGAAATGAAGTGATCTTACAGGAATTAGACGTTAGCAGAACAATCCAAATTATCACAGAAAACATGAACCACAATATTTTGCCTTACAATACCGGCTAATCAATTATTTGCCAACTTGTAATGGTGGACACAGTGGTCTAATGTTAATCTACTGTCTGTCATGATTCCTTATCTTTTAACAAACTAGATATAGAATCACACCCATCTCACTTAAAGGTGTGCCTAAATTAAAAAAAATTCTAGTAGCCTTTTACCACAATATATAGCAGCAACATTGTTAAACACAAGCAAACAACTGGTACTGGAGTTCAGATTTCAAAGTAAAGCTAATTTGATAAATGTTGATCTCTCTCAATACTTTTAAACTATAGCTATTAACTTGATTTTATAGCAAAGATGGCCCAAATACAGGCCACTCAACAACCTCCACCTACTTTAGTACAGCCTGTAAAAGAAGAAAGTCCTCAGGTCAATGGACACACAGAAGAAACTTCAATGGAAACTAATGAGGAGGAGGTCACAAAAGAGGTATTAAACAAAAGTACTGTGGTGATGAAAACCTTGACTGAAAAATGGTACTTAATGATGTTTTGTAGTTGTTATTCTGAATTCTAGCTTACCACTCAAACAATTGTGGGTTTTAGGTTAGCGTTATCATCAATATTTGGAGTCATAGGGTTGACATGTACATTATCACTTCCAGTAAGGAGGGTTAGATTAAGGTTATAACTACTGGGTCAACCAATTCTATATTTTTAGTAGTTAAAGGAAATTACTTATTTTAATTTGATGTAACATAGTTCAACTAGTATACCTAATTTGACCAAATTTGTGGTGTAATAATTAGAGTTGCTCATCTCGAGCTCGAAACCTAGTAGTGTCGAACCAAAGGCGTTAAGATTGGTATTTGCTGCTTCTCTTCTAAAACAAACGGCATTAAGGAGTAAGAGCAAAGACTGGCTTGCTAGGAATCAGGATGTGTTGAAGTAAAGCAACATGTCTACCTGCAGACTGTTGTTTCAGTGGACTAGCACTTGTTAACTAATACCTTGTATTCTGTGCTATTTATCAGTTTTGAATAACTTAAATATAATCAAAACTTTGAAATACAATAGTCCTTACATGTCATTTGACAATATTTCATTATAAATAGCAGCTTTTAACAACTCAATTTTTCATAAAAACAGAACAATCCTGTAGAAGATAAAGTTGGGATTTCTAATCTTTATAATTGTTATTCGAAACAGGAGGAAAAAAAAAGATGACATAATTATTCATTTAGGCAGGTTTTTTCTGAAGTAGAAGTCATAATGTGATTGTTAAAATTCATCCATTTTTTTTAGAATATGATAAATTTGACCTTTTATATTTTGAATTGCTTAGGAGGAAAGAGAAGAAAAAACAAAAGAAAAGACAGAAGAAGAAAAAGCTGCAGAGAAAGCAAGACCTGTGTCAAGTACACCTGTTCCTGGTACACCATGGTAAATACATTTGTTTGTACCACTTAATAAATACTGACTTTCTTTCTTTCAAAATAACCAACTAACAGGTCAGTAAACGAACATGTAGTAAAGGTTTAAAAAAAATAAGAAAGATAACAAGATAATAACGTGAAAATGGCCTTTGTCCAGAGGACTTAGTAAAACATTGTAGAAAACTGGAGTTCATTTTTAGTCATAATTTATTATAAACATTGCTTATAATCTGTTGTCATCTATTGGCAATAGTTTTCATATTTTTATCTTCTTCTTTGAAACGACCGATGGAAAAACATGGTATTTGTACTGCAATATCACGTTTGGTTTAAACTTTTGTAAAAGGTTTGTTGGGAAAAAGCTGTTGTAAAAGTAGTAATATTTGTTTTTCTTATCCATACTCAGGTAATAATTCATAAAAAGTTTTTATTCTGGCAAATATTTATAGATTATTCCTACATAAGAAGTTGATATCACATAAAATTGAATTGTTGGAAAAAGTAAAATGGTTTTATTAAATATGAAGTTTGCAGATTAGAAGTTGCAAAAAAATGTACTTGTTTAAAAAAAAAATGGATATGCATCTATATTGGATGTTATGAAATAATTTAGATTATCTAGAGTAATGTACAGTATGTAAGCATCCTATGATTATTTTAGGTGTGTGGTATGGACAGGAGATTTTAGAGTGTTTTTCTACAATCCAAGCACACGAACCTCTTTGTGGGAGAGACCTGAAGAACTGGCTGGAAGAGCTGATGTGGATAAAATTGTTCAAAAACAACCTGATGGGAGCAAAGGTATGTGTATATTCTTCTCAATTACATATTATATATATATAGTTTTATGATTATTTTGTGAGATCAAGATGACCAGGTTGTATAAAAACTGCCATTGATAGTATAAGCTTAAGATATGACACCTAAATGAACTGTGTACATAAACAAGGGAGATGGTTTTGTAAGCAAAAGTAAATTACTCAAACAAAATAACGATAAAATGGATATTACAAAATCAGCTCAGGTATTTTTATGTTTGCTTTGTAAAGGGTACAAAAAAATATATCATGATCCTGTACAATTATAAATAAGATTGATGTTATGTTTTCAGGAACGGAACAGAAAGAAGAGGATGAAGAACCCCAGACTAAGAAGCAGAAGTATACATTTTTATGTTCTTGATGAAGTTTACAGTATCAATTAATTACATGTTAAGAACCTCTTTGTGACCATGATAATTGAACTATAGAGCATTTTGTGACCATGATCAATATATTATAGGGACCCGGGTGGCTCAATGAGTTAGGTCATTGGATCTAACAACTCATACAAGCCTATCACCAATACGGCATGGGTTCGCACCCGGCTTTGTAAATTACAAAAAAGGGTGCACTCGACTCGCAGCCGCAAGTGATAAAGTTTACCAGTTGCTTGCCCATGGTCGGTGGTTCTCTCCGGGTACTCCGGTTCCTCCACCACTAAAACTAGCCGCTATTATATAGCTGAAATATTGTTGAAAGTGGCATTAAAACACCAAAAATCAATCAAATCAAATCAAATCAATATATTATAGAGCCCTTTGTGATCATGAGCAATGAGTTGTTGGATATGCATTTATTCAATAAATGCCTGTCACCATTTAAGATGTTTTACTCGTGTACAAACATGTACAAATGTAGATGGTGAGGTGTACTTGATACAACCTTTTGTAGTAAAGTCTTTACTGATGGAAGATCATTGATTATCTCTAGATACTCTGGCTTTTTTCCATTTCATCCATCATTTAAGGACCCTTTCTTCAAAACAAAACAAAATCATGTATTAACATGTCTTTTATGAATGTTCCACACCACCTATATGCCTACATATTAAAGAAACTTATATTAGTATTTGGTATAATTATGCTCCTGTGGTTAGTTGTCGATGTATTTAGTTTTACCCATGTTTGTATATAAGTCCAACATTTGGTTTCTGCTCAATAACTTAAGTTTCCTGTAAGCAAATAGTTAATACACAAGGTCAGGGACTGTAAATACACAAGGTCAGGGACTGGAAATACACAAGGTCAGGGACTGGAAATACACAATGTCAGGGACTGTAAATACACAAGGTCAGGGACTGTTAATACACAAGGTCAGGGACTGTCAATACACAAGGTCAGGGACTGTCAATACACAAGGTCAGGGACTGTAAATACACAAGGTCAGGGACTGTTAATACACAAGGTCAGGGACTGTAAATACACAAGGTCAGGGACTGTAAATACACAAGGTCAGGGACTAAATACACAAGGTCAGGGACTGTAAAATGCACAAGGTCAGGGACTGTAAATACACAAGGTCAGGGACTGTTAATACACAAGGTCATGGACTGTCAATACACAAGGTCAGGGACTGTAAATACACAAGGTCAGGGACTGTAAATACACAAGGTCAGAGACTGTAAATACACAAGGTCAGGAACGGGTCAATACACAAGGTCAGGGACTGTAAATACACAAGGTCAGGGACTGTTAATACACAAGGTCAGGGACTGTTAATACACAAGGTCAGGGACTGTAAATACACAAGGTCAGGGACTGT
>MJUT01054416.1:4054-19858 GCA_002080005.1 Gigantidas platifrons | reverse complement strand
CCTTTTTTTCCAATTAATCCCATCCCACATAAAATTATATTAAACGCTTGTTCTTTTTTTTACTGATGAAAATTTAGCCCGATTTTTCTGAGATAACCCAAATTAAGATATGTTTATCATCTATCAATCATGAAGACGAATAAATATCTCTGTTATATATATTAATATAACAGAAGAATGTACACACGTTTATGTATTGCCAGAGTGTTCAATGCTCATCGACGTTGCCAGAAATTAATCAATTATATTAATATAAAGGCAAATCAAAACGATATCATTGGATCCAGAAACTTCCATTCCTAAAGCGGCTTTTCATACAAAACTTTTGTAAGCGCAGTAGATGTCTAGAAGAAAATCCCGTATTCCTGTTTTTATCCGAAAAAAAAAATAATGAAAAAGAATAATTCTCCCCAAGTTTGCAAGTAGTATTTTCGATTGTCGATCGTTCCCAATTTGAAATCTAAAATTAAAGGAATTATCCTGATTTTTTGGTCATGTAAACGATACACCTTGCTGCATTGAAAAGGTAAATGTACGGAATGCATCGTTATAGACTGTTATTTGTCACGCCAAAAAGTGAGTAAACAACAATGTCATTTGTAGGGTCTGTTTGTATTAAACCATATTCATTTCAATAAACATTTATCAATATGTGTACATGTAATTATGTAAGAGAAAATGCTCTAACGATGAATTGCTCTCTTATTTTCAAGTCGAAGTGCCAATCACAGTCGCTTGAATTTCAATGATTTAAATAAATTAAAAAAAAATTGTACTCAAGCGACTGTATATACTATATTTTTTTTGCTCTTTTTAAAAAAATATTAAATCACTGATATTCAGGCGACTGTATATACTATATTTTTTTTTACTCTTTTTTTTATTTAAATCATTGAAATTCAAGCGACTGTACTCCACCTTTTTTAATTTTTTTTTCACTTACGATAAAACATAAGACCAACATTTCTCTTATGTACGATCAAAATTTTATACTTAGGACAGGGTAGTTTTACACGTAAAGTTAGGACTATTTTTACACTTAACTTGAGATTATCGTAAGTATTTTTGTGAAACTCTTTTTAATCTTAGTTTTACACTTACGACAATTTTTTATCGTAAGAATTTTTGTGAAAAGGGCTACTGGTGTCCAGTAGAGGTTTTTTGAATTTTCATCAAGCCGCTTGATGGCCACTCTCCATTTTTTCTTCAGTTCTGAATCTGTGCAACCAGTGATACAGCAGTACTGAGGCATACCATTTATAAATTCTTTAAATTCTTTATTGGTTTAGAAATCCAATGGCTGGATTGTCACCAAAAACAATATATACATAGGGGGAAAACACTACACAATAGACATGCAAAAATAACATTTTGACATCACAGCTGAGGTTTGTTTATGAGTATATCTTTAATAAACAATATTAATTCCCTATAAATAGCATTTCTATAATTGTACATATCACTAACCCCCATAGCACAAATATTATTTGTTATTTATATGATCCACCAGTCTATCGCAACTTGTAATGGCGGAAATATAACGATAAGCTCCGATGCGATCCGGCAGAGTTAGTTTAAACATATTTTATTAATTAATAAATATAGTACAATGACATAAATTGTAATATGATACAATACAAATAATTAAAGGGATTCGAAAACAAGTTTTTAAAAAACCTATATTAATTCGTTTCCCTGAGAGTTCCGAATGTATAACTGATAGTACACGAACGCCATTTATCGTAGAAAATATCGTAGGTGAAAGCCATTGTACAGGACCTCATAGAGAAGATATCGACTAAGTTTGGTCAAATTCTTTACAGTAGTTCTCAAGAAGATGAAAATGTGCTAACAAACAGATGACGGACGCCAAATGATGACAAAAACTCACACTGGCCTTTGGTCAGGTGAGCTAAATACAGCCCCGCAAAAATGCACATCTGTATACTAGTATATAGTGATTAACCCATCCCACGTTTTGGGTCTAAACATGAGTTGTTTTGGTGTCGGTTACTGAGTTAAACCACAAATTGCTTGATTAATATGTTTAACAAATAATAAAATTTCAGACATTTTTATGTTTTCCGCCAACAGTATATGAAAATTGTTGACTTATTCTTATTGTTAATTTTATATGGAAATTGTTGACTATTATTATTATAAGAAATTTGGTTAAATCAGTAAATTGTATTCAAATCAATTACAGTTGTTGAATGTAATTTAATGTCATCTATATGTATAGCATAATCATTTTTTCTGTACATTTTATATTCCAAATATAATACCTAAGTCTTCATCATGTTCATATATCAGTGTAATATTCCTCTGAACAAAATTAAGTCTTCATTATGTTCATATTTGGTGTAAATCCTCTGACCAAAATCTTAAATTGATGTATACATTACACTGCATAACATGCTTTATTGTAACCTAACTTTTAAATCTTTACATGATAGTTGACATACCAACTTTTATCTCTCTTTTCAAAAATCAGTATCATTAAGTTCAAAATTGTTTCATCTTAAAGTTAATCTTGCCTAATTTTTAAACACTATACCTTATTTAAGTGTAAAGGAACAACTTGTTACTAAACCTGTACATTATACATGTAGCTGACATACCAACAACAATACTGTATTGTAACCTAACCTTTAAAGTTTAACATGATAGTACACGTACCAACAAGAACAATTTTAACCTTAATCTGTATATTTTTATATCTATATGAAGATGTAATATTGAGTGCTAACATATAATTAAATTTATAGCAAGTTTCGGTGTTTTCATGTCTTTAAAATAATCTGACATGCTTACATTTAGAAAAGGCAGGGCAGGAAAACCGAGGAATAAACACTAGAAGTCGTATATTAAGAAATGCAGACAAGGTCTGGGTAAAAAAAGAGCACAACAAAAACCACATAGAAAGACATATTAAAGAAATACACTATACACGGGTGGTTTGCTACGTCACACGCACGGATGCTTGAACATCGCCTCGAGGTAGGTTTATGCAGTTGTACAATTTAAAAAAAGGAAAACTAACAAAACCAAGTAGTTCACCAAAGGGCCCACATATCAGACTTCATTGTTAGCATACATTCATTGCGTGGAAGCCCGTCAGATTTGCAAACACTTCTGTACAGTAGGATGGGTTTTGTGTGAACGGTATCCTTGCCCGGAATTTTAACTGTACAGAAGTGTTTGCAAATCTGACGGGTTGCCACGCAATGAATGTATGCTAACAATGAAGTCTGATATGTGGGCACTTCGGTGAACTACTTGGTTTTGTTAGTTTTCCTTTTTTTAAATTGTACAACTGCATAAACCTACCTCGAGGCGATGTTCAAGTATCCGTGCGTGTGACGTAGCAAACCACCCGTGACTATATATAGACCCCGAAAAGACACTGGTTTCATCAAGGTCCTTTTGTTGAGTAAACAATGTCTACACCCGTAATGTTATTCATAGTAACCATGGTAAAGTTTGACAAAGGAAAGGTATGAAACCAACTATGAATGAGGAAACAAATCCGAATTAATTTGAGGATCTTTTGTTATTGCCTTTGTTATTTCATTGAAATTAAATAACTGGAGTTGATATTTTGTGTTATTCTATATTAGTAAATTCTTTAGTATAGATTTCTACCTAAATCATTTTTTAAAATAAAAAGACGTATTCACCTCCTCAGATGTAATATTCACCGCGGTAAATCTCACGTGTTACTATTTTTGGAAAATGGATTTTTTTAGGAATGTTTTATTTTAATCAACCAATGAAAAAAAGTAAGATTTTCCACTTTATCCGACGGAACATTAAAAAGTATATTAAATGATAAAGATTCAGATAATAACATGGTCGTGATGTAAACAATAATGTAGCACTACGTCAGGACAGTCGACATGTAACTTTTTTTTATTTCAGAAAACCACTATTTCCTCAAAATATAGAATAAAACAATTACTGTCTTTTGATTCTGTAAGTGTGTGGATTAATTGACTTTTGAAAAAAAAAATATTTTCACTTCGCCCTTTCGGGATCAGTGATTATCATTTTTTTCAAAAGTCAATAAATCCACACATTTACCTCATCAAAAGACAGTAATTGTATAATATTCAACTTTCACTCAAATATTAGATACGATAACGTAACCGTGTCCCTCAGTCCGCTTGTGCTCCCGTGAGGGTTACGATTCGGTCCCATTCAACGTAATGGGACAGCGCCCGGAGTGATTCACACCGGATGGTTTTTTGTCCTAATTCCGTTGTAAGAGGATGGAAAATTTAACGGGGGTGAAAGATAAATATATATTTAGGTAAAGCATGTGGTGTCGAGTAAACGCTGCATCAATCCATGGCAGACTTATAACCATCTGAAAATTTGAATGCATGAAATCTTTCTGTCCGACATTTTGTTTACAAGTTGCTATTTCACGTGCACTTGCCTCGTTTTGGAGATATCCTTATTTGGATCGATTGTCGTATACATCGTAGTAAAGTTTTCCATATTTGGCATTCAGATCCATGTATGGATAGGCCTCGCCCATTACAAGTTACACGAGCGTCTACGTAAAAGGTGTCATGGCGGACAAGAAACAATTTTCGAATACGAAATCGATCGTGAAGGTAGAAACAGGTATTGTAACACTTATTTCGTATCACCATTACTTAAAAATTGTAGGGAATAATAAGTTATGAACACATATGCAAAAAGAAAATTTTAATTTGCTCCATTACGTTAAATGGGACCGAATCGTAACCCTCACGGGAGCACTTGTTAGAGGTTACGTTATCGTATCTAACTCAAATATATACACACTGGCCAGACAGAAATGCTGTGCTCGCATCTAGGCAATGCCTACTCCATATTATGGGGCGAAGTCCCAACTATGGTAGAAATAGCATTTTTTTTCATATACTAATGACTAAATTTTCATGCACCGGAAATGACATACCGGAAGCAATACATGTACAGCTACAGTGGGTTTCTGCAAAAAAAAATGATGCAGTAAAAAACTGCTCTTGTAGGGGCACGAGTATCAAAGTACTAAAAACGACATATTGTATAAATAAAATCAAGAACGGGTACAAGGATGTAGAAAATAAAATCAAGTTGCAGCTCTCGTGAGAAGTGGAACCTGTTCAAAATATCGCGAGATAGAGCGTGAAGTAGTCTTGACAACCATAAACAAAGATGACCGACAATCTGAATGTTTATAATTTTTATGATGTATAAAACTAATGACGGCTTTTCTCGTGAATAAAGCATCGCACATGAACAACAAAATGTGCAAACTAAAGCTATAGTACAATATAAAGTTTATTTACTACTTCCGGTTATGAACCATGTTCGGTAGCGGATACGAAAACTGTCCGGAGTTTGGTCCCCGATATATTGTTTAAAAAAATTATTGGACTTCGTCCCAAGTTAGGTAACACCTATTATCATATTATATTATTTTCAAAACGGGGATAATATGACGCTAAAGCTCGCGACGTTGCGCTCCAAAATCAAATTTAGTTAATTTTGGCTATATACAGTACAGGTAGAGACATGATACGACAGATGTCCGACGTCCGACGTGTCGGATCTGACCTTAGGTCGGACAGAGACAGGTAATAAAATACCTGTATGGAAACAGCAGGGTGCAATTAACAAGATTAATTATACGATGCTTGGTTAGTTTTATCTACATGTGCCTGTTACAGGTGATAATTAAGTTGAAACAATGTTGATTTCACGAGATGTAACGTTTTCTTTTTCATTTGGTAGAAGTAGGTAACAAAAATGTATTGAATATAAAACTGTTACTTTGATCAACTGTAGGGTTCTACCAAAGGTAGTACCCTACATCGGGTAAAAAACACTCGAAACTTTCATATTTTTTACTTATTCTTTCCAAAAACAAAGAAAACGTCACTTTTACGTGGGCTGCCGGGGTCCAAAATGTCTTATTTTTTACCATAACTTGGGATAAATTCGTTATTTACGTTCCTACCCGTAGATATGGAGATTTTAATACCCTTCAGTAGCCTGTAAACCATTCGGCTGCGCCTCAGGGTGTACTTGGCCACTTCAGGGTGTTCAAATTTCAATATCTACGGATAGAAAAGTAAATAACTTATATTATATGACTATAAATATTTCTTTTATCTGATTGGCTGACATCCCTAGAAAAGTTCTTTGATAAAACGTTTTATTACACACTCATATAAATGATCCATTTGAAAATTAAATTGAAATTGTAAGTTAGTCCTAATTCACAATACACTGTTCTAATTCTCAACTAGAAGAAGAAAACATTTTTGAAATTCAACAGTACAAAAAAAAGCAACTGGCTCATCAACGGAGCCACTGAAACAACTGTAACATTAATCGAACACAATTTCTCGCATGCGGTTGACATAACGGTCGCGAGTATGAGACATAACGTCGCGAGCGTGGGACATAACATTCCACAGTTCTTGACCAATTTCAGCCAGTTTTAGCAGTGGACATGACATCCTGGCAAATACCACGTGATATAGTTTTAGCAAATCAGATTCTAGATATTTATATGAGTGTGTAATAATTGTATATTATTATACCTCATATATGAATTACCGTAAATAGATTAATTTGATTGGACAATGGGTAAAAATCAGAACACGTGATCACACAGGACAAAAATCATATTCCGTGAAATAAATATCATATTCCACCACTTCGGAAGCCTCGAGGGTTTTCCCGCCAGAATTATCGTTCTTAGACAGGAAAACGTCAGAGGCACTCGGAACGCATCATTTGCAGGCAACCATTACAATGTTGTTTTTAAACATCTGAGAAAACGTTCCAATGGACTTAGAATATGCTTGCCAGCAGTATTTACATATACATGTACATGTGTTTTCTTGGTTTCATTCGGTATAATAAAACATTTATAGCATGCGGGTACAGGAAATATGAACATTTATTCACCCCCGAGTATCATATTCCCCTCGGGCGATGCCCTCGGGGAATATGATACTCTTGGGTGAATACATTTTCATATTTCCCTCACCTGCATGCAATAAATGTATAATATTCACCTCACGCGACATAACGCGCGGTGAATATAACATTCCAACGTCTTGCACCAGACGAATCCAAAGAAAACGAGCTTATTTTAAGGGTAAAATCAACCGATATGAAATGTGTCATATAATAAAACAATTAACGACTTTCAATTCGATGAATACCAGGATTTATTAACCCAAGAATAATATATTTACCTCGGCCATCTGGCCACGGTAAATATAATGTTCCTGGGTTAATAAATCATTGTATCCACCTCATTAAAAGTCATTAATTGTATATTTCAAGAATAGTAAATACTGGAATTCTTATTAGAAATTAGAAGGATTTACCAAGAAAAAAATGTATGCATATAATGCACAATCGAACATGCTTTCTCCATTGAGAATGCATTAGCAGCAAACCAGTTTGTCCGACCAGAGAAATTACTTCCTTTTGAAAAAACACATGATTTTTAAACCAACTTCGGTAACATGAAAAGGATCTATTTTCGATACAATTTTACTCTGAGCACCCTTACATGTTGTATTAAAATCTCCAAACAAATTGACTGTTATATAATCTAGTCAGTATTTGTTGCCTTTTCTTCGGTCAAAGGTTCTAATCCTTGTATCGACAGATCATGCATATTTTGGGTAACATCTTCATCGGAATCATCGGATGGATACTGCAAGACGATTTTAAATGCTGATAAATATGATTTGTGACGTTTTATTATTTGTGGACTAGGCGTTTGAAAGTTTTCTGCATCTTTTATAAATACTTTGTCTGGTTCTTCACACACAACTTGTTTTCCTGCTAATATATGATCAATAGGCCTGAAGTTGTAGTTAATAGTTGTGTATCCCTGTATATCATTTATCCCACAAAGTTTAAGACGTCTAATTTTAAATATTTCAGAACTGTGGTATTCAATTAAGTGTTCAAAAATATTTTTGAAATCTTCAAAGCCATTCGGACAATAATAGCGCTTATAACTTTCCATTATGACATTATCCTGCAAAGAAACAAAAGCATATATTAGAGACTACATATGACTAAAGGCCGACGAAAAATACAGTATTTGGAGTATTTATGGTAATAACTCTGATTTTATTCATTATTTTGCATTTTGTATAAGCCTACAGTATTTTGCTATACAAACATCAAAAAGACATACAGTGATACTTCAAAAAGGGTACAGTTGTCAACATTCTATTTTCGCAGTTTTCACCTAGAAATTGTTATTTCATTTAGTGTAACTTCGCGAAAATGTTGTTTACCATCGTCCGAAGTACCAATACAAATATCAGCCCTTACATTTAACTATAAAGCTTTTAAAAAATTAAGTTTTCGTTTTGATACCAAACAAATTATAAGTTTAAATGACAATAATTACTTTTCTATTTAACTTCAATCGAAATAAATTGAATGGAGTAATTCTGTTAATTTTCAAAGAGAATGATTGTATATATAAAGCACAAATATCGAAAAACTTACCTTGAAGATGTTTGAAATCCCCACGTTGTTTATAAATACGTCAAAAGGTGCACATAATCAACGTCAATAAGGAAATTTAGGCGCACAGGTTTGAATTCTGTGAAAACATAAGTTATTATATCAACGCACACTCGTCTGTCGTTATAGGTCAAAGTAAATTTTCTATTCGTAGAGCGTTTATAAATCAAATAATGTATATGATGTCAGCTTAATAGTTAATAAAATACATTGACAAGATCGTCTGAAAATGTCTTTTATACCAATTATACAGGGGCGGATCCATGATTTCAAGTTAGGGGGCGCACTTAAAATAATCGTGCCGAACGGAGGGAGGAGCGAAAAATTTTGGGGTATTTCGTGTGAAAAATCACGATTTTACGCAAAAAAATCATATTTTTTCCAATTTTAGGGGAGGCGCGTGCCGGGTGCGCCCCCCCCCCATGGATCCGCCTCTGTTATATCACTCTTTACAATATTCTAACATGACCCCCTTCTTTCGCTTTGTTAACAAACGAGCGAGTTATCCATTCGGTATAATCTCATTAGCACATGCGCGGTGAATGTGACTGACTTTTCCATTGGCAGCATAAATTGTGTGCGACATTTTCTGCAAACGTAAATATAAATTACCGTCTTCCAATCTAAGTATACTACTGTATGTGTACTCTTAGACATATCAGAATCGAAATAAATCATGGAAGCCAGAATGTGTTTTGAGTTTTAACATAGATTGGAGGATATTAGTAAATTTTATCCCTCGCTTCTGGCTCGTGATAAAATACTAATATCCGCCAATCTTCCATGATTTATTTCTTAATTGTACCAATATTTATGACTGTTTCATTAGTGTACATGTACTATAATTTTCAGAGTCATGGGTTAAAGAAAACTGAACGAATACTTGTGAATCGGTTCTACCGCTCACTATCTTGACTAGTGTTTGACAATTTTGAGCTTCGTGGTACTCGAGTGACCTAATCGAACGCTGTCAAGATGTATCACTATCCTGTGTTGTGGTATTAATGAATAAAACCAAGAACAAACAACAAACCTGATGTAATCAGGAAAACATCACAATTCTAACTGTTGTGCACGCCTTAGAATTATTACAACATTTAACTGATTTTGCTTTCAAAATAAACCCAATTCACATGACAAAAAGTAACATAAATAACAAACATATACATGTATTGAAAAATAACGACATTTTAATTAGAGCAAAACTAATATGCCAGCGAAGCTGGCACTTATGTTAGAAATATCGAGAGAAAAAAATATATACTGACGGCCTAAAAATCTTTCGTTCACAAAAACTACTTCCTGTATCCTTGGAGGCACGCGTACAATATGACGGCGGCTAGATCACGTCCAATCGTAACTACTCGGCCATTCTCGCTACCCTGCAAATAACCTCGTATGCATTAGGCGTATAAATCGTACTACTTTTCACATGTCAGTTACATGAAAGTTTGATAAAGTTATATTTAAACAATTTTCTATATTTCAATTATTTTCATGGATAAAAGTTAAAGTTTTAAATAGTTTTGCATGATTAAATATTTTACTTAGTAAGTCTTCCATATTGGATTTTCGTAGACTATATTTTTGTGCGGCTTATATATAATTAACTTCCGGCAAACAATTTAAGAAGAATTTCTCCTATCTGCATACGAGGTTATTTGCAGGGTAGCGAGAATGGCCGAGTAGTTACGATTGGATCACGTCGACTCCGTGAGGATGCGCATTAATCTGGTACTCGTGGACTATATGCGGCCCTAAAAAAAGTCGTCCCCGATATATCTCGGCACAAAAAATGTCGACACTATTTTGATGCAATGGATGAGCTTGAAATTGGCAGATAATTTTCAGATTCGCGAGCATTCATGGCCGTGCCTGCTTCATACATCTGAGTTAATATTGTTTAAAAAGAATTATTGGACTTCGTCCCAAGTTAGGTAGCACCTATTATCATAATTGTATGTGTTATAGTCATGAGCCTTGACATTGTAAGACTTTAAGAATTGTATGTGTTGTAATCATAATGATTTACATATTAGATAATGTGGATTTTGCTTCGCTGGCACTACAGGTAGCACCTGTCTTATATTATATTATATTTTCAATCTCTACTTCCAAATTAAACATCCATTTGAACATATAGAAATATTGTATTTAACATTTTTTGTAGGTAGAAATGGCCAAATCACGTGATATACTATGTGGAATATGTAAGGCTCAACATATCACAAAATATGCAGATCAATGGTGCCCCGAATGTAACGAGGGTCTATGCTCCGGCTGTGAGAACCATCACAAAATTTCAAGGGCTTCTAGAAATCATGGCGTTATTTCCATAGAAAATTATCATAAATTGCCGTCATCTATTACAGAAATCGGTAATCATTGTGAATGTCATGATATGAAATATACACATTTTTGTCAACACCATGACAAACCATGTTGTCCAGATTGTACTTCTACCAACCACAAAGATTGTGTTGGGCTGTTGTCTATACGGGAAATTATTAAAACATCCAAAACATCGACATTGATTGACAACATTGAACAGAGTTTAAAAGATATCAAAAGCAATATAGACAAAATTACAAAAAACCGGCAACAGAATCTGTCGGAAATTCCTCAAAAACGACAGATGTTTCAAGACCAGATAAAGAAGATGCGCATTAAAATAAACTCACAATTAGATACACTAGAACATGACATTCTACAAGAACTAGATGATACAGCAGACAAGATTAAGTCAAAAATAGATAAGCTGTTAAAACAACTTGCGAAGAATTCAAAGACCGTGGAAGGATTACAAAGTAACATTATAGCTGTCAAAGAGTATGCATCAGATCTACAAACCTTCCTAGGTAGTAAGGTCATTGAGGAAGAGGTAGGGAAGGAGGAGGAGAACCTAATGGCTTTATCTGAAGATGGATGTCTACAACTTAACTTAAGATACAGCATTAATACAAAGATACAGGATATATTGTCTACTATAACAACGTTTGGATCCGTATCTATAGAAACAAGCCCTCCATCAGTTGTTATCAAGTCAAGAAAGGCTAAACAGGCACAACATCCATCTGTAAAGTCAATCAATGATATTAAGCTTACTTTACATACTACATTCAATATACCAAACGGGAAATATAACATTGAGATAAGAGGATGCATCGTTTGTCCGAATGGTAAAATGATATTTATGGATATTAAAAACAGTAGACTCGTTATTCTTAATAAGGACGGAACATTAGGTAAGATAATAACCTGTTCACTGGGTTACCTGTTTGACGTTACATGTCTAGATGATAAGAGTGTCGCTGTGTCAACAAGCAATGGCATAGAGATAATAAACGTCGAGTCTACAAAAACAGAAAGACATACATGTATTAACACGAGTAAACCATGTAATGGAATAACACATCACAATGGAGTATTAGTATGGTGTGAACACCAGAGAGGTATACAAATGATGAAGTTATCTGATTATAGACCGACCACTTTAGTTAAGCAAAGTAAACTGCCGTACGCTTCCTATATAGCAAAATGTGGAGACAACATATATCAAACAAACGGTGACACTAGTACCGTCACATGCTACACGATGAAAGGGGAAAAGTTGTGGGAATATAAAGACGTATCAGTGCTGAAAGATCCACGGGGTGTAACAGTGGATACTAATTCTAACGTTTACGTGACGTCATACAGCTCTAACAAAGTCATAGTGCTAGAACCAGATGGTAGACAAGGGAGACAACTTACTAGTGGAGATGATGGATTGATCTCTCCGACTGGAATATATTTTGACAAATCTAAAAACAGTCTGTTGATAGTTAACATCAACGGACCGGCCTTCTCGTATGAGATGTGTTAGAGAGAAAATATTATTAGTTATCTTGGTGTAATCAGGGGTGTATAGAAATTTATACCGGTGTTGAAAATTCATACACCCTGAAGCGCAGCCGAAGGGTGTATGAATTTTCAACACCGGTGTAAAATTCTGTATACCCCTGATTACACCAAGATAACGAATTTATTTCGTATGAAGCTTTCCTTTATTTCTTGTTATATACCGGGGTGTAAAAACTAAATTTTTTTTTATGTGTATCCAACAACATTTTACATGTTTTAGGATCAAATGGTTTAGCTGGGGTGTAAATGGTATAGCTTGGTGTAAACGGTTTAGGTGGGGGTGTAAATGGTTTAGCTGGGGTGTAAATGGTTTAGCTGGGGTGGGGCGCTATTTACACCCGGGTAACTAACCAATCAGATTGCAAGATTCTTGCTTCATAAGAAATAATATTTCATATAATACATGTAGTTGTCAGAATGATTTCATATTTTGTAAATAAAAATTATTTCAACCAAAAACAAATGTTACAATATAGTTTAAACATATTTTATTGTCCAAAAACATGACAATAGGATCATCTTCTACTTACAATGTTACAATAGCAATTGTAAGGAAGGAACCAAATTAATCTGATAAAGAAATAATGTAGAAATTATCACTAAGATAAAATAAACAAAGTGATTGACAACAACACTTACTTAACAAAATATAAGCAACTTATAATACAAAATTGAATAAGCTTAATGACAAAAAGTAGAAGTGATGTAGTGGTACATATCATATCATACATATCATATCATCCGTTGGTGCAATAGATTAAGGGGCTGGACATTTCGAAACTGGCCCAGAATTTGGCTTAGCGACGATTCACGTTGTCTCTTGAATGCTGGTATACAGCCGGCAGAATGAACGTTTCTCTTCCTCCTGTGTTCAGTAAGCGGATAGCTACGATGGAGGTAGTGTCATGATGTGGGCGGCGATCTCAAGTGATAGCAAAACAGAACTCGTGTATGTCCCGGCAATTTGACGGCTGTAAGGAAAAGAGACGAAATCCTCCAACCTCATCTCATGCACGTATTTGACCGACAGAGGGAGTTATTCCAACAGGACAATGCTATGCTATGCGCGTTCAGCAAAGGACTACCTTGAGCAGAATAACATCAATGTGCTACCATGGCCTTCCAAATCGGCGGATTTGAATCCGATTGAACACCTTTGGGACCATTTGGATAAACGTGTGCGCTAGTGTCAACCTCCACCTCAGACCCTCGATCAACTCTGTCAAATGTTACAACAGGATTGGCGAACAGTACCACGAAATAATGTTAGAAAATTGATCGAGTCTATGCCGAGGAGGTGTAGAACAGTGGTGGTCATACACGGTACTAACTTTAATGTAACTGGAAGTGTGCTGAACTGTGATAAACTTACTTTCATACACTAATCATTGAAGAATGGACTTTTAATTTTACAATAAAAAAAACCCATTCTGAGTCTATATCTGTAAGTGGAACCTTATGCGTTTCTTTTTTGCAAAGTATATGTATATGGAGCGGATGTGGTCGAGTGGTCTAGGGCGCTGGTCATAAGGCTAAGCGATTGGTGCTGCAGTGTATCAATGGTGTGAGTTCAAATCCCGTCGAGGGAAGAATAAAAATTTGACAGCTCAAAACTTGACCTCAAATGAGATCTTTTCATTGGCTACTTGGCATGCACCCAGGTCGCTGTTCGTCATTTATATTAAGATTGTTGCATTGTAAGATGACCTATGCGATAAAATGTCACATAACTGTCTGGTTTTAAAGTTTTGTACGACATGAAAAATAATTAAATTTGCCAACTATATATTGAATTCAAAGTAAATTATGATTGTGTTGCAGATCTGATCTATCTTGTTAAAATTAAAAATATTTTGGTTTACGTAGTTTTCCACTTGTATAACAAATAGCACCGTATCTTATTGTGTGGTACAAGGGACCTTTCTAATTCTTTATCGATCAACTATTTTGTCCCCTTTGATACCGGAGTGAGTTGGAATTCAGAGGAAAATTAAAAATAAAACTCTACAAATAGTCAATTTTCCATTCATTAGTAGTAATGGTTCAGCAGAACTGGTGTCATCTTCGCTAGCCAAGGGCTACGATCCGCTCCTCTTCTCTCCACCCTTGGCAGATTAAGTCGGAATTTCGGGTCCTCACGGTTTATTTTTGTATTCGATGCAGCTGTGGGTGGCTGCGTCCATTCAAAATGCGTCTAACAAACGATCACATGTAGAGAAAGAAAAATGTAAACAATGGCGACATGTGGAGAAACTGTAGACTTTGTCATGAATCTTTGACCCCAAACACAGAAGAACGATATTCACAGAAACTTTTAAAGTATTTGTTCAATTAACTGAAGTCTTAGGCTACATTCCTTCGAACAGGTAATAGTACAATTGTTCTCATTGGTTGATAATGATGTAATGCAAATGGGCTGAACTTAATGATAAATCCGCCAGAGGGCGATACGCGGGAATTACAAAATTCTGACTTAATCTGCCAAGTGTGTAGAGAAGAGGAGCGGATCGTAACCCTTGGCTAGCGAAGATGAACTAGCGTAATCGAGTATAGGATTAAACGCTACTTTTCAGGAGTTCATACATGTGTAAACGGTGCCGATGCAATCACAAAATGAATAAACGGTTATGTAAAGTTTGTGAGTGCAGCGGTACCGTTTACATATGCATGAACTCCTGAAAAGAACCGTTTAATACTTATAATTCTTCCACGTGAATCTTTTCCCTATTCTGATTATTAAACTGATTTTCAGGCTTGCTTTCAATCGGACACTATCGTCGTTTCCTGTCGGCGGCTGCCATATTGTTTATACTGATTATGCAAAAAAGTTCATCGAGTTATGAACGGATCAAAAACGAAAAAGTTCATCGAGTTATGAACGAATCAAAAACAAACACTTACCTTCAATAACTTATCATATCAAGAAACAGACAAATATTTGTAAATTAATTTTAGAGTCACATGTCATTAAATACGTGCTTTGATTGGCTTAAACAGCCGATACAATACTTATTTACTTCTTGAAGAAGAAAATTATTAATTATTGATGCTGTAAGTCTTCTTCAAGTATTAACAAAGTATACTGTATAGACCGCACAGTACGCTACAGTACATTATTAGCATACTTATAACCCTCACCCCTAACCATGTAGTATTAAAGCAGAGAACAGAACTGACGAACATCAAAATGGTTCATTTTACATATATACAAAATATAATTCAGATTAACCAAAAATTAAAAGATAATCACATCAGGGCCGTCTGCAGGTTTCTGGAAAGGGGGGTACAGGGAGGGTCTGGTAGGGGATTGTGGATCAGTGTTCCCAAGGGTGGAATCAGGGTTTGAGGTTATAG
>MJUT01054415.1:4363-19808 GCA_002080005.1 Gigantidas platifrons | reverse complement strand
CCCACCAATCCCCCATTTTAAGGGTTAAATGATACAACTAGTAGGGTTTACTGCCATTAGTACAGTAATACTGGGGCCATGGGCATACAACAAAAGAAAAACATTGGTCGTTAGACTAACCTTAATTTCTGGTCTGTATTAAGCATTACAGTTGACAACAATAATCATGTATTCTTTATTATATTAAGCAAATGAAATCATAAGATTTATGAAGCTGGACTTTACAACTCAATTCTACTGGATTAATTGTGTCACCTTGACATGAGACTGCAGACATAGACTGCAACCAACTAATCTTCTAATAATACCTTATAATTGTCTCCTGAAGTTATATAGGTCTGTCACCCTGACAAATACAGTAGCTGATTGGTGCTGCAATTAAAATCTAACAGTTGTCTACTGAAATTATAAAGCAAGGCAATTTATTATTTATTTTTTTTTGTAGTTTTTTTCAGGTGATAAAAAATTTCACAGTACCAGAAAAGTTTAATAAACCAAAGAATAATTTGCTATCTTTATGTACTATAAAGCCAGTTAAATAGTATTAAAACAAGGAAGTAAATTACACACCGTCCTTGCTACAACAATACAGCATCAATCCATCCCTCTAGTCATGTTCGTAACTAATGATGTCAATTATATTGTGATAACATGATACATTACACTTGTATATTAAATTGCCTACTGTTTTACCTGAAATGTTCGTTATTATTGCAAAAATGTTTTTTTAATTCTCAAAGTTTATTATGTTTGTGTAAATAAATATAGCAATTTATGACAATATTTTATAGTAACAACCCTTATTATTGCCGACCTTAATTGACACATTATCCTATCTAACACCAATTGTTATGTAATATGTTTATCTGCACATGCACAATACTGATAAATATGTCATTAATGGTTTAATAATACATCAACATTATTTCCTGCAACAGCACACATCTCGCGTACTTAAAACTGGAGTTGTTTGTTCCTGGTTAAAGGGAGGTAATCAAATGCAAAATAATTAGTACCAGTTGTATATTTTGATCTTGTTTAGGAGTTAAGGTGTTAAACCCCACTTTCAACAATATTTCAGTTATATATCATCATGGCGGTCAGCTTTACTGGTGGAGGAAACTGGAGTACCCATAGAAAACCACTGATCTGTCAGTGTCGCAAGTCACTGATAAACTTTATCACATAAGGTTGTATTGAGAGCATCTCGCCTGAGCAGGATTAGAATTCACAACTTTAGTATTGATAGGCACTTTTTGCACAAGTAGTTGTAAATCCAACTACCATACGATCATGAACACTCCGGCCCCTTTGATCTTGTATATGGTCAACATACATCAAACTTTTGAATTAAAACCTTTTTTTATTTCATCAATCATACCTGTATCATTTATTATATGTTAGTTTAATAACTTGATATGTGACGACAAGTGGTTTACAAGATTTGACTTCCTAGAGCATCTTATCATTAGTTGGGTGTATTCAGACTACCAGACACAGATTGTCCACCACAAGATATTGAAAAGAATTTACCTTGCCCGAGTTGGAACCCAGACAAATCAGACATTATTTACAGCATTGGATGAATGTAATTACAGAATAAAAATATACACAATCTACAACAAATCTTTTTTTTCTCAAATATTCTCGGACATTATTCCGAAATCTTGACACCTCAACTTCAAGTGCTTCATGTAAATAGTAGATTTTGGTGCTTGGGCAACAGTAACCTATATTTACTTAATATCTATTTATTACATTTTATACATTATTCTATTCCATAGATCTAAGTAATAAGGACAGACACTTGAATAAAGCACATTCCCCCCTTTTTTGCAATTTTTATTTAGATTTTCTAAATTTAATTTTAGTTACTAATATTTCACATAAAATATGTTATTTAGTCACCAAATTTCATTTTTAACTAATACACTGTCCTTTGACAATGTGTTATATTAGTCACAGGCGCTCGGGTACACATCTGTGATTTTTATTTAGATTTTCTAAATTTAATTTTAGTTACTAATATTTCACATAAAATATGTTATTTAGTCACCAAATTTCATTTTTAACTAATACATTGTCCTTTGACAATGTGTTATATTAGTCACAGGCGCTCGGGTACACATCTTGATACAACCCATTTTTTCTAGATATTATAGTATTTATAGAAAAAATGGCTTGTATCAAGATGTGTAAAATACGTCAAAATTAGGTGATTCTGCGTAGAGAAGGTTAGAATAGAGGCACTAAAAGGGAAAATATTTCATTTTAATGAAATAACGAAAATCACAGAGTGTACCCGAGCGCTGTGATATTAGTTGATAAAAACATACAAAAAGGGGAAAGTGCTATGTCGTAAAGTTTAATATCTGGGATACGGTTCTGCAGCTAAAAGTTTAAGAGCCTGTGGTAAAATGTCAGTAATAAAAATTACATTTAATCCCCATTAAACTATCACTGAAATCGGTAATCTCAACGAGATTATGAAATCGGATGAATCATAATAATCATTATATGAAATGTATGGTGATTTTCACTTTCAGGTCTATTTAGAATGATTTTTGTACAAGTAGCTATATATAATGATCGACCGTTTCATCTTCGAAATCATCTACAATTGGTCATTTTTCTTGTCCAGAATTCACACCATAAGGTAATACATAAAACTGTCTGATATACTTTGAATATGCCATGTCTATAATGGTAAATACTTTCGATTACAAATACTGATGGAACTAAAGTACACATGCATGATCATGAGATTTGCGGGAAAATTATAAAATCAAAAATGTATATCGGTATTTAAATATCCGTATTTAACAGTTTTCTGCATGGTGAAAGATATGTCTTGAACGGTGAATGATGTAATTAATTCCGACAAATAAAACAAAATATTCCCCAAAATGTAATCAATTTTAACTGTGGACACAATGAACAGATATTTTAGAAAAGCAATATATATATAAATGATATACCTTCATAGATTAAAAAAACAGATTCCAATTGGAATTTATTTGAGACGAAGGAACTCTGTTACAAAATTGGAGAAATGCTCCATATCTTAAATGAAACTGCAAGCTTAAGATTTATATCAAGTGAAATTATTCAAAAATTAAATTTGATTGTATGGTTACAAGGGTGCATCAAGGTGTGCTCGATGTATTTAAATCATTAATGACAAATTTTATTTCATTGAAGGTAGCATCATTTATAATTATTCTGATGATATGCCCTTTCTTATTCAAATCTTAAGATTGAAAAAGTTGCTACCACACTTCAGTATGACCGTCTAGAATGATCAACTCGTTTTCAAACAAGAGAATCCTGACAAGTTTCAGACAATCACCATTAGCCAAAAGAAAAACTCGCTGTCAGCATATTTCTTTCGATTTAAACGGATTTAAAATTAATTGCGAAGATAATGTAAAATTACTTCCGTTGATTGTGAATTAAAATTTGGTAAACGCCACTCACACTTCCAGAAAAATATGCATTCAATACATTTAAAGGCATTTGTACATGAACAGACTTAGCTGTCTTATCATCTATTACAGCTTTATTTTTTTATTTTATTTTTTTATCAAATTTCAATAATGGTTCTGTAGCTTGTCATTTCTGTATAGAACATTCAAAATTCTACGCAAAAAGCCCGTTTATTTACACTATGTAATTAGCATAAATAACCAACATTAATCTTTTAGGTCCAAAACCAAAACAGACATCCCACAAGTCAGAACTACCGTCCAGGTATAGTGTAAATTCATATTAAATCTTACTAGAACTACCAAGAAACTTTAGGTGTGAAACAGTCTTTATTTCAGATCACGAAGACAATATATACAGACATGGAATATTGGCTTACATGTACATGTATATCAATACAGTGCATACAAATAGGGATTTTATCCGGGTTATTTTATATACTTTTTAGATTTTGTATTTTGCATGGTGCAATAATCTTTAGACCGAATTATTCTGTCTTTAGAAATCCCTTTCTATCATTCTATATTTATCTTTTACTTATCTGAATTTTTACTTTTATTTTCATTTTTTTTATGCTGATTTCACATACTATGCTAATTTTCACCTCTTGCAATCAGTGACTAGTGTGAAATCAGCATAAAAAAATAAAAATAAAAAGTCAGATAAGTAAAAGATGAATATAGAATGATAGAAAGGGATTTCTAAACACAGAATAATTTGGTCTACAATAATCTGTTTGTTTAACTGTTATGCCATTTAACATTATGGTAATCATGCCTTTAATATGATGTTTTACAGAATATTTGCTTCCCTTTCGTTTCTGTTCACCTCTTGCAATCAGTGAGTAGAGAGTCGCTTGCTGCATACATAATGATTACGGTTTATCGTTTGAGCTGTGTATTTTTGTGGTGAAAATGTTCTTATCATTTGTTTTATTGGTTCGTCCTTTCTTTTTTATCACATTTTAATTAGCATAGTAAATGTTCAGCTATTTAAAAAACACAAAACACAAAATGGATCTTTTTTTAATTTCTTGTTCAAAGTTTCGTATTTAAATGGTGACGTTAATGCATAATGCCTTGTTTGATTGCATGTCTAAATATGTACATCTTAGTAATGGCATGCAACTTTGTTTTCATGGTGTATATGTTTTACACTCGGTTCTTTCTTGTGATAGAAAAATCTATCTTTATATTTATTGCTGTGTGTCTAAATTTTCACAGTGCTTAAATTAAGTTCTCAGTGGCTGGGACGACCTTCATACCAACTGTAGTATTTGAAAAGAAACTGTAAATGGTATGGTGTTATATCTTATTAACATAACTCCCACTGATAATGACCAAAGTGTTGTTGATGTTCACGATGTTCTCACTTTCTGTGTAAACCGTCTATTGATCTATTGTACCTATACTTTAATTACACGGACCATAGCACAATGTCAATGCTGTTATATCCACATTTGACAGTTTCTTGCTAAAGATAAGTTGCCCTAAATGTGTTTCAATTCGCATCGATGGAGACCTTTGTCTTATGTTTGTTGAGTTTCATGTGCCGTTGACGCTCTTCATTGATGTAGTCAATACCGTACGAACCGGTGTTTAATACCCACAATCCATGTGTTCACGTCAATACCGTACGAACCGGTGTTTAATACCCACAATCCAGGTGTTCACGTCAATACCGTACGAACCGGTGTTTAATACCCATGCACAATCCAGGTGTTCTTTTGGATCATAATCTACACAAAAAGGATTGCTGCTACCAAGGAAGCTACTCAATCAATGGTTACCAGAGGTTAAGTTGAAGTAATCGTTTCGAGAGTTTTACCGTTGCCATCATGACTTGATTTACCGTTACGGAGATTAACCATACCACTTTATATTGTAGTTCGTGCACCAAGCCACGTGACCACGTCATGTATATTTATGTTGGGGTATAGATTTTGCCTCTTACTGCGATTTTTCGATTGGATTATGAAATTGTTCCGATAGTGTGGTATTTTTGTTTCCATTTTATGACAACCCATATGGTACTACTAGTGGAGAAGGAAACTGCTTACTCTTCCGGATGACTTGCGTTTGCGTTCGGTTTCCATTTCGTCCAATTACATGTCTTCAGATTTGTAGCTTCTAGTTGTGGTGGCTGCTACAATTTCCGAGTATATGCGATGGTCTTTACTTTTATGTGTTATGTAGGGACTTCATGTTGTTTTTTGTATCTATTTACGTATATTATACTTTACGTTTTTATTTTCCCTATTCATCTTTGTTAGCGCTGCCGGTCCATACAACGTTATATGGACCGACAGTGGACTGCCTCGTTTTCGAGTCTTTATTTCGGGAGATAATTGGGCTTGTTTTTGGAAGCGAAGTATAATATAACAAATAGTTCACGGCACTTCGGGCCATATGGCAGTTTATGGACCGGTCTGTCACCCACAAAATACTATATGGACCTCAGCTTCGCTTNCTTCATGTTGTGGTCTTTACTTTTATGTGTTTTGTAGGGACTTCATGTTGTGGTCTTTACTTTTATGTGTTTTGTAGGGACTTCATGTTGTGTTTTTGTATCTATTTACGTATATTATACTTTACGTTTTTATTTTCCCTATTTGTCTTTGTCAGCGCAGCCGGTCCATACAACGTTATATGGACCGACAATGGAGACTGCCTCGTTTTCGAGTCTTTATTTCGGGAGATAATTGGGCTTGTTTTTGGACGCGAAGTATAATATAACAAATAGTTCACTTCGCTTCGATCCATATCATATTTTGAGGGTGACATCCCGGTCCATAAACTGCCATATGGCCCTCAGTGCCGTGAACTATTTGTTAAATACTGTCCAACATGATTTCCATATCAGATGATGTTCGTGTCGTGTAAAGTAACGTGACGGATACCACTAGTTGAACAGGAACTGCTTACCCTTCCGGAACCAATGAATTCACATCCGGTTTTTAGTGGGGAACGTGTTGCTATTCTTTAGTATTGAGAGTAGTGTTTTGTCGACAATTGTTTGTACTTTTGTACTTTCTTCTTTTCTCCATTGTTTTGTCTGTCTGCCCTTCTTAACTTTAAGGAATTTTGATCACCCCTTTAGTATCTGCAACCAAACACCGTATATAAGATTTCATTCACGTCTTTCCTTTAAATTTTCTTGGATATACTCTTATGTGATAAAATTGTCAGACTTACGACAGATCAGTAATTTTTTTTTTCTCAGAGTATTGCGGTGTACTCCGCAAATAAAACTGACCGCAACGTTATAACGTTAGAAACATATTCTCCTTCAGTTGCCCATGTGGGTTACGATATTTCTCCACTCTCGAGAGTTAAATTTAAATTTTAACCACCCGCCTTACGGCTCGTGGTTAAATTTTGTAATTTAACTCTCTCCCGTGGAGAAATATCGTAACCCACGGGCAACTGAAGGAGTATCTATATATAAATATCTTTATTTCTGGTAACTTTTGTACAATGGAAAACAGGTAACAAATTAAAGAAGAGCCATACATAATAACAAAACAGCTATAGTCTAACCTGTCAATGCAGTCACCTCTATTAAGCAGTCACCTGTATTGAAAGGTCACCATTTTCTTATCCTGATATAGAAAATTTCACATCAGCTGAACCTCTTTTAAGAGGTCACCTGTCTTAAAAGATCACTTTTTCTTTGTCCCAAATATGACCTCTTAATACAGGTTTGACTGTATTTAAAACAGGAGAAAGAGAGAGAGTTTCCCACGCGTTGAGCATTCAAATAAAACGAATGTAGGCATAGAATATTATGGTTGCCACTGAAGGTTGGTAGAAACAACACAATGTTCTTTGGTCTGTTGAAATGTATCCTTTGCATATATTTCACCACATTGATCAAGAATCAAGACATACAATAGAACACTGGCGATTTAAATTTAAAGGTGCAAATAAGACTCTAAAAATACATAGAAAACTAACTACTACAACATTGAAACAAACAAATAAATATCTTATTAGTCAGGTTCAATGATTAATCAAATTCTGTTCACATACTTTTTTTTGTTAAAAAGCATCTATAATACAATCCATAATATATCACTATTAAAAACATGCATATCAAAACATATTACAATCGTAAATGTCGTGGTCATGATCGTATGGCAGTTGGATTTACAACTACCTTTGGAATCAGTACCTATCACCACTAAAGTTGTGAGTTCGAACCCCGTTCATGGCGAGGTGTACTCGATACAACAATATGTAATAAAGTTTGTCAGTGACTTGCGGCAGGTCAGTGGTTTCTCTGTTTTTCCGGTTTACTCCACCAATAAAACTGTCCGCCACGATTTAACTGAAATATTGTTGAAAGTGGAATTAAACACCATACACCAACCAACCATCAAAATTTAAATATTATTTAAGAAATTATATATACATTTGTAGCAGAACCTCAGTTTTTATTTAAATAATTATAATAATTTTTATTGTCATATAAGCAAACATAAAGCTTGTGACAAAATAACAACAAATAAACATAGTAATGAAATACATGTACATAACAAATCAATGATCTGGTTTGTTAGTCTGAGGGTCCCCTGTCCTCAGTTCCACTGAACTCTTCAAAAAGGAGCCAAGACTTTTAACCTGTCGAAAATCTGTTGGATTCAGAATACATTTCATTTTGTCAATTTCAGAATTTGTAGAGTCAAAATTGAATAAAAAATTATTTCTGATATTTGTATTTCTTTGGCAATGGAAAAAGAAATGAATTTCATCAATAATGATAAAGGAAACATTGACCAGTATACGTAGTAACCAAAACCAGAACTAATTTGATGAAACCGATCAATGGGGAGACAACTTAAATACTAGTCAAGTAAGTTTATAAACACTATAGTAAAGCAATATTTCAAACACTAAATGATAAAGGTTATATTATTGGTTACGTATATTGAATTAACTCTTATTGTAATGAAAGCATTCTATGATAAAACTAAAAGATTAAAAGATTAAACCTTGATATTATATTAAATTTACAAAATAATGAATATAAGGTCTAAAGGTCTAACTTTTGTCAGGCTTAAAAAAAATGTACCAAAATGCAGGAGTGCGTGCGTGTATGTGTCTACTTACTGAAAAGTATATTTTGAACACCTCCCTCAAACATCCCGACACATACATGTAAAGATACACACTGATCACATGAATGCGGTAATCGTGGTGAAATAAAAGTTATTAGTATACCTTACATATTTTTGTCACAGGCACTTGGGTCCAGGATATTTTCTTCTTCTTCAATTTTATCAATAAAATGTGCATCTACAACGTATATGAACTCGTTTGACATGCTTCGTTGTGAAATAAAAGCCTTTATTAACTATACCCCATTTTCCTAATATCTTAGTAGATATTAGGAAAATGGGGTATAGTTCATAAAGGCGTTTATGTCACAACGGAGCATGTCAAACGGGTTCATATACGTTGTAGACGCACATTTTATTGATAAAATTGAAGAAGAAGAAAATATCCTGGACCCAAGTGCCTGTGATTTTTGTAAGAAGACAATTTGGATGTTTTACGGAAAATTTGCTGACGAGGAAGACAACCAAGCATATCTAGGGAGATAATACGCTGTCACCTAACCCGAATAATCCAGTCGTTATATTACTCTCCCGCTGGTCTCCTCGTCCAGCGATAGTGTCGATAGAGGGCGCAGTATTATTCGAGTTAGTTGTCACCCGGTCTGTAAACGCTGACAACCGGAAGTGTGTAGAAAATCCGCTTTTAGTCCAGTGGTGTAATTATATTATCTATACCATTTATTATTTTGTTATCTTCTACAAAACAAAACATTAATGTTTTGAACATCTTAGAGTAGTTTCAGTAATAATAAAACAGTTTTTGCCTTCATACGAGGTGAACATGCAGTTGTCAACCATTGAGAGGTTTTTTCCTTGGGTAAAACAACCACCCTCGGGTTGACAACTTTCATTGTACGAACTTGACCTCAAATGAGATCTTTTCATTGGCTATAGTCGGCATTTTAACAGCCGATGTGTATACAGAAAATATGTTGTAGGATGGTAGTTATGAATGTACAGAAGTTTATTTATAGCTAGACTGACCTCAAATGAGATCTTTTCATTGGCTATGGTCGGCATTTTAACCTGTTGTACGATGGGGAAATCGTAGTTATGAATGAAATTTATTTATAGCTACACAAAATATCAATAAAAACACAGATCAACTTATATCAGTCAACACATTGGGTTTAGCACACAAAACAATACAATTTTATGCAATCAAGTTTGTACAAAAATATTATCAGCCTTAAAATGGGAGACATTGACATTTAAAAGGTGGTGAATCAATTGTACGGTTCCCTTCGCTGTCACTGTACAATTGATTCGCTACCATTTTAAGGCTGATAATGTATAATGTGCACCTCATATAAAGGTACATTATAAAAGGAAGTTTATCTATTACAATTATCTATATAAGAATGGACATGAAGATGAGACAAATCACAATTAATTAAAAAAATAATAATAATAATAAATAGTACAAAAAATGTATACAATATGAATAACGTTGTATTGCTGCTCATCATCAAACTGTGTCAGTAAAGTCTTCAGTTATGTACAGCAACTATCACAAATAAGGGATGGAAATATATGCATCTGACCTGCAGTTTAGTGTCTCTATGTACGAACGATATTGTGTTTTATGTGACAATAGTGCTGTTGAAACTGAAAAACATTTTCTGATGGAGTGTCCTTTATACACTAATTTAAGATATGACCTTTTTTATTAAAGTGCCAAATATATTGAAAATTTTGATGATTTTGATAGTAATCAAAAATTTATTAATATCATGAATTGTTCAAATATCTAGCATACATTTTGCAAACATTTACATAAGTTTTTTTATCCGCAGAAGGTTATTTGTGTAGTGATCATTTTTAAAGTTGATATTTTTTAATTTTTTTTTTTTTACTTTAAAATTTTTTAAACTTTTGTTATTTAAAGTATTGAATTTTTTTTATTTTAAGTATTGAAATTTTTTTTATTTTAAGTATTGAAATTTTGCTATTTTAAGTATTGAAATTCGTATTTAATTTCATTTTCTAATTTTAGAGTTTATCAGTCAAGAAATTAATAGTTTAAAGTTAAATATTGTAATGAAAACGATGAAAATTGTTAAGAATATTTTATAAGTTACATATAAATATATTTAATTGTACATATCTTGAATTTTAAGTGTCTCATAAGTCAATATACTGGCTGGGTATTGATTGATTTTATTGTATTGCATTTGTATTCGTACATATTGTTATGCCAATCAATACGTGACACTATAATAAATAAATTTTATTATTATTATTATTATTATGTATCTATCTGGTCTATAAAGGCTTGCTCTCTTGGGGGGTCCTTGTTGAATTTATGATTAAACTAATCATATGATTAGCTTTAATTACATTTTTAATTCCTAATCACATACTTAGCTAATCCAATGATTAAATTCCGTTGCAGCACTGTTTTTAATCAATATATTAACTAATCATATTTAATCATTGCATTAGCTAATTATGTGATTAGGAATTAAAACTGTAATTAGGGCTAAGCATAGCTTAATCAGAAGTTCAACAACGGACCCCTGTCTAAAATATCTTTTCCAGTTTGATCAACAAGATATTACAAAACAGAGAAAATGATCTTACAAATAACATTAATAAAAAAAAGATGGAACCCTAACTTGAATTAGGGGCACGGGTGGCTCAATGAGTTAGGTCGCTGGATCTAACAACTCATACAAGCCTATCATCAATACGGCGTGGGTTCGCGCCCGGCTTTGTAAATTACAAAAAAGGGTGCACTCGACTCTCATCCGCAAGTGATAAAGTTTACCAGTTGGTCGGTGGTTCTCATCGGGTACTCCGGCTTCCTCCACCACTAAAACTGGTCGCCATGATATAGCTGTCAATTGTTGAAAGTGGTTAAAATACTAAAAATCAAAAATCAAATCTAACTTGAATTATTGGTGATACACAAATGTATCATATTGACAGCATAAACTTAACTGATTCTTGTATTTTCTTGTATAAAATTAACCACCTCCACTTATTTTGAACTCTTCATTTTTCATATCAAAAATATAGTGTTAGACATTACAAGGATAACTTAAAAAACAACAGACAGAGCATTCCTTCATCTCACTTTGTGGGCTAAATTATTACAAAAGAGATGCAATTAGCCCTGTACGATTTTTTTCAGCTACATTTTCCAAAAATCATGACAGAATACTTTAAAATAATTCCATATTTTTACTTTACAGTGTATGATTATGCAATGTTTCTTTCAGAAAATAATATAATGATACTCCCTTTTTTTTCTTACCAAAATAAGGCACTGTTTCTCTTTAACATAAGGCTGAAAGCTGTTATAGATCAGAAAATGTCATGCTTCTACAGAGGAAAAATATATATACAAAGTCCCCAAATTATTCATTTAAATTAATAGGGATGTAAGTGCCAATTATATCCATATTATATAGTATGTTAGTGGAATAAAATCAATGTCACAGAATTGTATGACACTCAAACCAAGAATGAACATACAACTTTGTTTTGTTTTATAAAAATGAAACTTTGAAAATAAAAACAAATTGTCAATTTTGAACATTAGATTCATCAGTATGATGACATATCTAAAATTAATGCCATAAACCGTTTTCCAAACTCGTCCTCCTCATTCTCGTCTCCGAATAGACCCTGCATATTGTCCTCAATTTCTTTAGCCTTCTCTGGACATTTTAATTTTCTCCATATTTTTACAACATCCGAAATGTAGTATTTGGATGACATTTTCTCCGCAACTTCTTGATAATCATCAATTACATCCGACATTAGCTGAATTTGTCCCATGCAGGTATAGCATATACGCAGCAAATTATAGTAACTTAACATTCTTCCCAGAGTCTTGCTTGTTGTGTCATGGTTGGATTTGCCTATTTGCTTCTTCAATTCAATATCTTCTATTTCGCTGACATCCACCACCGAACTTCCCATATCTTGCTGACATTTCTTTATTAAGCATCTAACTATATCGACAATTTCTTCATATTTCCCTTCATCGGTAAGAAGAGTAGACATGACCATATCTATACTAAGCCATGGGTCACCAAAAGATTTAAAAGCCCTTTTCACATACATTCCTTTATATTCAGGTCCAATAAAATCTCCGATGGTTAGAAATCTGCTTTGCTTTGTTTTACTTGAAGTTTGTAACTTTCCCTCGGTTTCTGCACCAGCCTGGTTTATATTAAACTCTTCTTCAATAAAATTTGTAAAACCTGTCTTAGCTTTTTGGCTATTGACTGTTAGCAAGAATTCATCAACAAATTTTCTGAAATCGACACTTTCACCGGACCAAATTAAGTTTTTCTCATATGCTTCATTTAATTCTGCTAATGCTTCTTCGTAGCCACGGTGTGATGTTAAGCTATAATTAGCAAACCAAAATGTTGTTGGATTGAAGGTGTTTTCAATCACGAAGTGAATATTTCTGTCCTCTTTAAATCTCTTAACGGATGCCATAATTGAGTCAATTAGCCACGAATGAGTAAGACCATGGCTCTCGCTGATAAAATGTAGAACCATACAAGGGAACAATCGCAATGTCTCAATCTTGTCACAAATGTCACTTACATCACTCATTTGCCAGTGGTCAATCATATTATTGTCTTTAATAAAGTAATTTGGAAGATTACGCTTTCGGAACCATTTAAGAAGCAAATCAATCATAAAAAGTACACTTCCACCACAGCTATTTCGGAACGTTTCTGGAGGAATCGATTCACACGCATAAAATAACGTGGTTTGCAAAAGATATGCGAGTATTTGGCAATCTAATCCTTTCGTTTGGAACTCGACAAGTGCTTTAAAAACGTAGAAACAATATTTCATATCTTCTGTCAATTCCTCATTTATGAGAAGTTTCTCTGCTTGTGAAAAGACAAATTGAAACTCAATTTCTTTCTCAAAGCTACTTGGATGGTTTTGATGAGCAATGTAACATCCATTCTTACGGATTGATTCGATCGTTTCTTTTCTTGGCCACTGACGTGCACGGTGGCGAGTTACCCATTCATGTGCTTGATCAGGCCAAAAGGAACATTTTACTCCAGTGAAATATTTCACCTTTTCTGTCTGATTATCGCATGTCAAGCCAACAGGGATATCGCTGACATACCATTTACTATTTACATATTGGCAATGAGAGTATGCAATATTATTAATTGTTCTCAAACGTAAATAACCAGGATGTGTTTCACTGGCATCTATCAGCATTTGTATTGGGCATACATTCTCTACTTGAGGTGAACTCGATACCTGCAATTCATTTGTAACAATGGTGTAACTTGACCTTGAAGGAAATACTATTTGAGGTGTATATGAGCAAGTGTGGCTCATTCTTTCTCTTCTCGATTTACTATAATCTATCAATTTTGTTTTCAGTTCTTGAGCATGAATTTCGTCCATTTCCATATCGGTATTAGATACAGGGGAATAAACAGGTTTACAGGACGATTGCATAAAGTAATTAAGCCTCAGCAACTGCTTTAAAATATATGAGAGATGCATCACAGGAATTCTGCTAACTGGATCGACAAAACGAACATCTTCAGCCAAGGATTTTAAAATATCTAAAAAGAAATCGCTTTATTTTAGTGTATATTAACTATACCGTAAATAATAACCATTGTGTGGACAAACAAGTGATTATACTCCGTACATGTATGTAATAAATAACAAACAAATTAAATACGTATCTATAATCCATTAGTAGGCGTAACCAATGGCAACCAATGTTAACACGTATCTGTAATTTGTCATTATACCTGCAAAGAGTTTGAAAATATCAAAAGGGTAATCAGATGCCGTAAATTGAAGGACAGACAATACAATGGTCAACATAAAAAGGGGTTAGGGTTATGGTGTTCAACGCCACTTTCAACAATATTTCAGTTATCTCGTGAAGGTCAGTTTTATTGGTGAAGGAATCCGGAGTTACCCGGAGAAAACCTCCGACCTACCATAAGTCACTGACAAATTTTATCACATAATGTTGTATCGAGTATGCCTCCCCTGAGTGGGATTCGAACTCACGTGAAGACATGTAGCTGCACAAAATGGAACAACACGAACCCCACGTAAAACTGGGGTGAACGCAGGTGCTCATATGTGAACACGAGATTATTTTCGGTCATTATGCATAACCAATGCTAACCAATAAATATGGACAAGTAACTATAATCCGTCATTATACGTAACCAATGACAGCCAGTGTAAACATGTGACTATATAATCCGTCATAATACTTTATCATGGATGCACATGTTGACATAGATGAATTGGGTAATATATATGATGACACAATTGAATGAAGAGACCAGGAGCCCGGAAGAATTTTTGGATGAAACCGATACAATTGGAGACGGATTGATTGAATTTGAGGAATTATATGATAAAGTCGCACCATCTAACTGAAAGTCAACACCAGAACAAACACGACATTTAACAAACGAGACCGTCCACCATATCAAGAACCTTGTCAACATGCCCACTAACAACTAAAGAAACAAATGACAGCCAATGTGAACACGTGACTATAATCGTTCAATATACGTAACCAATGACAGCCAATACGAACACATAACGGTAGTATATATAACAGATGACAACCAATGTGAACACGTGACTATAATTGTTCAATATACGTAACCAATGACAGCCAATAAGAACGCATAACGTTAGTATATATAACAGATGACAACCAATGTGAACACGTGACTATAATTGTTCAATATACGTAACCAATGACAGCCAATAAGAACGCATAACGTTAGTATATATAACAGATGACAACCAATGTGAACACGTGACTATAATTGTTCAATATACGTAACCAATGACAGC
>MJUT01054410.1:1190175-1203707 GCA_002080005.1 Gigantidas platifrons | reverse complement strand
CCGTATTTGTACTCTTAGACATATCAGAATCGAAATATATCAGAATCGAAATAAATCATGGAAGCCAGAATGTGTTCTGAGTTTTAACATGGATTGGCGGATATTAGTAAATTTTATCCCTCGCTTCTGGTTCGGGATAAAATACTAATATCCATGTTAAAACTCCCAACACATTCTGGCTTCCTGGATTTATTTCTTAATTCTCAATACACATACTATCGTTGATATGTTTTGCTCTCATCTCACATCTCGGGGCTTCACTTTCAATGTGGTAGCATATTTTTAGTGCTCAGTCATTCTATATATTGTTAGGAGATAATTGAATTGTATTTGAAAATTTCACGGCATCAATTGGAGATTTTATGGTTGCAAATGGAGTTTACTGGCAACCTGTTAACGGAGCCAGTAAACGGATATTTGTGACCATCAAATCGACAATTTATGCCGTGAAATTTTCAAATACAATAGTTATCTCCATTCTAATGTAATCATGTGTATTGCCACATTATTTACAAGATGACGTAAGCGGTAATCAGTTAAAATTCTAAAAATAGCTCATGCTATTTCAACCATGGAATTGATACCGTGAAAATTACAGCATTGTCCAATCACAAATCAGGAATATTAAACAACTACATTAGAATAGATAATATAAAGATTGTAATATATTGCACTGTTTCTTTCAGCCTGACAGCTCAGTTATCCCATTCTTTGATTCACTAGTGACAAGCAGTGGAATAGATAACATGTTTAGTATACAACTGTGTGGATTAGTGTATAAAAGAAATAATATGTCAGATATTGAGATGGGCGGAACATTGGTTTGTATATTGTATTCATATGCAGTTTATAATGTTTTGCAATGATCTTTTGGGTAATAATCGCATTAGTGGTGTAATGGTTAGTTTTTTTTCTTCCAGATCGTGGGTTCAAGCCCTGATTGGGTCAAACCAGACAAAGACTTTGAATTTGGTGTTTGCTGCTTATCAGCTAAGGACACAGCATCAAGGTGTAAGAGAGAAGACTGGTTGGCTCGCAATCAGGATAATGTGTCAGAGTGGAGCGACATGTCTACCTATGGACTGTTGTTTCAGAGAGCTAGCACTATAGAAATCCAACTAAGTATATTGATCTAGTACACAGCTGATAACATCATCTCATTGAAATGTAACATGTTCTCACCATGATATAGATGAAAAATTGCTCATTTGACTTTTAAACAACAATCTCTCACTCACTTATTCTTTTGGGGTACAAGTTTGATTGTTTTGTCATTACATGCAGTTTTAGCTAAATATAGAATCTCCTTGCAGCAAGAATGCAATAAACTTAGATGAGGCAAGTTATATGTAGGTCTTGACAAATTTGTTAATGGCTGCAATTACTGGTAAAAGTTGGTTGATTGAACCGGAAAGGGGTGGAATAAACAAACTAATTCCTCACTACACATACAATATGACTAGAATAATGGTTAAATATCAGAATATTAAACCTTGTTTGAAAGTTGGCACAGAAAATAGGCCCAAAAAAATGCATTACTTTTTTGATTAGACAGATTTTTATAAGACCACAAAAATTTTGCTGTCATTATATTATGGGTCTATCAATGTTGTTGTCATCTACAGTTGTTTCGTGGCAATAACTTTAGTTCTAGTGAACAGATTCTTCTGAATTTTAACACAATGATTGTCCGGATTGGGAAGAAAGGTTTGGATTGATTCTAGCCTCACCCATTTCCAAATATTTGAATTCTAACTTTGATAACTTACATGGAAAACGCAGTGTTTGGTGCAATTTTTGTCTTTGAGATTACCAATAATAAAACTTATTTAAAAATAATGAAAATTGATATTTTTGTTTTATTAATCTGACTCTAAAATGTTGAATGTAATACCCCCTCTTATGGCCTCATCTAATATTCAACATGATATGGTCAGGATCAAATATATAAAACACCATTCTTTTGTATACAAATGTACAGTCAAATCTGTCAATAAAGGGCAGTCTCATTGTTCTCATTGATGAATATATAGTGCATGTAATTTTAATCTGTAAATAAAGGGCAACTGCTCATAAAGGCACAATTTCAGGTTCCCTTTAGTGGTCTTTATATACAGGTTTGACTGCATTGTGCTAGTAGGACTTATGTCATAGAAATTAGACATACGAACTGAAATGAATTGAATACTTTTCCATTAAATGGACTGGTTTTCTATTTGCAGACATTCGGAGGATGGGATACCAGTCTTTACAAAGGAGATATTTATTACACACCAATAAACAAACAATGGTACTACGATGTTGTTGTAGTAGATGTCAAGGTCAATGATATAAGCCTCAATTTGGATTGTAAAGAGGTATTGTATAGAAACAGATTATACAGGATGTTATGAAAAATATAAGCAGTCCTCGAAATGAAAATTTGAATTTATGGGTCCAAATCAAATTCTTCAATTTATTTTTATATAGTTCTATTAAAATAAAAACTGAAAAATTTACTGGTCCGAACAAAGTTTTGCTGGTCGTGGGCCGTGGACCAGTGCTCATCATGAGGACGGTATAATTGTTTGTTAGATATTCAAATTATGAATTCAAATTAAAATGTGTAAAAATGTGTGACAAAAGTGTGATTTTGTGTAAAATGCTTACAGATGTACAGACCTGGCGAAATTCCTGAGACTCTTGTCTGACATTTGGTCAGACAAGCTGAAATCTTGTGTCTGACCGAACTCAAGTTTGTCGGACCAGATAATTTTTCTGCAAAAATCAATACTTGATCAAAACTGATTGAATAAAGGCTATTTCTAACCAATGTGGCCCTGGTGGCTCAATGAGTTAGGTAGTTGGATTACCTAACAACTCGTACAAGCCTATCATCAATGCAGCGTGGGTTCTCGCCCAGCTTTATAAATTACAAAAAAGGTTGCACTCGACTCGCAGCCGCAAGTGATAAAGTTTACCAGTTGCTTTCCCATGGTCCTCTCCGGATACTCCAGCTTCTTCCACCACTAAAATTGGTCACCATGCTATAGCTGAAATATTGCTGAAAGTGGCGTTAAGCAACAAAAATCTAAATCTAATCAATGACTTTTATTTATTTTATTACTTTCAAACATTTTAAGGACAAATTCCTCTAGATCTTTTGAACAAGTACGGTTTGGTGTTCCTATTCCCAGAAATCTTTCAATTATCTCTACTCTGAAAAACGAAGGTAAATGGCTTCCTGCTCATCACCAGAGCCCAGAGGTACATTTGTATCTGTCGACCCATCCATCATGAAGGAAAAGAAAGATCTTCCCAACATACTAAATATATAAAAATGTGCTTGCAATTGTTTTATTTTTTTGTGCAAATTTATGTGCAAACGAACATATGTTTATAGTTAAAACACACTAAACAAATTAATTTTTTATTCAATATTCCGTTTTTGTTATGGTCCGTTTTGGTTATAGGATGGAACATCCGGTAGCGTCGATCTTTTTGCCATGATGGGTTAAGCTTAAGGTCTTTTCTTTTAGGCTTCGTAGTTACTTTGAGGATTTCTTATTACCTCTGCCGATATTTTACGTTTTAGAGCTTTTCCAGACAAACATTTTCCATCATTCAAAGCATGTTTCTTTTTTTCAAACCGGAAATTATTTTTAACGAGTCACTTCCGCTCATGTGTAAAAAAGTAAACTCCGAAATCGATGTCGGACATCTGGTCCGGAAAAAATACGATTTTAGTCGGACCAGCAACAAAAAACGTCGGACTTGTCCGACGGTCCGACGAATTTCGCCACCTCTGGATGTAATTCTGTGGCAAAAAAAAACATATACAAATTGCAAATTCTTGTAAAGCTGTGAAGGTCAAAATAATATGATGGTCAAAAGTAAAAGGAAAGGACAAACGATGCAGAGAGAATAATAATATAATCCTTGAATTTAAGAATCTTCAAACATAATTTCTTTGATTGACTGATTGATTTATTCAATTTTACCATATTCTTATAATCAGTAATTTGCTTAGGAATACAGCATTATTTTACATTCATAATTTATTTCAAATATATGGATTACAATTTTTCAACTTAGATCTATTTTCTTACTCAGCTACATGCATCATTTTATTTTCAGAGATTCAATATACATTGTATGCATCAATGTTTGTTTTCCATTTATGACATGTGAAATCATTCGATTTGTAAATATTTACAGAAGAATTCAAAAACATGAGGTCACGTTATGGTAACTTGATTTCAATAGGTCAATAAATTGATTCTAACAATACCAGGTGCTAAATTAAATAGAATAAAAATACTTCAATTGAAAACCTAATATTGTTGATCAATATTTGGTTATTATTGGAAATTAGGATAACAGATTTATTGTATGTTGTAAGTATGGTATCAGTATAAAACAAATAAAAACAAGCAAGGTTAATCCGTTCATGGCGAGGTGTACTCGATACAACATTATGTGATAAAGTTTGTCAATGACTTGTAACAGGATGGAGGTTTTCTCTCGGTACTCTGGTTTCCTCCACCAATAAGACTGATTGACACTTCGAATTAAACTGAAATATTGTTAAAAGTGCTGTTAAACACCATAAATCTAAACCTAAAACCAAAAGCTTATTGTATGGTATCAATATTAAACAATTAAAGCAAGTAAGATTTAAGTGGTCAAATACGTAAGTACCTGTATTATAAATATTATGTTGACCATTAAAGGCTTCGTAAGTAGCATATTGATAGAATGTATATATATACAACAACAAAGTATCAAAGTCACAAATTTATATAAAAAAAAAGATAGAAGTAACATCTATGTATAATAAGAAAAATTATTTTGTTCCTTTACAGTATAACTTTGTAAAGACAATTGTTGACAGTGGAACAACGAATCTCCGTCTTCCATTAAAAGTTTTCTCAGCAGTTGTTGCTCAAATCAAGACATTTCTTCAGGTACATTTGTTGTGTATGTTTTTTTTGTCTAATGGCTGCCACTTCATGATATAGTTTAACATTGAACCCTATTGAAAAAAAGCTGAATAAAGTTGAATAACCCAAAATATCCTTTGGATGATCAATGAGTGCTCCTGTTCTGATATTAATGATGCTGGAAAAACTTTAGTAGGACCCCATTTGAAAGTGCTGAAAAAATTCTCATCAGAAGCTACAAACCTTATTGGACCCAAAACTGTACATAATTGGGGTCATTAGATAAATATAACTTTGGGATCAGTAGGTCATCAATAAAAAGAATTCTTGGGAATACAACACATTAATTAACACCCTGAAAGTACACCAATGACAATACATAAGATACATTAATTTGTGTACAAAGGGCAATAACTCTAAATAAATAAATGGATTGGTTCTTTTCAATATGAACTACGCATGTATAAAACTATATTAAAAAAGCATATCATACTATAAAGCTAACTCAATTTTTTGGTCTAAGGTTATAAATATCCTTTAGATAACTTGAAGCTTATCCATTCAGGATTTATGAATGAAAAATTTGCAGATACTACAAAAATGAAATTGTAAAATTAATCGGGTGAACCCAATTAATAAAATGTAAACAATATACAGAACTATAAATAAAACATGCGTAAGAAGCCAATACAATAAACTAAAAATATAGAGAGACACATGTAATGTTTTCAATAATTAATAGTTATACCACGGTTCTCCAAGTTAAACCATGGTATAAATGATTTATAACCTGCAAATATCATATCTAGGTCGTTGATTATTGCACGGTTCTCCAAGAATAATAAAACTACATCCCAGAATTAAAGTGTTCAACATCTCGTATATGCCTATATTATTTCATAGTTCTTAGCTGTTGCTTACATTATGGTATATAAACCGTTAAATGATCAAAGGAAAATATGCATTCATGTTAAATACATTATTTAAATTATATTTTTGCTAACAACTTGTACAATTAGATCATTTTCAATTTAAGTTTTAGCTATAATATTTAAAATAAGATGTTATTTTTCTCTCACTTTGCAAGATGTTAAACAAAATTATAATCTATTTATAGTCAAAAGGTGGAATACATGTAGTGTCAGATGACTTTTTCAAGGGAGAGAGCCACTTATGTTGGAGAACATCCAATGTGCCATATGGAGATTTTCCTGTTATAACCATGTCACTTCCTGTTTCAAATCATCAACTATTTGAGCTAAGGATCTCACCCCAGGTACTTTGATTTTGATAGTTATTGATAAAGTAAAAATAATAATGGTTTGCTAATCTCACTATTCACAACAACCAGAACCGTTCATGGCCCTATACTTTACAGCACCAAGAGAAAATTACAAAAAAAATGATGGAAAATTTGTTACTGGTTTTGGATATGTACAAAAATGTAAAAGGGATAAAAAGATTATTTTCACCTTTTAGACTACAAGTCAACATCAATCCTTAAAAGGGAATATTTATTACAAGTACGTTGACTCATTCATTGATTAATTTCATTCATTTCGAATAGTTCAAAATAAAAGAAGTATTTCTTTGTCAAGCTTTTATATTCAAAATATTTTGGGTTTTTTTTTGCACATGCATGTTTCCTTACCCTAAAATGAAAAAAAAAAATTCCATCTGTTTTAACTTTCTTTTCTTTTTTTTTTTATAATTCAGCAATATTTAAGACCTGTAGGAGAGATAAATGATGAAGGACCAGATGTGGATTGTTTTAAGTTTGGTATCTCAGATTCTACTACAGGTAATATTATTTTTAACTACATTTAATTTATTGCCTACTGGAATCCACAATTGTTAGTGTATAATTGGTCTAAAATGTCATAAGACTTTCCATTGTTTTGGGGGGGTTTTTTCATAATGAAATTGAAGTCCAGATTCAGATATAAGCACAACTCTTTTCCACTCATGTCATTCATATTTTGCATCCTTATGCAATTTTTAAATTGTAAAAGGACCCAATCTAATATGTATTAAAATTAGATCTCTGCTCTTGCTCTTTTTTGCTTTGCAGTGGCCAAACAAAACCTTATGAGCAATTGTGGAGATCTAAGTCTAATTAATTTGAACCAGTACCAGTGATAAAAACAATCATATATTCCAGTTGGTAAAAACAGAACCCAAAAAATACTGAATTTTGTACTATTTGGATTGAAAATTGGGGCTCTACCACCTTCTATAAAGGACAACAAAAACATACTGTAAACAACATACTTATCTATTTAGTTTTTTTTTCTATTTCATTATATGGGTGTCCAGAAATACATTATCATATATTGGTAATTTTTTATCTCTATTTTATTTGAAACTTTTTGTAACGTCCAGAACAATAAATATTGAGAATTCTGAAATCTAGTAACTGTAAGCCAGTAATGGTGAACGGCATGTGAAACACCAAGATGAACGCACACATGCCTCAGACAAAAAAAAGTCTATATATATAAATAAGGTATTACAGAATTTTATCTTAATTTTAGCCAACATGGCAATAGGCCATTTGCTTGGATATACATGTGCAAGACCTTCATATCAAAATTTAACATGTGCTCTGTTAGGCTATAGTTTCTTTCCCGAGAAGAGTGATGCAGACTCATGTGAACTTATTTTTCTTTTTTATATTTCAGGAACTGTAATAGGAGCTATTGCTATGGAAGGATTTTATATTATTTTTGATAGAAACAATACAAGAATTGGATTTGCTGAATCATCATGTCCAGTTCGAGATAAAACAGCATTAAAATCAACAATTTTTGGAGGTATTCCGTATTCAGGTCAGTTTTGTATTCTCTGATAGTACTGGAACCAAACTTGATAGGAATGTTCATTGGATGTTCCTCTGCAAAGGCGTACAGTTGTACATGTTTTATGGAAACTAATTCATTTCTTCTATATTTTAAGTATTTCTATAGTAAATTGACACAAATGGAAGGGCTATGGATTTGCTCTATATATTTTGATAAATATGTTATTAAAAAAAATCATTATTTTATTTTTCAAAAATGAGTTTTAATATTGCTTTAAGGTGGTACCATACACTTCAGGTAAAATTTGATCTGCTTGTTTAATTTTCTTATTTTTTTGGCAGTGTGTTTGAATATATCCACTGTAATAAATATTAAAATTTTAACAAATTCCAACCAACAGACTCAGAGTTATAAATTCACTAGGCACATAGCAGCTTTTCTCTCTGTGGTTTTGATCACCGAGATGCTTGAAATCTGCATACAAACATCATATGATCAAAATGTTTAACTGATTTTAAAGAGTTATTTCCCTGTATTGTATGGTACCCCCTTAAGTGTCATTCTAATTAAAAAGTAGATATTTTTTTAATGTTTTGTTAGCTATACACTAACATCTAACAACATGCCATATTGGGTGGGTCAAATCAGGGGTCATATTATCAACCATCCAATCAATGACAAGCCTACCAACAAATTGAGGTATTAAAAACCAAGCACATGCTGAGAGATGTTTTCCCATTGATCAATATATTCTAACAGTCCTGTATATGATTTGACAGTCAAAGATGAATGAAAGCGTACCTGACATGACTCCATAAAAGTGTATACATAGAAATAATTGTGCTCGAAATATAAATGAACACCAGAGGGTTGTGGTCATTTGCCTTGTCTCAAGTGTTGTTGCTTTTTGGACCAATCTAAGACCCACCCTATCCACTGGAGCTTCTTATTGACATTTTTGAACTCCAGTTTGGCTGTTTGGAATAACATGAAACATGGTACAATTATTTGTGGTAAAGTGCTGATTTTGATCTTTTCACAAATCCAATATGGCCACCAGAGCATCTGACTTTGTGAAATATTTTGAATTTATTCAGATCACACATCACCAGCTTTTATTTTCTCCTATGAGCATTGTGGCCCTGGGCCTCGTGTTAAGTGTATGTCTGTATTGTCCCTTGTATCTTTGTTTTATAGAGTATTGTAATTTGATTTGTTAAACTATTTTTAATGGAATAATACATGTACATGACATATATGTGTGTCTTACAAAGATGATAATTCATAAATCATATGGTTTTCACTTGATACTGGAAGTTAACATTTTCCAGTTTAATTTTGAAAGTTTCTAATTTTCTCCTGACTAGTGACTTTGAAAATCAAAACTTCAATGTTGGTGCGATTTATGGGACAAGAAACCCAGTCGTGGCACCTGGTTGCCCATATTTTGGGAGAATTTGTATTGCTCAGGCTTCCTTTTGTTTAAATTTATACAGTCAAATTAAATTGTGTTAAACACTTTGAAATCTTAGCAAGGTGGTATATCTTTCAATGGATCATATAATTCATATTTACAGGTATACATCCTCATTAAAATAAATAATAAAAAGACTTTAAAGATTGTATAATGTGTAAATTTATTATCATTTTTACTTCTGTTAACAAGCTAATGTTTCAACATACATGATTACTACCCCTGGATGCACACTCACTACTACCCTCCCATTAACACTCATCCCCCCTTTTGTCTGTCATTTAGTGAGGCAATCATCCACCAACTGATATCATCACTTCTGTTCTAATAATTTACCTTTTCTTTCTGGAGGATGCTGTGTCAAATATCTGTTCTTAATTTTTTATACATGAGTGATCATGGATATTATGTGAATGTAAATTAAACATGCTATTTTAGACAGCAACTGATGTAAAAAAGATTTACCAAAAAGTCGTATGAAAGACAGGTGATTAAGAGTATAGTGTTTTTACTGTAGTTATATAAAACTGCTGGGAACCAAAGAAATAATTTTGTTGTTCGTTATAAAAAAGAACAAGACGTCCCATGTAACATTATAATTATAACATTGTCAATATTAGTTATAGTACATGTACAGGAGTTTTGATGGCTGTAAATTATTTGTCTGGGTTTTTTTTTTTGCATATTAAGACTGGGTTTGTCAACAAGTAGATTTGTTAACATCTTGTTATGGTGAAAGGATTTTATAGATAAGAAATGTGAAAAAGCAATTGTATACCTAACTATAATCATACACCTCACCATGAGTGGGATTAGAACTTACAACTTTAGTGGTGATAGGTACTGATTGCATAGGTAGTTGTAAATCCACAATTACGAACATGACGGCCCCTATATATAATAAGTAGGATAATTATTATAAACATACTGCCCTTGGATGAAGGTGTTAGGGTAGATTAACACATGAGGGAAAAAAATATCACCTGAGACGAAGTCGAGGGTGATAATTTTTTCGCAGAGTGTGTTAATTACCCTAACACCTTCATCCAAGGGCAGTATGTTTTTTATTATACTGAATTCCTAATGATTCAAATGTGCATTATGTTATTAGAAGGACAATTGTTAAAAAAAATAAAAAGTCATAAATTAAGATAGTTTACTTACATTAACAACAACAAAACATCAAATAGCAACAAATTTAACAAGATAATAACATAATGTTTATAACAATTAATGTAAAATATTAATTGTATATTTTGATAAATATTATCAAATGTTTGCTTCTATATTCTGACTATTGCATAAATAATTTTCAAGGTAGGCTATAATTGTTTGATCATTTTTCAATATTATTATTTAAATACATGTCTTAAAATTTTGAAATTTTATGAAAACTTTGAAATTTTTGACAATTTTTGAAAATTTTGAAATCCTATGAAAATTTTGATTTTTTTTTTTTATTTTTGAAATTTTTGGAAAATTTTGAACTTTTCTTAATTTTAGAATTTTGAAAATCGGTAAACCTCGGCCGGAGCGGGTGTTAATTTTTCCGGATTGGCAAACTTCGGGCTCAGCGGGTGTTAATTTTAGGCATTAACACCCGTTGCTAATATTATCACATGTTGCTAGGGATGGGCGGGGCTTATGGAAGGTTAGTGAAAATTAACAAATGTCGCTTGTCCAATGAAATGAATGGATAATGTAAGAATTTGCATAAAGTATAATAATGTATAATATTACTGGAGAATAAATCATTCTTTAATTCACTGTCCTTTGAACAATTAAACATTTTAAAGGATCAATGCAATGTTAGATGTATTGTCTTCTACAAATTTTCAAATTTTATGTTGAGGCCTTCGTGATTGTATGGAATTTGGATTGACAACTACATGTACCTGTGCAATCAATGCTTATCACCACTAAAGTTGTGAGTTCAAAGTTCAAACCCCATTCATGGCGAGGTGTACTCCATACAACATTATGTGATAACCAACCAACCATTTTTTAAACGTAAATCCAAGATGATCATTAATTCAAGAATAAATTTAACATTATATAATATAAGGATCCTAACTGGCTCTTAGACACATTCAATTTAGAATCTATTTTATCCAAAAACCTTAGAAAAAAATGTATGTCTGCAATAATGAAGGACAGATATCAAAATACTTTATTGAAATGAAATATACTTGGTAATGATTTGGATCAATGATAACTACACATATTCTACAATTGTTTAGCTGTTTTGCATAAACTAGAAGTAATTTTTTCTTTATTTACTTTAAACATCAGTGCATCTAAAAGGCAGACAAAATTTCTGTTGTTGAAAATGGGGGGGGTGGGGGGTAGGTCTATTCAGTGCCCCCAAAATACACCTGAATGCTGATTAATTTTAATAAAATTAAGTACAGACAGGGGTTAGGTAATACACTTTCACCATGCAAAATATTAAACATATATTTTTACAAATAATGCCACCATCAATAAAGGAATCCTTAGGTGCGTCAAAAAGGCCGACAGCATTCTATATTTTTGGGAGATTTCTTTTGTCCAATAATTTGCCATTTCATAATAATGGTTCCCAGGTGAGCCTCTTATTTCTGTCATATTAAACTAAAAATCAATAAAAACTACTAATAAATTACAACAGTAAGAGACAGTTATGGATGTGGAGACCCATGATATGGTGACAAACAGTTGTTCTGTAAATCTGAGGAAAGGTGTGAGGACAAGCGACACTTGATATTACCCATTGCACATGTTCATCTATGTATTACAGGGGTTTAGCTAGCTGTTTTGGGAATGGTACTTTCGGTACCATTTTGGGCAATTTTTTCGTTGACAAATTTGCCATTTGCGATTCAAAATAAGGGGGTAAGAATGAAAATTTGGGCAATTTTGCGTGATTATAGAATATTTTTCATTCGGAAAGGGTCCTGTTATCGGACCCTGAGCAAAACTAGAAAATCCCTGTAATATTTACTACTATATTTTTTTTTCATTTGTCACAAATTGTGAAAAAAAAGGTCTACAAGACAAGAAAATATTTGATTTTAGTTGACTTGATAAAGAATTAATAATTTTTGTTATATCAAGGTATTTTTTCTTTGTTATAGTACTGTGTTGTATATAATTTTTATAAAGCTTAAAAAAAGGGGGGAGATAGATATTTCTTAGGATTGAACTTCTAATATAATATCAGGTAGAACTTAACTCCACAGGGGACCTTTGGTTTTGTATTTTGTAGCAGATTAATGAAAATACAATCCTTTAAATTAAATTTTCAAAACATCAAAAGAAACTTTATTTTTTTTAACCCCTGTCTTACCCTGCAAAGGACTATTCCACTTGAACAAAAAGATTGTCATGTACATGACATATTGAACAGAAATAAACCAGTAAAATACCTAGAGCAATATCTCATTAGTGACAGATGATTATATTTGTGACAGGTAGATTAATTCATATTGTATTTTAGGAGTATTTGGTGATCATGATCATGTAAAATCATAATTTGTTTGAAAAATTATCATTTTATGTATATTTGGCAGAGGATGCTAAATGGTTTGTTGTGTTATACTAAGGGAATTGGTGGTGCAGTGTACCAACGGTTTTTGGGTTCAAAACCTGCTAAGGAAAAAAACAAAATGTCAAACTCTAACACTGTTGGTTTGAATGTTTTACTTTTATGTAATAAATATTTAATACAGCTCAGTATTCTACGGGATCCAGTGGGATAGATATATTGTACGATTATATACATTGTATATATATATGTCTGTCTTGAAGCATATCCAGTAATACTTTTTTCACTTTTTTATGCCCTCTCGACTATTGGTCGGGGGCATATTGTTTTACCCCTGTCCGTCCGTGCGTCCGTCCGTTCGTTCGTTCGTCACACTTAGTATGCATAGTTTGTCCGGCTAACTCCTCCTACAGTTTTTGAGCTAGACCTTATATATTTTGTAGACAGTTAGTACTTACACTGAAGGTGTGCATATTTTATGGATTTTGACTTTCAACAATTTTTTACAAAATTATGGATGCATGAACTTAGACAGATTTTGCTAAATCCATATAGGATATATGGTTTGTCCGGCTAACTCCTCCTACAGTTTTTGAGCTAGACCTTTTATATTTTGTAGACAGTTAGTACCACCAATTGATTTTCAACAATTTTTTACAAAATTATGCATATATGAACTTAGCCACTGACCTTTTGCAATTATAATCGCGGGGGCATTGTATGTGTCTTACAGACACAACTAAGACGGAGGCATTCAATTTTCTAGTTTTTCAATTTAATTACTATAATGAACCTCCCCCCCCCCCCCC
>MJUT01054410.1:1155781-1183241 GCA_002080005.1 Gigantidas platifrons | reverse complement strand
CAGTTTTCAGTCCACTGGAGCTCTGTCAATAAGGGTGATTAAGATCCCATGAAGCAGTTTTCAGTCTACTGGAGCTCTGTCAATAAGGGTGGTTAAGATCCCATGAAGCAGTTTTCAGTCCACTGGAGCTCTGTCAATAAGGGTGATTAAGATCCCATGAACCAGTTTTCAGTCCACTGGAGCTCTGTCAATAAGAGTGGTTAAGATCCCATGAAGCAATTTTCAGTCCACTATTATTGTAGTATCAAAAGGGGAGGGTTGGGATCCCATTAGTCAAATTTCAATCAACGAAAGCTGTAACAATAGGGGAGGGTTTGGAACACCATTAACAAGTTTTCGGTGAACTATTTAATGTAGCAGTAGTGGGGTTCCATTCATCCATTTAAGCTTTGTCAATAGGGGTGGTTGGGATCTCATTAACCAGCTTTCATCCCACTAGGTGTATCAAAAGGAACGGATTGGGATCCCATTAACCAGCTTTCATCCCACTAGGTGTATCAAAAGGGTTTTTTGGTGATACAGTATATACCTGTATTCTGAATAATCAGAGCGTGATCAGATGTGGGTTACCGACAACGGATCGTAGGTGGCATGGCATAGACTTTCTTCCCATTTCAAATTAAAATGAAGAATGTTTACTGAACTGACACAATTGATTTGAAATTTTGTAATTACCTATTTTGGACAGGAACGAATTTTTGTGGAAAACAATTGAAAATGTGGTCAATTAGTCAGTGGTTTGTGAGTGACTTGCGGCAGGTCGGTGATTTTCTCCGGTTTCCTCCACCAATAAAACAGAAAGTGGTGTTAAACACCATAACATAACCTCAATTAGTCAGTGTACTAATCATATGTGTTAATTCGTTTAAACAGATTTTTTTTATCATACATTGTATAACTGTGTCTGTGGTTTGTTAATGTTTGTCATATCTGACCTGAAAATAAAGTGTTCTATACATACATGAAAAAAAATATTTGTGTCGTACTTGTTGACAAATGTTAATTTGTTTACCGAGCGACATTAAAGATGCTCACGATTCTGACACTAGTTATTGAAGTCATGAACGAGAGCAGACAGTTGTAGGGTATAGATGATTTAACATTCTCATGACCGGTAAATATAATGTCAGTTTATTCAACTGTCTGTTGATGACTGTCACGATATCATATCTTTATAGTTACCCCTTATAAATAAATGTTAACTTTTATTTGTCCAAAAAATCTAAAATAGAACATGAAAAATTACTCTTAACATTTAGTGACAATATTAATTGAAGGTCCAGACGCAGTAGCTCTATTTTAAGTTATTTCAATAGAATTACTCTTTACAAAGTTTACAGTTGAAAATATGGGAGGTCCACAAATTAGACTTGTCCAGTTGACAAATTCGATTCAGTCGTTTCAGGAATACTTTGCAAATAATTGTTTTTCCAATAACATCATACCACACTTTAAAAGAGACATGATATGTTGCCTGAAATACGATTTTCCCGTTTCATTTCTCTTCAATACATTGTACAGATATTTATATTTTCTAATCGTATCTGTTCTGATAATATAATGTTCACTTTTAATGTTTTATAGGATATTTTCGCTTTTTTTTTTTTAATTGTTGAAAACGTAGTCTTGTGCGTATTTAGGTTGTTTGAATGGAGTATTCACATCGTGGGACTATATTTGTGGATTACTTTCACTATACTAAATGAGTTATAAATACAGTACTATGGTATATACTTTCATCAAGCCCAAAGAAAATTTCAAGAGAGAAATCTGGTGGTTCAAATGTTATGCAATTTGTGGAATAACTGTTCGATTTTAAAATAGATCAGTTTAAAAATGCACTGTCATTTTCCAATAGTTGACAAAAGTTACGTTTCTAACTTTCACGGGTAGGATCCCATAATTTGGCAAGGTGTTTTTTCACCTAAATATGGATCAACCGCTGATTACCATGTATGATTTTGGGGTGGAGGGACCATCAGGGAGGGCATGCATGCAGCAAACTAAATATTTTTGAAATAGCAAGCATACTATTAAAGTTCCAACCCAAATTCGCTAAGAATTTGCAAATGGAGAAGCTTAGCTTTAATTTGCATAAGACTCCGCGTTTCCAAACCAGTGTCAGACTATTCGTTTCCAAGAATTTAAAGAAAAGCAAAAAATCCTATAGAAATGGTAAGGATTTGAAACATAGGAGTTCCATTCATTGTAATAGTTGGAAGTGAAACTGCCATCTTGGATGATAATCTACTGTTGTATGTGTTATTTAGGAGTGAAAATTAAAAAAAGATAATCAAGACTGGTTATTTTTATTCGTCTTTCTATTTTCTTTTAAAACCAAATGAAGTTCATATTTTACATCGTATCGAAAGAGTGACAAAGATATCTTGGTAAAGGCCTTAGACAGGTGCAAGAAAATACAAATATGGAGATGAAAGACCTTTACAGAAAAAAAATAACACCCTAACAAAAGGTTAAAATAAGCTTGCGACATTCACAGGCGCTTGTGGCATAGAACTGTCCCCACCCCCAAACACACACGTTGTTTTTTGCATTTTATGTATACATATTGTTTCCATCTCTTTAATTTAGCGTACAGATACGTAGGAATGTGGACCGGACAACTGTCCACCAAAAAGGGCACTTTGGTTTCAAAGCACACCCTTATACTCAGATTGAAGGAATCACTGGACAGCATTGTTTTTTGTTTCCAATCTACGCATTAACACTTATCATAAAGTTTTGACAACAAAAATGGTGGAGGGGGAATGTCTCTTTGCTACCCCCTGCCATACAATATTATGGTAGCAGCACTTTACATGTTCCGACCCTTTACTCTTAGCCTAAGAATGGGCGGGGTTTGTATAATAAAAAGATGAGAATTTTGACTGGCGAAGATTTGTTTCAATGTTAAAAATAAAAATCTGATGAATTGAACTCGGCTGGAAGCAGTTTTAAAAGATTTGCTTCTACTACGTTTAATAAAGAGAAGAAACGACAAGTAAGGAGAACTAAATCTTTGTTTAAACGTAGACTAAGGAACAACTCCAAAATTCTGAGCCGTCACGTAGTATTTGTGTTTGGGGTGTCTATTTTTCCATTGGAATTTTGAACTGTTCCGATAGTGTGTTTTTTGTTTTGTTTTGTTTTTTATTTCAACAATAAGGTTCAAGATTCGAAGCGAAAAAATATTAAACGAGACACAAACAACATAATAACACAGGAGCGTAGGAGCCGGGGACAAGGGGGTACAAGCATTGACCCCTCTGTCAAATGAAGATGTCTTCGTGTACAGAAAACGCTTCCAAAATGAAATATTTTAACATTTAGAGATTTGCTGTATGGTATCAAACCACATATTATAGAACAATTAAATGACATTTCCCCGACATGAACCTTTAGTCAATTATTACAACGAATAGTGAACATCAAACAATATGGCTGCAACATGCGGTTAGACTGAATCATTCACTATAATATATAGCACAATAGAACAAATCATTCACTATAATATATAGCACAACAGAACAAATCATTTACAAGCTCCATTCACTGCTAAAACCGTATTAATTAATGACTCATATATATAGGTATTACTTACATAAGTGTCAACACACTTGTCATTAAAATAACAAAAAATAGATAAAATACATAAAATAATAGGATTTATTATTTTGTCACGATATCATGCTTATCTATTGTCAAAATCGTGTACACATGCATTTCAATTATTACATGAGGATGATATTTATATAAATATAAAAAAAAACAACATATTGTGTAAATATAGATATTGAAACTTTAAAAATAAAGGAATGTCATATTGTTTTTGTATGTGAATTATTTGTTGGTCTGCACCGTCTGATATTTACATTAGATAGAATTATATATTGAGGTACATTTTTATATTCTCTTTATATTCTTCCAAATCGTTTTAAATTTATTGATTGATTACAAAAAAAATGTATTGTTTAACACCCAGTAGGAGTAATTCAGCTATATTCATGTTGCGTTTGGGTTAGGTTAAGTTTATGGTGTTTACCGCCACTTTCAACAATATTTCAGTTATATTGTGGCGGTCAGTTGTATTGGTGGAGGAAACTGGATTACCTGGAGAAAACCATAGACCTGTCGCAAGTCGCTGACAAACTTTATCACATAATGTTGTATCGAGTACACACCGCTTGCGTATGTTGGTGTGGTATTTACACTAGATAGCACTATATATTGAGAGATATTGTTAGACTCTCTCTATATTCTTCAAAATCGTTATAAACTGGTTGATTGATTGATTATTGCTTTACGTCCAGTGAGTAATTCAGCTTTCTCCCATTATGACGTCGTTTTAACCCCGCTGAACCAGTGGTGGAAAAATCTGTAATCCTCTAGTGGATTAAAATGGTCTCGTACCTTTCACCGCATTTGACTCGTTTGACTCGTTTGACGGCTTTTGAAATAAAGTTCGTGTTAAATAATGGGAGAAACAAATTATCATTCAGTTGCCCATGTGGGTTACGATATTTCTTCACTCTCGAGATAAATTAAAAATTTTAACCACTCGCCTGCCGGACGGCTTGTAGTTCAAATTTTTAATTTAACTCTCTTGAGTGGAGAAATATCGTAACCTACGGGCAACTGAAGGATAATCTATATATATTCAATACGAGAACAAGTTCAACAATACATAAAAACTCTATAGAAATGAAGGATGGGATGAGTCAACTGAATCAACGAAGTCTCATTAACTGTAAATATATGGAGAATTGGGTAGGGACGAAAACAAATAAGTCATTTGCAGCGGCTACAGTTCAATGCGCATAATTTTTTTTTTTAATCTACAAAAGAGGTCTTCAGTGTAGCAACAAGTTTTAAATACTTACTATAAATACTCATAATATTGCAATACAAAATGGGAAATCAACCATTTCATCTTGAAAATTTGCAGAAATACATGTATTTGTGTGATATACTTTGAAGTACGATACAGTTTAAAGTAGACAATATAAATAATATCACCCCTTACTATGATTAAAGTAAACAATATAAATAATATCACCCCTTACTATGATTGTTATTTTTTAGTTTTCTTGAATGTCTATTTACAACTGTTTTTTTGTATTCTATTTCAAACCATTACATTGAAAAAAATAAAACACCGTCATCCAAAAATTAATAAGAATATGATTAAACACGATTATTGTGTTTATATATATAATTGGCCTATAGTTATTTTAATTAATATACTAACTCTTGTAATGTAAATATAGCTACACGTTTGTTTGATTCTACAAGAAATATATTTGTTTTATGACTTAAATTTACATGATATGGAATTTTGTGACATTTATGCGATTGAATGACGACATCTAGCATGCACGAAATATTTTCATGGACTTTGCATGTCGAAATAATCAAACAAAACGTATTAATAAAATATTAGGGAATATTCTAATAAGCCAGGCATGGCATTGTGTAGAATCCAAACAATTAGATATGAGATCGTGAAATATTTAATAAATCGGGCACGTATATGAAGAGGGTGTTTTTTAAAACTCAAGCAGCACCACCGTACCCATTTTTTTTTAACTTTGATAAACCCTCCATCTCCTCACGATGGCCGTCCTAGTGGATTCTTCACCAAACCACACCTACAATCTTATTATCATAATAACTCCCCAAGTATTAATTAAAGTTACAGCAAAATGTAAGGATGGAAAATGTTTGAAAAAGTTTGAACTTTGTTAAGCTTTGTTCTAGACAATTTGACGAATCTAAAGGTTTGATACTTCCTCCCACTGTTTGACCGGTTCCGTTAATCATCGAACTGAAAAACATAAAACAGAGATTTGGGGTCTTTATCGAACAGAATCACAGTATGTTATCTAGACAATGGTGCCAATGTCACACGTCATGGCGTCATGAATGACCGTGACCCTTGCCATCGAAATAACTCTGAAACCATATAGAGCAATTTTGATCGTGATACACATGTTTGTGACTTGAAGACGCAAATTTGTTCTGTTTTCGATCGAAGGATATGATGAATTTTGAAAGTCTCAGAAGGGGCGATAGCTTCTTGGAAAGTTCCTTGAAACACTAAAACCATAAGTTAGAATCAGCTACGATGAGATGATTCCTCAAATGTGTTATGTTTTGAGTGGGTTCGACGACTCCTTAAGGTACATTGCTTTCCGATATAGCCATTTCCTTCCAAAGGTTAGCAAATGCATTTAACAATGCTAAAGTGATACAATTCAAGGACTTTCGCAATCGCGCTTCTGATAATCTAACTCCTCACATTTTGACCGTAGTGTTCTCATCATAATAACCCAAGAAATGTAGCGATACAGAAAAAAAATCGCATTAAATATTTGGATATACAAATGTAATAACGTATATAGCTTTAATAAGCTATGGCCGAAATAGTTCGGCTACTCCATTCGAAATGTTGATGGATGCCGTTTGTCAAAACTCAAAAACAGAATTGAGGTGGGTGTCACGCTCTAAATTTTGACCTGAAACTTGTGAGCCAGAACTCGTGATGTGTAATAAATACAGAATAAATAAACCAAAATAAATGTTTGGGACATGACACGCGGCGACTATGTTATACTTTGGCCGGATGAGTCTCTAAAGGAATGTTCGCATATACCAAAGGGGTAACCATACGCCGTAAATCGAGGAAAGAAAGAAAATACCACTGCCAAAATAAAAAGGATTAAAAGACCAACAATAATCAGCAAAATACTTCACAGAAAACTAAAGATTGAACAACAAGAACCTTACAAAAACCGGATGTGACCTCAGATGTATCGAAAGGGTACGAAGTTCCTGCTCGTTTTAATATTAAACCAATATGTATGTACATAAATTAATAGGAATAACATTATTATGTATAACATGAACTCTCTACAGGATGTAAGGAACAGAACATTGTATCTACGTGTAAATCGTAGCGAACATCACAACACGGAATTAAACACGAACCCATATGTTCCGGAAGGGTAAGCAGTTCCTGCTCCAATAGTGGCATTTGCCATGTCATGATGGCGACCGTAATTACTTTCGAAGTAATGAACTTACACTTAGCCACTAGGAACCCTTGGTTCTGTAGTTTCCTCGTTATTAACAACCCTTCATCTCTGTTGTCATAAAGTTTCGTTCTTAACCGACCTTCACTGTCAATGTCTATGTGTAGGTCAAGGTATTAGTCGATCAGACCTATCTGTGTTGTCTTTTATTGCAAGTTCAATGGGATAGATGCAATCAACATAATCACTAAATTTAGAATGATTTAGTGAAAGAACTCCATGTGTAGCGGAACGTGACATTAAAGAAACTGGCTAGCTTCTTTTCATTTTTTGCTACAAGAAAACTTAAAGTGGCCGTATTTGGTATATCAAAGACATCTATAGATGCTTTGAAGTGCCAATTCATGTTAGTTATCATCAGTGTGTGAACCACATCAGTGGTGTAATGGTTAGCGTGCTCGCCTCGAGTGTGGTAGATCGTGCATGGTGTCGAGACAGGACCGCGTCAAGCCAAAGACTATGATGTTGGTACATGTATTGGAATCAGGATACTGTGTCACAGTGGAATGACATGTCTACCTATGGACAGTTTTTTTTTCAGTGGGCTAGCACTATAAATATCAAACTAAGCCTTCAAAGCAGATATTATTTCACCGAAATATTACTTGTTCTCGCCCCGATATAGCTGAAAAATTTGTCACTTGGAGTTAAACAACAACCACTAACTCACTCATCAGGGTATGGCGGGAATAGCACCAGTATGCATAATAATTGTATTTGGGCACGCATAGGGTATTACTCTTTAATATGCAACTAAATGCATATTTGTATCTTGATGACAAGAGATATCAAGCGATTACATTGGCATGGGAAAGACTTTTCAGATGTTCTTGAATAATCGATATGTACCTATAATTACACACAAGGCCGTCCTTAAGCCAATTGGGTCAATTGCTTCCAATTGGGCCCGCGCTGGCGTTATCTACTCTCGGCTGTTCAAGTACATACAACAAACTGCAGGTTTTACAGAGAACAGCAATGATTATAACTGAAATGTTGTTGGAAGTAGCGTTAAACACCATAAACCAATATAATTGTGTATGCCCCCCCCCACACACACCCCCTAAGGCTGACCCTGAATACACTGCTACCAATACTTTGGCAGTAGTTCAGAAAAATACAAAAATATAAATTTTGCTATCTTTAATTCATATAACATATGTAAATATAATTCACAAGCCAGTAAGTATCCCGTGATCCGTTTGACAGTGTGGACAACATCTAGTCATTGCTTCCCAATACCGAAACATCGAAACACCAATGTCCCCCTATTATATTACCCTTCCAATCAAAATTATCTTAAAACAAACTAATGATTTAACATGTGGTAATTTCTTTTGGAAGGTTCGACAACGAAAATACATAACAAGAGGGTTGTGCATCATGACATTATATAGCATTACCAGATTTGTAATGGTGGTTCAAACTTTTTAATATTAGATGTGAAAAATAAATTTACCCTAACCGTATATACTAGTTCCTTAAACAGAAAATCCCATCAACGTCATCTGATAGCAGAACCTGTCCAATCATAATCGGTCTATAAATAGAAAATCACATCAACATCATCTGATAGCAGAATCTATCCAATCAGAATCGTTCTAAGAATGTTCCAGAATAGTCTATTGTCAGTAATATCTTGTAAATCTGGTAAAACGTTTGTATGTCATCAGCTAATGGTGTAACGTTTGAAATATGTATTAGGATTCCTCATAAATGCTGCCACTATTGTACCATTGTAATTATAAACTCTGAACAACCGCAATCATGATGAACACGACAGCGGCCGCCATGCCATGCATTCTAATAGTTGATCCGCCATCTGAAAAAAAATGCAGATCTTTAAAGCATGATAGACAAACAAACGAATTAAATTTAAAGCACCATTTCAAAATACATTTGTACTGTAACCAAAACAACCATTTAATATTTGAATTCTAATGATGAAAGAGAAATACAAAATACTTTCTTTCACATTGTAATATCCTTCATTGTCGAAAATAAAGGGGTTTATTTGAGGCATTAAATAGAGATCTATATAACTTGAGTACAATTTTTAGAAAATGGTTGACTTTTGTTTTATAAAATTAAATTCTTTCTAAGCTATCATATATATCCAATCTTAAGAGACAAGTAAATTTATAATCATGTAATGGGAGGGTGATTGGTGAATCTACTAAGAAGGTTTGACAGAATTGTCATGAAATATCACAGCACTTCTCTATGAATATAAATTTTATCAATTTGTTTTTACTGAAACATGTTTAGTATGCTTGCATAAAGCTTTGACGGCCCTTGGACATAAAATGCATGTTTTAAATCTTGTCATATAAAAGTGAATATGAGTCTTACTTATATTAGTGTTCATGGTGTAATTCATGGCATTGTAAAGTCCGTCATACTCTACTTCACAACGTATGTCCTTATCTCTGTCAGCCTCAACTAGAGTCAATGCAGCACTGGCAACAGCATCACCATAACCTTTAAAAATAAATTCAATATTTATTAACCAACAATTCCATAATAAAGCAGTATAATCAAGCACTAGGAGACAGATTAACATAAGCTTTCATCTTGAATCCACGTCCTGTAATCATTGTATTATATATTATGTATCATTTGTTTTTTGGGTTTTTGTTTGCAAATAAATAAGGTTTAAACAAAGCATTAGAATTTTGGGTCGAAAATATAAAAACTTTTTCAAAGTCAAATGTTGTCCACAAAACAAGTCAAAGCATCTTTTCACAACAAAACTTTCACTCTTTGATGCTCTACCTCTAAGCACAATATCAAATCAAAGAATCAAAATAGATTATCCCAAGTCAAAGTAAAGACATGTATATCTGGGGAGGGTAATTTTAGTACATGCAAAGACCTAACTTACAATATTTTGGCATGATATTAAAAGTAAGATGATACAATGCAAAAAAAAAAGTTCTGCTACACTCAAAGTAAAATTAAATTATGGTTGTATCTTTCCTTTTATTAAAAAAAAATCTTTTGGTGATACACTAAGTGTATGAAAACTATTTTATAAAAAAAAAATCAAACATCTCATTATTAGATTGTTTCTTCTTAAAACTCCATGTATTCCCGTTTCCTTGAGCTAACCGCCACGATATGACTGGATTATTTTCGAAGTGACATTAAATACCAATGACGTAACCTAACATGATAGAAACTTTACTCTGACCTCACTACCCATGAACAAAAGAGACTTGTAACCTTTTCATGACAGGGAATACATTTTTTCAATTGAAAAAAAATGTTATCTGAAAGTAATAGTTTAGATTAATTACGTGAAAACACCACCACAATACAACTGAAATATTGCTGGCAGAGGCGTTAAACACCATAACCCTAACCCGTGAAGACTTTAACCTCACATTAATGTATATACTCACCGCTGCTTCTCATGTTTTCAGTATAATAATAAGCCAGCTGTGTGATGTCTATGTTGTTCTTGTAGAGCCTCAAATAAGGAGGTGGCTTTCCATAAGTTGCTCGGCATGTCACATTGACAATGTTTCCAACATACGGTGCAGTTTCCCAATATGTCGAGACGTTGGTTGGCAATACTGAAACAAAGTGCAATTGTTTTATAAACGGGAAGTATATATTCAAAATTCATGCCAAAGCTGAAGGTTTCGTTACATGGTCTAATATCTTATAAATTTAGCTGAAATTTACATTTTGACCGTAAAAATGAAAAAGAAGACAATATTATGTGTATAAACATAAGGAGCAAATAAACAATCAAAATATAAACAAATCTGAATGTTTTGGTGTAAAATTTGTTAAAATCTATTCACAATAATTTAAAAAAAATATGGTTTTGGTTGATTATATAGGGTTTGTTTTTTACAAGATGCAAGACTTTTGTCACCATACTGTATATATTTCTTAATTTAAACCGCTACGATATAACTGATGCAGTGTTGAAAGTGTCGGTAAACACCACGAACCAGCCTTAATTTAAACCATCAGAGAAAATAAATATGTATAAAAAGTTAGTTTTTCCAGAGTATGACATGTGTATCATGGAAACATTAAAAGTAAAAAACTTACCAACTGTCTGTAGCGATGCCTCCCTTGTAGTGGCTCCTACTGTACATTGATAGATCCCTTCATCTGATGTCTGAACATTAACTATAGTTAAATTGTAGGTACCAGTCACGGCATATTTACTATGATCACTAGCCAAAATAGTTGTTCCAAGGGTTAATGAAGTTATTGTACTTCCCACTTTCTGTATAAGATAAAAAAAAAATGTATATAGGTTTTTTAAATTCTATAATAATGCATATTTCTGTACGTTTCGGCAAATCAATGTTTATAAATTAAGAAATAAATAATATTAAATTGACTATATCTAAATAGTCTTGTTTAAGAAGCAAAACAATTTGATTAGTATTTGGTGAACGTTTAGAATTATATAAATAAAATTATGATTTTAAACAATATGAATTTAAATTGACCATAAAGATAATATGTAAACATGTTCCTGGTTTAAACAATTCTCAAACATATGAAATTGGAAATTTAAAACCATACCGTATTGTGTACTTCATTAGCCTAGTTTGAAGAAATACGAATATATCCAAGTCAAGTAGTCTTGATCAGGGCGACACTGCCAATATATTTTGGAGCGACAGCGCTAAATCAAACATGGATATACATTCTCTAGAAATCTTGACATAAGACTTTTTTTTTTCAATGTAAAAAATTACACAAAGCAAACAAATAACTAACCTTTTTCCATTGAACATTTTCTCCTTGTGCCAGGGTAACGATGCATGCCATTGTTCCATTTTCACCAACAACTGCTGATGTGTTGTATGGCCCGATGTTGAATGTCACTGCTTGGCAAGCTGTTTAAAAAAATAAATCTTGAGATATGAAAACATAGAAAAGGGTAATAAAATTCAACTACATAAATTAGATTTATATAAAATTCATCAAAACATTTAAAATAATTGTTATTTCAGTAAAAGTTGGGGCATTTCTACTACAATCGTATAAAAACTATTTTGATATAAGGTTGCCAAAAGTATTCGGAAACTTCCCATTTTTATTTTCATATGAACTACAATTTTTCAAAAACGTACCCTGAAGTCAACTCATGTCCGATTTTGATAAAAAAAAAATATATATCTATATATATATATATATACTTATCAACAAAAGCAAAAAAAGTATGTAGATTATAGTAGTACATTTTAAATAAATTTAGAAGCATGATTTTATATATGTTTGGTATTTTCCCATTCACTAAAGCTTTCTCGAAAATAAATTGAGTGTTTTTTTCCTTACCTGCCAAGAAAGACAGCACAAATACTACGGCAAACATCATTTTGATAAAGCTTGCTAACATTTGAGTTGGAGAATGCAAACTTTTCTGTATAAATACCCTGGATCATTGTTTGTGTTCGACTCCTTGGTCACGAAATTTGGTCATAAATGGCCGTATATTGCAACACAATATGTATGTTTGAATAATCAAAATTAGCTGGTTAGTATATATTTAATATGATTATTTCAGATTTTTCAAATGTGATCTTGGTAATTAAATACACGTCATTTTGACACTTTCACTGACCTTTATTTGTTTTGTTTGTATATCTATGTTTATTAAGAGGATATTTTAAGTTGACTTTTGTCGAGATTATTTATAGGAGATGAAATTTCATTGAATAGATATTTCTAAAAATAATTTATAAAGGTCTTTTAAAGTTATTGCGTTTCAGATAAAAGTATGTCGGTCGAATTGTTTTTTCCTTATTTCAGGCTTCAGCATTATGGTTTGCGTTGAAATTCCTATTTATTGAAAGATAAAAGGTTGTTAGGGGGGTTAGGGTTGTGGTGTTTAACTTAACGCCACTTTCAACAATTTGTTTTCAATTGCTTTTGGGAAATGCTTGCAATTTGGCTTTACACTTGTTTGATTCTAGATAATTAAATTATCTAAATTCTAGTTTGTAATCGTGGCAGCTATCAAATGGTTCGTTAATATGTTTTTACCATAAAACATGGGATGGAAACACCAAATTAAATCATTTTACTTCTAGGAATAACTTCGACTGCAGGCTGGTTGTCGTGATATAAAACATACTTCACACCAAAAAAAAAAACAAAAAAAACAACAGCATTCCAAAAAATCCCTCCCTCAAATAAAAGAAAATATTGCTTGAAAAATACACGCAAGCAGAAACAATCCGAACATCGTAAACTCCCATAAGAATTGTTTCGCATATCTTTTAAAATTTGCCCTTTTCTGCTACAGTACCACTATATCATAATCTGTTTCCTTAACAACAGAAAAATCACAAAAAATCTCAAATAAAGTTAGAAATTTAATATATTTGTACTTTTCATAATTAAAACATTGAAGTGAGTGGGTGATTATTGTTGAGCACCAACTCGGCAATTTTTCAGCTATATCATGGCGAGATTTTTCAATGAGATGATGACGAAGTCCGGTTTGTACTAGACCTCTCAGTTGGATTTTTATAGTGTTAGCTCATTGAAACAACAGTCCGCGGATAGACATGTCTCCTCACTCGGACACATTATCCCGACTCCGAGCAAACCAGTCTCTGCCCTTGCTCCTTAATACTGCGTGCGTAGCAGAGAAGCTACGAATACCAATTTCATGGTCTTTAATTTGATCCGATCAGGGTTCGAACCCACAATCTATCACCGCACTCGAGGCGAGCAGGCTACCCATTACACAAACCACCGATGCGTTTTAAATATTAAATATACAGAATATGTAGTGAATATTTATAACATAGATGGTGGGGGTTTCGGCCGATTGCGAATGATATTTCTCGTTTCCACCTGTTTCGATTTGAAATATTGGCACCAACAACCAGCATCTAACTGTATTCGACTCCAGTAAACTTTTTGAATCTAGTAGAGCATATACTCTGCAAGTCAGTTTATCAGAATTTGGAGAATTCCTTAAGCTTGTTAAGATAAGTTTGAAGAAACCAAAGGGGTAATCAGAAGGCATTACTCTAAGGGCAGACAATACAATGCCAATAAGAAATAGGACAAAAGGACAAACAATGGTCTACAAAACACTGCACTAAAAATTGAGCAGCACGAACCCCACTAAAAACCGGGATTGAAATCAGGTGCCCCGGAAGGGACGACAGTTCCTGCTACACTAGTGACACCCGCCGTGTTACTCTTGTATTGTCAATTGTTTGGCCTGCTCCTTTATGTGTGTTTGTATTGTTGCTTGTTCATTCACGATGGGTTTGTGACACGCGTCTTTTAAAATGTTGCTAATCATGGGTTCCGTTTTCCCAAGAAATAAATAATGTTGTTGATAATTCCGCCTTTGAAGCCCCAGTTGTTTTCTCTTATTCCTTAATGCGATGGTTTTAGCGGAAAAACTGCAAAAACCTTTTTTTTTCTAGCGAACGTTAACAAAAGTCTCATAAGCGCAGATCCTTAAACTCTAACATAGGATTACCATTCTTTAGTCTTCTAAAATATACTTTTAGAAGCCCCAATACATAGACAAAATATGCAACGTTATAAAAAGAAAGATTAAGCATTGATGGTCAACAACTCCATCAATATCAAGAAAACGAACAATCACCTCTAATATTAACTGACTGAACACGTGATAGGGACAAAGTCATTTGGCGGTGGAAATCCAGGACCTGGCTTGGGACAGTTACAAACATGTGGCGGGGTTAAACTAGTTAATGGGATCCAAATCACCACCTCTTGATAGCTAGACAGTCAACGGCAGTACTTGACGTCAAGATAAAATCTCGAGTACATCTATATTATAGTTAATAGGAAGGGTTGTAGACACTTTTATGTATCAGAGAAAGACAGAAGGAAATATAATAAAGATTGTTAACCGCAATTGTGGGCAACGTTGTACGTATGACGTTTGTGAGGTCCTCTATCAAGATTTCTTAGTTCTCATCGTTGAGACGATAACCACCGCCCCCATTGTATAAGTACATGTATATTATGTTGTCATTCATTTTTGTTATAGCTGCTAATGACATAATATAAATGAGGTTTTTTTTAATGGAAGCGAATCTGTGTAGGTTTTTATCATGTTGGTATGCCATTAAACGGTTCAAACCAGTCACTTTTGGTGCCTGTCCCAAGCTAGGACCTGGGTTTTCAACGTCATGTGTCGTGATCCTTTTTGTACTTAATGATTTGAGATGATAGGCCATTGTTGGTTTTTGTTGATATTGGTGGAAATGTTGACCATCACTGTTTATACTTTGTTGTCCTAATTTGTTTATTTTAATTTCCGTTTTGTCAGACTCTTGTAACCCATTTGCTATTTCTCCCTCAGTCAGAAACAAGGACTGTCCAACCGATCCATTTATTTTTTCCCCCTTGTTTTTGCTCAGCTCATTTTATTCCTCCTTCATTGTGATTATTCCTATTAAGTTTGGCTACAGTGTTAATGTCCTTTGGTTTGCTTGCTCCCGAGGACTTATAAATCATCTTGCTTTTCAATCTTTTAACATTGAACGTACCAGACGAAGGCATGTACAAAGTTTTATGAAATTCTGTTTGATGATTATTCCTACATTATTGGTTTCCATGACAACGGCAGGCCTTTTGCAATTAAAAAAACCAAAGCATGTCTTCATGGAACTTTCTGTAAACTGCCATGAAATTTTGTAATAAATGATTGAAATTTCAAAATTCCTCCATCGTTTTTGTTACATGGCAACGGCCAACTGTGGTCATATTTGTTCTACTCAGTACAATTTATTTGACTCAATACATACATATTTATATAGGACTGTGGCTGTCGAAGTTGTATGAATATGGGTGCAGAGATGACTTTGTCATTAAAGGCAGTGTAAATGATAGGTATATTAAGTAAGTCCCAATTTCTGTGATTTTTTTTTAATGACAAACATATTTTTGACAATATAAATGAAAATAAACGGCCTTCCTTAACCGCTAAAGTGGTGGACCATTAAAATAATAAGAATATCGCTTGTAAACTAAAACTGTCTAGCAACATGTTTAAATTTATATGTAAAAATGAAGGAAATAAGGTGTTATATTCATTTAAAGAAACTGACCGTTCCTTCCGAAAATTATTTTTTTCACAAAAAAAATTGTTTAAGCAAGTTTTTATTTTTATTCCATGTGACAGAAACGTAAAAAGACCTACCTACATATTCATTTAAATTTCCAAAAAGTTTTTTTTTTTTATTATTTTTTTTTTATATTAAATTAGTATTAACAAAATGCGACTAAATTTACAGAGACGCTATTTATTTTCTCGTGTGTGAATTTGCCTTGGATGTCCATAAGGTTATAGTCATTAATATATATTCCGACATGTTTTACACTCAAAATTACTTCACTAAGTGATGAATTGCACACAATAATACAGAAAATAAACGTCAAACTGTCACTTTTATCATTTTCGATCTCGCATTGACTATCAGATGATACATTCTATGTTACTATTAGGCAACGGCATGTGTCAACATTTAGAACATTGTATATGTGTATACCACAAATAAGACAATAATGGCGTGTTTTTATTGTTAGTCTGTTATACAATTAATAGGGTCCATGTCCCTTTAAACATACACGAATGCAGCATGCAGCAAAAATTCAACATTGCTTTGTTGTTAATATATTAAATTGAATCGTTAGAAATGTATAGACTCTCCATCTGTTATCCGTGGATTACGATATTTCTCCACCCACGACAGTTAAATTTTCTAAATTTAAATCGCGTGCTTTCTTTTATTAGTAGACTCTCGTTTTGTTTTAAAACGAGAGTCTATTTATTTATAACTACAAGATGTATTCAAATTAATATATTAATAACAAAAGAAAGCTCGCAATTTAATTTAGAAAATGTAACTTTCGTGAGTGGAGAAATATCGTAATCCACGGATAACAGATGGAGAGTCTATAGATTTCTAACGATTCAATTTAATATATTAACAACATAGCAATGTTGAATTTTTGCTGCATGCTGCATTCGTGTATGTTTAAAGTAAAATGGAACCTATTAATTGTACAACATGAGAGTCTATTTATTTATTTATAACTACAGGATGTATTCAAGTTAATATACACTCCGACAAAAGTTAAGCACCACCCTATAATTTTATCGATATATTTTTTTACATCAATACTGTTAAAACAATAAAATAGATATCAACATTTTTCTTACACTTCTTAAAAGATTACACCAAGGGCTCTAAAATTACCAATCTACGAAGTATTTATCATCCCGAAAGACGTGACTATGACGTGGCAAAAATGGGGTTCAAAACAGGCGCTGGAAAAACGTAAAATCAGTTTGTCTTTGATGGAAGTTTTGAACATTGCATTAAAATGCAGAGTCTTCGGATTTTAAGAACTTTTAAATGCATCTATTGTGCGTATGTGTAAGGCATACAAATCAATAACGAGTATATCCACCAAGTTTATTGTGAAGTTCTGCAACACGCCTCGTCATGCTTCGCACAAGACGCCTAAGCCGTTCTTGGGGGAACTGTTGCCACCCCTGTAAGATAGCAGTTCTTAATTCGTCAATATTTTGACATTTTGGATTGCATTGGTTAATTTTTCGGCCAATAAAGTCCCATGCATGCTCTGGCGACATCGCAGGCTATGGAATTGTCTGAACAGCCTCTTCCTGCAAAAAATGTTGTACAATTCGGGCTCTATGTGGCCTAGCGTTGTCGTCCATGAACATTGGCCTGTCAGCCAACGCATGATTGTCGAAAGGGGGGACTACGCGTGGAGCGAGCACATTGTCACGATATTTTTGGCTGGTCAGATTACCATCAAGAACGTACAAGTCCAACTTACAGTCAAAGGAAGAACAACCTCAGACAGTTACACCCCCACCCCCAAAAGCAGTTGTGCCCAAAATATGGTTGTCCTGAAATGAAGTGTTCCGTTGGCGCCAAACCCTTGCACGACCGTCGGTAAGGACGTAACAAAAAACGACTTTCATCAGACCATTGGACCCGTCTCCGTGTGCGAATAGTCCACCCCAAATGATCATGTGACCAGTCAAATCGAGCATGGCGATGACGTAATGTCAACTGTAGACGTTCTATGGGTCGTCGCGCTCGCATTCCCTGATGGTGGAGGCGCCTGATTACAGTGCGTGTGCTAATGTGGCCTCCAAACGCTAATCTACCGCGAAGTGCACCAGCTGTATTGAACGGCCGTTGCCGCGCCCGTCTGGATATGAGCCCTTCCTCTCTCGGCGTCGTTTTGCAAGGTCTATCTGCACGTGGACGGTCAGTAACATTCCCCGTTTGACGAAAACGCTGCATCAGTGGTACAATGATGGAATGGTTAACCCTGACGTGATCGGCCACCCTTCTATGGCTAAAACCACCGTTATGCATGCCAACAGCTTGCCACCTTTCTGGTATGGTTAATTTTCGCCGCACCACACCAAACCAATAGAAAATGAAACTTAAAACTCTACGCACAAAAAATCAGCTTTCGTTCGCAAACACAAATGTTGAAAAGTACATGTGGCACTTTACACACCCTGTCATATACACATAAATAAAAATCGATCAATAACCTGTTTCACAGGTAAGTAAGTATGTGTGTACAGGTAACGAAAACAGCAAACCGATTTGAAATAAGTTCATTATTAGAAAAGATATTATTGAAACAAATCAGGTGGTGCTTAACTTTTGTCGGACTGCATATATTAATAACAAAAGAAAGCTCGCGATTTACATTTAGAAAATGTAACTGTTATGAGTGGAGAAATATCGTAATCCACGGATAACACATGGAGAGTCTATACATTTCTAACGATTCAATTTAATATATTAACAAAGAATTACGATATTTCTCCACTCGAGATTTAAAGTTTAAACCGCGAGCTTTCTCCTATGACCTAAAGTTAAAAATATTTTTAAGTTGTTAGTCGCCGTCGGTAATGACCGTCGAAACGAAACTGGCGAGAGTATTCTCGTGCAGAAATTTCAACCACCGTAGTGATTAAAAACGAAAATCTAACTAACTGGTTAAACACGCTAAGACAGGGAAAAAATAAAGCCACTTCTTATAAACTTAAAAATAATAACATTTTATAATAATATAAAAGAAAATAAATTGATTGCTATTTTAATTATTTGAAAGTCTTAAATTTTGTTGATGTTAATGTTAATAAACCCTAAGAAAATAACTTCTTTTATTAAAAAAAAAAATTATACAATTAATGAAGATAAAATTGTCTTGATCTGAAAGTCTTGTTCAACTAAATTGTCTATTATAACAAAGTCTTGTCGTGGATTTCTCGGGGGATTAGGCGTGGATATGTTGGAAAATCGGGTCACAGTGGATATTGGTAATAATATTACATTTACGGGTTTACATGTTCAAGATACGTCAGTCATCTCTAGTGACAGAAAATGCTCAGGGCCCGGGTGGCTCAATTAGTTAGGTAGTTGGATTACCTAACAACTCATACAAGTCTATCACCAATACGGCGTGGGTTTGCGCTCGGCTTTGTAAATTACAAAAAGGGTGCATTCGACTAGCAGCCGCAAGTGATAAAGTTTACCAGTTGCTTGCCCATGGTCGGTGGTTCTCTCCGGGTACTCCGGCTTCTTCCACAACTAAAACTGGTCGCCATGATATAGTTGAAATATTGCTGAAAGTGGCGTCAAACACTAAAAATCAAATAAAATCATTTATTAAGTAATTATGTTTACACCACTCAGGAATGGTATCTGCCTAGAAATAAAATTGTTAAAGATAATAAATAAATAAATCAATTAATCAGAACATGCTTAAAATCTCTCCCCTATTTAAATTATTCTAAAAATCTTTTAGGTGAAAACAAATAAATCGTTGGAAAATTTGACTTGAAGAAAAGATCGGATAAAGTCTCAATTGCCAAGTAAAAGTCACGTATTTCCTCTCCTATCAATATCGTCGGTAACACAGCTGATCATACTCAGATTGCTGATTGAGTGGAAAGCAATTGAAGCGTGATCAGCTGTGGTCAACCGACGATATCCTATCGAGTAAAATCTATTTTCTGTAGTAGTGTTAGTGTGTAAAATAATCAACCTCGTTTTATTTGATTTTTCATTCCAAAACATATAATATAAATGTATAAATGTCCCCTATTTTCGGTGTGTTTAACAAGTTGGTTAAATTGTCGTAATATTTTTAATCACAATGGAAGTGAGATCTCTGCGTGAGTTTTCCCGTCAATGTCTTTTCGACGGTCATTTTTGATGTTTTGATCATAGAAGAAACAGAATCTGCTTTATGATATTTATCCACTGTCGATTGTTGAATTATAAAGCTCGACCATTATAAGGTTAAATTGAACTATCATGAGAAATTGGTTATATATCCCCCATCCACTGGTATCATGCAGTCGTGGGCTCATAGGGGTGGGGGTGGGGTGGGGTAGGTGGGACTTACCCCCACCCCATAAAAAAGTAAAGGAGAGAAAGGAGGAAGAAAACAGATAGCAACCAGTAACCTTTTAATAATTCAGTATGCAATATACATGTCACCATTGCCGGTCCTAATGTCCTTTTATGTGAATGGAACATTGTAGTATTGGAGGTAACACGACATTTTGATGGTTTTGCTCGTATATCTATGGCATTTTGCACCGTGTTTTTATATTCATCTAATTTATATTGAGCTTGAGGTAGATTTATTAGTAATCGTCAAATTCCAGGACTCACCTAGTCGGTCACCGGACCCCTCGGCCATTTTTAAGACCCGTCTAACTTTAAAATCTTGACCTACCTTCTTGTCATATAGGACTTTAGGACAACTGAGGCCCTGTGCTGGTTAGGTTATGAGGCCCCTTACCTGGGCCCTGAATGTGGCACACTCCCATAGACTATCAACTCTATCATTATGTCTGGAATCGCTCCGAAACAGAACACCTTCAAATTTAAAATTGCAACACATAAGCAAAAACTATCGTAAAAAAATTCTTTGGTAGCAACGAGGCCATGTGCTTAAGTACAATGGTAAATCCGGCATTGTGTATATATGTTTGGATTGGCTTATGTTGTTTAACGCCACTTTCAACAATATTTCAGTTATATCGTGGCGGACAGTTTTATTGGTGGAGGGATATATATATATAAACTTTACGTGATGTTTGCTGACAATAAGAGCTAGGTGTCGTGTTTCGATGCACGCTTTGATTTTGTAGTAGAGTAGAGTCCATGCTAAATGGGAGAGTTCCGGCATCTCTACACGTTAACCTGTCACTGACTTTATAGTTATTGTATCAACTATGTATAAATGGACGTGACATGCCTATACATCATATTTTACATTGTGATTTCTATTCATTTTGGCAGAATAAATAATTTCTCGTTTACTGTGTCACGTTGTCCAAACAAGTGAAAATATATCAAATGATACAACCCATCTCTGTAGACTTTGTTTGTTGAATTTTAGAAGAAGAAGAAGAAATTGTGTTTTCCCTATTTCATTATATTTATGTATATTGTCGGAAGATATGTATATGATATAATTGTTGAAACAGGTATATAAAAAGCGAGTAGTTTGCGAGGTCTCCTTGCCTCGTTCGTTTTATTTTTACGACAATGTACGGATATTGTGTTTATAATGCAAAGTAAAAGAACCAAATGGTTATTTTTTTTTCTGAGAAGAATAAATATAAGCGTCGTTCCAATAGTTTTCAATTTTGTCAACTTTTCTTATAGTGAATCATGTGCCAGTGGACTATTTTGTTTATACAAAACGAATAAGACCAAAAATATATATTAATATACCTTTATTCGTGCAGAAAATATAACGATTGCAGGATAAAAAGTATAATTTGTTTTGAAGCTTATTGCTTTGTTACATTTTGAATTATTTTGGGACTGCTAAACTCAATTTACCACGAGTTGCAAATTGGTCTGTTTTGTTATTTTCAATGTAAAATAGTATGCGCAAAAGATGCAGAAACCAAATACAAAAATACAGATAAAAGTCATTACGCAAACATAATTCCCAGGGACGTAGGAACCTGGGACAATTGCCTTTCCCCCGCGTTTTTCGTACCAGTCCTAAAACTCCTCCTTGCCTCACTTTTCGCGCCAGTCCTACAACAAGCCCCCTATGCCGGGTTCACTCCTTATGCTCGCTACCCTCCACAATCCGATCCACTCCCACGCCGCTGATTCTAGTTGTCCATTTTCTTGACAAAATAATTAGCGATCATATCTTGAGAATCGTTTATGTACGGTAAAATAAGGTATAATATAGAAAATCACAGATATAATTTGAATAAGAGTACGAATGTCTTTGTACACAGCAAACTAATGCTGGCAAAAGTTTTGAGAGGCAAATATATATATGTTATACTGTAACATCTCGTCATTATAACAGACTGAAAACGACAACCAACAATAGTTCAAATGTTTTACATTTGATATATATTGTATACTTAGTATATTTCGGAATTATATTAACATTTTCACCTGGAAACAAAATTATCACACTTTTGAGACTGAGATCCGTCCATACCTTATTTGACTTTTTAACAGATTTCAAGAGTCTGATGGCCTCCTTTGTATATATACATTTGTATATGACAAGTTTTTTTTTTTAATTTCTCCATCATTAAATGTTAAGGTTGTTATAAATATGTACGTGCGTGCACATAAGTATTTCTGTAAATAATAAAGGAGAAATATTGTAAAAATAATAGGTTCATAATATGAAAAAAAAAAAAAAAAACTTGTATGAACCGCAAAAGCTAAATATGCCGTAATATGGACAATTTCCATTAAAACGTCACTATATTTTTTCTAAAAATGTCTTGACTGTCATTATCTCTCACGCTTCGATGATCCATATAAAGTGAGACAAATAATTAGAAGTTGTCATTCAGGTCTACAGGCGGCATCTCTCACTCACCAACATGAATAAGGGACTATTTTTAGTGGTTATCTTAATAGGATGTACATGTAAGTTTGCATTTAAATGTTTTCTAACTTACTTGGATTTTTCCACAAAAAAGAAAAAATGAAAAGTAAGAGATTCTGGTGTGTTTGTTTGTCCTTCTTATTAATTGAACTCAGTAGATTTGCATAGAATAAAAAGAACAAATGTATCAAAGATCATGTAATTCGTCATTAGGGGTCAAGGGTTATCGTGTTTAACGCCACTTTCAACAATATTTCAGCTATCTCGTCATTAGGAAAACGGACCAATTCATATATTACATATACTGTTGAATTTAAAATTCAAAATTTGATATCCCCAAGTCTGTTGATAGTGAATAATATGTTAATGGTCAGGGCACCGTGTGCAGCTTCGGTAAAATGTCACATTTTTTTTTTTTATAGATCGAAACGATATTATGAAAATTTCTCGGTTTCTATGTAATTTAATGAAAAGAATGAGCTACTATACTTGTGACCTCAGCAATTTTATTAGTTTGTTCAATGCACACATTTGTTATTTTTTAATTCTAATATATCAATTGTAGAAAATTATTCATTGATTGATTGACTGTTGCTTAGCGCCAGCTTTAGCAATATTTCAGCGATATCGTAATTTTTCATTATGTTTTAATAAACCTTTTTACTTTGAAAAGTTTACATCGGTACATAAGCATTCTCTAAATTTCACTTTAAAAAAAAACTTCAAAATATCAAATTAAGTACTGTATGAACATTTTTTCCTCGCACAAATCACAAAAATAGACAAGAAATGCTATATGTAGCTATCCGGGAAAAAACTCATGGATATTTGATGTTCCACTGTAACTTCAAGATTGCGAAAAACAAGTAAAAGGACTGTCTCTATGGTTGTGTTTTATGTACATTTTATATATTAATATAACTCGTTTCTATTATTTACAAATTTGATTTGGTATATCCATTTGGTAATTTAATTCACGCCACGATATAGCTGAAATAATGTTAAAGTTGGCATTAAACACCAATCAATCAATCATTAGGTAATTTTAGAGAAGGACCAACTGATTTTGTGTAACGGTTGTCGTAATTACATAATAATATAGATCTGTACACTTTTAAATATCTTTATTCATGATCAAAAATGTAATTATAAATAATTATTTATTTAATGAACGTTTGTTGATTTGTATCCGAAACGATCCATAACAGGTGATACATTTGATTTCATTGCATCAAATCGAGGCGAACAAAGTTTTGTTGAATATAGATCGGTTATATTATGGCATGTAGTATAGACACGGCCTGGTGTAGCACAATTCATCCTATAAAACTAACACGTATTCTTTAATAAGAAAACCCCAAAATTACCATATTTTTCCTTTTCCATGATGGGTTATTATATTGATGATCGACTTTCACAAAACCTTACAGAGTTATCGATCCTCTCATCATACTCCCCCCTCCTCATAATAAATGCAATTTTAAAACACGCCCCCAATCGCTCTAAATCATACCCAAATGATATGAATAACAATTGCTCAGAGGAACTTCCGGATATGACGAGGATGACCTAAGGCAGGATCATACAAAAAGGTAAGTCGAGTATTTTCTGCAAAATAAACCTTTTTCTAAAAATCAAAGAATGTCATTCGACCCCTTTTATAATTTGTATTTATCTACTGAAAGTTTTCTGGTTGTCTTTTACGTTACTCGACTTACCTTTTTGTATGATCCTGTCTTAGGTCCTCCTCATCATATCCGGAAGTTCCTGTAAACAATTTTTATTCATATCATTTGGATATGATTTAGAGCTATTGGGAGGGGGGGGGCGTGTAAAAGTAAAAGCGAGAGCTGCATAACGGAAATGAATCAGTCAAGCGATATCTTACTATCATCTATTTGGGACCGTTGTGGTCGTGATCGTATGGCAATTGGATTTATAATTACCTATGCAATCAGTGCCCATCACCACAAATGTTGTCAGTTCGAATCCCGCTAAAGCGAGTTGTACTCGATACAACATTATGTAATAAAAGTTTGCAGCACGGGTACTCCGGTTTCCTCCACCAATAAAACTGACCGCTACGATATAACTGAAATATTGTTGAAAGTGGCGTTAAACACCATAACCATAACTTACATATTGCTCTCATACTTCTAGTCGTGAAAAGGTGTGCTCGATTTATACTCATTTCGTTGGAGTTTCATGTCCGTTTTATCTCTTTTCATCAAATTATTGTTATACTAAATGTAGCTTATGTCAGCATATGTAAATGTAAAATAAAATAGTGTCCTCCATGAAATAATGTCCCCCAGACAAAATATCATATGAAATATTGTCCATGGACATTATTTCATAATAAAATAGTGTCCTGGACATTATTTCATAATGAAATTGTGTCCTCCATCATGAGATATTGTCCATTCTTACTGGACATTATTTAACTGTCAAATAATGTCCGACATCAACTGGATATATGATATTTTAATGCTTCACATATTTATACTATACTTTACTTCAAAATATAAGAGATTTCTTTGTCATAGAAATGATATTTATTACACTATATTTGATTCAATTTGAAATATTAACAAACAATGTCCAAGTTTTGAATTAGAATTAGAATTATCTCGCTTTGTTAGGACACATTTTCACTATGATATATTGTCCTCTAAGATGATATTATACTGTCCAGATAAAGGACAAAATATCATAGATAAGACAAAATTCCATGACAATATAATCATTAAATATTGTCCTGGAGGACATAATTTTGCTTTACATAAACAACGGAGACGGCAACTTAATTTGTATAATTTGTGTCCGATCCGATTGTCATGTATATGACAATAAAATAAAATAAACCCCTTTTTCTCAAATAATAATAATCATACCACCTTCTCCCTCATATAATAATAATCATTCCCCTTTCCCTAAAATAATAATAATTATCATGAAAAAGGAAGAATGTTAAGCGTAACATGTTTATAGACTTATGAATTTGTCAATTACAGATGCACAGATGTCAATGCCCATGTTAATGATGATGGGACGAGGTGGTATGGGAGGTATTAGTAAACTGTTTAATAACCCGTATACACTCTGTAAAATGACGGAGAGTGTTAAAGCTGTACCATGCCGAATGTCCAACATGCTGTGCCAAATGCAATCTATAAAGCAATACAAAATGCCAAATTTGATGAAATGTAGTCCATTAGGTGTTGGCTGTTGTATAAAAGACGCTAAATCATTGATGTTTGCTAAAATGCTGAATTGAGACACCAACAGTAAGTATAGTATTTGACCAGGGGCTATTACTCTATCTTAATTTGTGTATATTGAGACACCAACAGTAATTATAGTATTTGACCAATGGCTATTACTAGATGTTTTAATTTGTGTATATTGAGACACTAACAGTAAGTATAGTATCTGACCAGGGGCTATTACTCTGTCTTAATTTGTGTATATTGAGACACCAACAGTAATTATAGTATTTGACCAATGGCTATTACTAGATGTTTTAATTTGTGTATATTGGGACACTAACAGTAAGTATAGTATTTGACCAGGGGCTATTACTCTGTCTTAATTTGTTTATATTCAGACACCAACAGTAAGTATAGTATTTGACCAGGGGCTATTACTCTGTTTTGATTTGTGTATATTGAGACACTAACAGTAAGTATAGTATTTGACTAGAGGCTGTTACTCTGTTTTGATTTGTGTATATTGAGACACTAACAGCAAGTATAGTATCTGACCAGGGGTTATTACTCTGTTTTGATTTGTGTATGTTGAGACACTAACAGTAAGTATAGTATTTGACCAGGTGCTATTACTCTGTTTTAATTTGTTTATATTGAGACACCAACAGTAAGTATAGTATTTGACCAGAGGCTATAACTCTGTTTTGATTTGTGTTGAGACACTAACAGTAAGTATAGTATTTGACCAGGGGCTATTACTCTGTCTTAATTTGTTTAAATCAAGACACCAACAGTAAGTATAGTATTTGACCAGGGGCTATTACTCTGTTTTAATTTGTGTATATTGAGACACTAACAGTAAGCATAGTATTTGACCAGGGGCTATTACTCTGTCTTAATTTGTTTAAATCAAGACACCAACAGTAAGTATAGTATTTGACCAGGGGCTATTACTCTGTTTTAATTTGTGTATATTGAGACACTAACAGTAAGTATAGTATTTGTCCAGAGGCTATTATTCTGTTTTGATTTATGTATATTGAGACACTTACAGTAAGTATTGTATCTGACCAGGGGCTATTACTCTGTTTTAATTTGTGTATATTGAGACACTAACAGTAAGCATAGTATTTGACCAGGGGATATTACTCTGTTTTGATTTGTGTATATTGAGACACTAACAGTAAGTATTGTATCTGACCAGGGGCTATTACTCTGTTTTAATTT
>MJUT01054410.1:1138626-1155621 GCA_002080005.1 Gigantidas platifrons | reverse complement strand
GTATTTGACCAGGGGCTATTACTCTGTTTTAATTTGTGTATATTGAGACACTAACAGTAAATATAGTATTTGACCAGGGACTATTACTCTGTTTTGATTTGTGTATATTGAGACACTAACAGTAAGTATAGTATTTGACTAGAGGCTGTTACTCTGTTTTGATTTGTGTATATTGAGACACTAACAGGTATTTGACCAGGGGCTATTACTCTGTTTTAATTTGTGTATATTGAGACACTAACAGTAAGTATAGTATTTGACCAGGGGCTATTACTCTGTTTTAATTTGTGTATATTGAGACACTAACAGTAAGTATAGTATTTGACCAGGGGCTATTACTCTGTTTTGATTTGTGTATATTGAGACACTAACAGTAAGTATAGTATTTGACTAGAGGTTGTTACTCTGTTTTGATTTGTGTATATTGAGACACTAACAGTAAGTATAGCATCTGACCAGGGGCTATTACTCTGTTTTAATTTGTGTATATTGAGACACTAACAGTAAGTATAGTATCTGACCAGGGCTATTACTCTGTTTTAACTTGTTTATATTGAGACACTAACAGTAAGTATAGTATTTGACCAGGGGCTATTACTCTGTTTTAATTTGTGTATATTGAGACACTAACAGTATGTATAGTATTTGACCAGGTGCTATTACTCTGTCTAAATTTTTTATATTGAGACACCAACAGTAAGTATAGTATTTGACCAGGGGCTATTACTCTGTTTTAAGTTGTGTATATTGAGACACTAACAATAAGTATAATATTTGACCAGGGGCTATTACTCTGTTTTGATTTGTGTATATTGAGACACTAACAGTAAGTATAGTATTTGACAAGGGACTATTACTCTGTTTTAATTTGTGTATATTAAGACACTAACAGTAAGTATAGTATTTGACCAGAGGCTATAACTCTGTTTTGATTTGTGTTGAGACACTAACAGTAAGTATAGTATTTGACCAGGGGCTATTACTCTGTTTTAACTTGTTTATATTGAGACACTAACAGTAAGTATAGTATTTGACCAGGGGCTATTACTCTGTTTTGATTTGTGTATGTTGAGACACTAACAGTAAGTATAGTATTTGACCAGGTGCTATTACTCTGTCTTAATTTGTTTATATTGAGACACCAAGAGTAAGTATAGTATTTGACCAGGGGCTATTACTCTGTTTTAAGTTGTGTATATTGAGACACTAACAGTAAGTATAGTATTTGACCAGGGGCTATTACTCTATTTTGATTTGTGTATGTTGAGACACTAACAATAAGTATAATATTTGACCAGGGGCTATTACTCTGTTTTGATTTGTGTATATTGAGACACTAACAGTAAGTATAGTATTTGACAAGGGGCTATTACTCTGTTTTAATTTGTGTATATTAAGACACTAACAGTAAGTATAGCATTTGACCAGGGGCTATTACTCTGTCTGTCTTAGTGTATATTGAGACACTAACAGTAAGTATAGTATTTGACCAGGAGCTATTACTCTGTCTTAATTTGTGTATATTGAGACACTAACAGTAAGTATAGTATCTAACCAAGGGTTACTACTCTGTCTTATTTTTTTTATATTGAGACACTAACAGTAAGTATAGTATTTGACCAGGGGCTATTACTCTGTTTTATTTTGTTTATATTTATAATGCGTTTACTTGGATATTATTATTGGGCTGAATTCGTTCTATTAAAATAGAATGGGTGCATAGGATGAGGTTGTGGACTGAAAATTATACGGCTTCACTGATATACTTAGGATTGTGAACTTAATTAAAAGATGGATGCCATGATAAAAACGAACGTGTTGTAACGATAAATATTCCATATAATTGTACAAACATCTTGTGCATTAATTCATTTGCATAAACGAACCACCGATTAAATCAAATATGTACATGAATGAACATTGAGTGTTCCATTGGTGGTTTGTTTCCTGCGGAACTCTGAGATGGCGGCTACCACAGAGCATCGGTAAATACAAGAAAAACTACTACAAAATGCAAGCTGGTATAAAATTATGGATACAAATATAGATGAACTGCAAAAACGGATTGTCAACACACCTTCGTGTCTCCCTCAGAAGAATATACAAAAATATATATTATTTAAAAATGTCTTTAAGGGACAGCCGTGGCAGTGATCGTATGGTAGTTGGATTTACAACTACCTATGGAATCAGTGTCCATCACCACTGATGTTATGAGTTCGAATCTGGGCGAGGTGTACAAAAGATAAACTTTGTCAGTGACTTGCGACAGGTCGGTGGTTTTCTCCGGGTCCTCCGGTTTCCTAAACCAATAAAACTGACCGCCACGATATAACTGAAATATTTTGGAAAGTGACGTTAAACACCACCAAACAAACAAAAAATATCTGATATTTCCATGTTCCAAGGATTGTGTACCGGCAATCGGCAAACTTCGGGTGAGTCCACTGCTCTCCTATCAGATGGCGAAACGGAAACGACCGAGTTGTCACGAGTGGTTTTTACAGGGTGATAACTCTACGCTCACAAATAAAAACAAGCCTAACCTGTCGTATTATTTTTAAATAGTAAAAGTGAATGTAAGGTTTAGTAACAAAAATTTAATAGCTTACATCAAACTTTACAATAAAAGAAGTAACTATGACAATTTCTATGTGACTTGTGGATTTCCTTGCCGAGGGAGATGTGAATGAATTTTTTTTTTAATGAAGATACACGTGTAAACCGGAAGTATGTTACAAAAGTATTTATTTAAAACGAGGTATAAAAATGGGTTGTTTTTTCAGTCCTGTTCATAATTGTAATTTCTATACCGGAAATTATTTTGTTGTCTTCTGCAAAACAACTCTACAAACGCAGTCAATAAGTTCCAACTACGCTTTAAAAAGTAGTGATAAAAGGACAACTGTCAACCGATTTACCGCATATTACTTTCTTTTAAAAAAATCTGTTCAATGTATAAAGAAAGGATGCACTGCAAACAAATGACAGAGAAAAAAAACCTCAAATTACTGAAGCTATCCCTTTAAGGAAATATATTTTTTACATGTGTGAATCCGAATAATGTTCCATTGTTGTATTATTTAAGAAATGAATCATGGAAGCCAGAATGTGTTGGGAGTTTTAACATGGATTGGCGGATATTAGTATTTTATCAAGAGCCAGAAGCGAGGGATAAAATTTACTAATATCCGCCAATCCATTATACAGAATGGATAACTCGCTCGTTTGTTAACAAAGCGAAAGAAGGAGGTCATGTTAGAATTAGGTGTGTTTCAGTTTCGAATAGTAAAGGTCACATGGTTTCCACAAAATGAAAATACGTTATTGATGAACTTTTGTTGTCTATTTTCAGTTTTGAGGAAACCGGAAGTGGGATGACATCATCAACGCCGCCTGTAAAAACAGCCATAACCTGTCCATCATCCAAAATATTATCATTATTTTATTGTATTGTTCTTGCGATTGGGTCCGAAAGCAGCATAAAATATGAATGTCCAAAAATAAAATGTCAAAAAATTGTTTTTATGGTGTATTAATGACAGATGGCTATTCCTTCAAATACTGGCAAATGGCGTAAATTACTCATAAAACTCGCCCTGTCTTATTTCTGCAGTTTTTGTTCTCCATTGTCAATTTTATGTATTTGTTCTTGAATAATTCAGTTGTGACATATTTTATTATCAATAGATAAAAAAAAGACATACGATAAAAAAAACCCATATAATTGTGCACTTTTTTACAACCTTTTTAATAAAACATAAGATATAAATATATATATATAGTAAAACAATATAATTGATAGTATTTTGGTACCAAATGGCTTAATAGTTTTCAGAGTTATTTAAATATGGCACACATTTACAATTGTGTACCATAATCTTGTCACTCAATGTTTACATAAATAAACATTAAATACATTAAAAAAAGTTCCATGAAATTATTTCACATACACACTCAGAATTGTGTACGTGGATCCATGTGTAGAGTGTATTTATTGATTAAAACAAATGACTGTAACATTCGTATATTGTTTATTATTAAAGTCTCCCAAACGAAGACCGGGTCCGTCATGGTGGTGATCGTATTGGAGTTGGATTTACAGGACCTATCACCACTACAGTTGCGAGTTCGAATCCCGTTCATGGCGGTTGTACTCGATGAAACATTATGTGATAAAGTTTGTCAGTGACTTGCGACATGTCGATGGTTTTCTCTGTGGACTCCGGTTTCCTCCACCAATAAAACTGACCACCACTATATCACTGAAATTGGCACTATAGACCAAGCCAAGCCAAAACCAAGCCAAACGAAGAAAACATACTTTTGGCGATTTGTTGTTCTTGCTCCGTTTCATCTTATTTTTGTTTTTGCATCCCCCTTCTGACACAAATTAGTTTGTAGATACGATAACGTAACCCTCATTCCGCTTGTGCTCCATTTAGGGTTACGAATCGATCCCATTCAATGTATGGGAGCAAATTAAAATTTTCGTTCCGTGAATATTTTAATTTTCCTTTTGCATATCTGGTCATAACTTATTATTCCCAACAATTTTTCAGTAATTGTGATACGAAATAGGTGTTACAATCCCTGTTTCTATCTTCAATACCGGTTTCGTATTTGAAAATTGTTACTTGTCCATCATAACACCTTACGTAGACTCTCGCGATGAGCGGAGCCTATCCATATATGCCAAATATGGAAAACTATTACTACGATAAAGTCGATTTTACTATAAAATTGATCCAAATAAGGATATCTCAAAAACGAGGCATGTGCGCGTGAGGACTTGCAACTTGTAAACAAAATGTCGGACAGAAAGAAGATTTCATGCATTCAAATTTTCAGATGGATATAAGTCTACCATGGATTGATGCAGCGTTTACTTAACACCTCAAGGTTTACCTAAATATATTTATCTTTCACCCCCGTTAATTTTTCCAACCACTTACAACGGAATTAGGACAAAAAAAACGCCCAGTGTGAATCACTCCGGCCGCTGCTCCCATACGTTGAATGGGTCTGATTCGTAACCCTAAATGGAGCACAAGCGGAATGAGGGTTACGTTATCGTATCTAATTAGTTTGGTGACCGATTTGTTTCGTCATGTTTGTGTGTCCGTCACAGAGGTTTGTACGCACATCCACTCCTACATTTTACATGGGAATTTCGTTAAAAAAAATTACAATCTTGCTTGTTACCATATAATATTCGTTCAACGAGTTTGAACGGACCATTATTGAAGGATTTTTAAATGCCCTTTCTTTTTTTTACTTTAATATTTCATCAAAAAGTTTACAAGTGCAACATTACAATATATTAATTCGAATTCCACAAAATCATGCTTGAAAATAGCACAAGGAAATTATCAAAACAAACAAAATCAAAAACACAACACAGACAACTAAAAGATGAGCAACACGGATACAACCAAACAAATCCGGGGTGCTCTCTAATGGTAAACAGTTTCTGTTTGTTATAAAACCCCGTCATGTTTCCCATAAAGCCAAGACGTGTTTGCCAGAACCACTACACAAAAACAACCACAAACAACATAAATAAGAATAGAGCCCTCCTACAAACATCTGGAGGTAAAGACGAACATAACATCGTTTTTATGCGGACATTTTAGTGGGTATCATTCTATCATAACATAGAACTAAGGACGAGAAGAGATACAATAGCAGAACATGAACAACACAAACCCTAATATATTAAATCCGGGGGCGAATTCTAGCACACGGGCAACATTGGGTACAAGACACAGATCGAAGACAAGCAAAACAAAAATACAACACAGAAAACTAAAGGATGAGCAATACGGACCCCACCGAAAAACCGGGGGTAAAGACCCATGTACTTACGAAGGGTAAGCCGTTCCTGTTTCTTTCAAGACCGTCGTGTTACTTACATTGTACAGATATATGGGTCATTTTCAAAAAAATGTCTCCTTTTGAAATTGCAAAGTTGAAAAAAAAACAATTTGCTTAAAACATCATATTTATTAAATGATAAAAACAAATGATACTTCTTGAACAACATACTAAAATATGCAATCTTAATGGCATTATATGAAAATATTATTGACAAATTTTCGACAGATGGTGCATTATTTTGTCTATCCTGTTACTAAAGTCAAAAGAACTTTTTGACTATTAAGAGACAACATGTGTAAAATATGTAACTTATTTCTCACAGATATGTTAGTGGTCTTTAAGAAAACAATTTAAAAATATCTAATTTCTTTGCAGTAGCAAAATAAATATGTACTTAACATTGCGTCCTGAAAAAAACGACTAAACATAGATTTTTGATTGCTGTAAAAACGACTACAGGCAATACAAATCCAATTGAAGCACGTACTAACATTCAGTTTATATTTGTCATTTGAATCAATCTAATATGAAGTGCCTTTGTTACATATAAGTTTAGTAAAACGATATTGTTTATGGTAACAGGAACGGACATGTATATATCCTGTTACCAAATCAGTCTATCCTGTTACTTTACATGGTAACAGGATAGACAGTAACAGGATAGACAAATTTATATATTCATTGATGCTGTAGTGAAATAACTGCTCCCGTAAATCTGTGTTCGCTTTTTTGGTGAAGTATGAAATGTTCCACACCTTGTAATTAATTAAGTACATATCATAACACACTTTCAACTATTTGATTAGATTCGCAGATACATAATTGTCTATCATGTTACCAAATCAGACTATCCTGTTACTTTATTCATGAGGATAACAGGATAGACAGTAACAGGACAGACACATTTATATGTTTATTGATGCTGTAACGGTGTTTGCTTTTTTGGTTTAGTGTTCTCTGTTTCCAAACAGTTAGGGGCCATTTTAAGGATATAATTTCGTGTTTAGGCATAAATTTGTTGGTAACAGGATAGAAATTTTAAAAGAGTACGCTCTCATTTGTATTCTCTTTTCTTGTTATAATTTTGTTCCCTTGTCTTCTAACGTTCTAACGTTTTGGTTGCCATTTTGAAGACGATGTGTACTTCTGGCGTCATCATAGAAGAGTTCCGTATTTGCATGGAGAAATCATTGTTGTGTGGATCTTGTATCGGTAACAGGATAGACATGCATTTCGTGGACGCCAGCATAATTTTGTTTTTTATAAATAAATGCAAACATAACTTCAAGACTTTACTTTCTTGTTAAAATTCATTTAAACACGATTCAAATGATTCATTTTCCCAATCTGAAAACATACTAAAAATCGTTGAAAAATTAAGTGCAAACATGACACCCTCATACCGGACACACATAAATTTCGCAAAAAATGAGCTTATAAATTATTTTATTTTGGGTTAATAGGAGTAAATCGTATTCATTTTAGATGTGCCGACACGAAAATAATGCGAACTTTTGTTTAAACACGAAAAATTAATGCTTTCGTATCAAAATATATGTTTAACATAGGTGGACAGGAAATGCGACATTGTTTGAAAATGACCCATATATTGCTGATTATATTAACCATCAGGACACACTTAGTATATTCCAAAGATACCCTTATTTTGAATGTATGTAGTTTTCCGATGTATTACCAAAACCGTCGTGGTCGTGATCTTATGGTAGTTGGATTTACAGCTACATATGCAGTCAGTGCCTATCACCAATACAGTTGTGAGTTCGAATCTCGCTCGTGAAACTAGTATAACGAAACATTCGAATATACCTTACGTAATGAAGGGAATCAATCATATTAGTTCGGAAAACAAATGTAGTGACACACTGCTGTGTAATGTGATAATTTCTATTCCGACTATCTATCGACTACACAATGAAAAAAACCACCAACATGCATCAGATGGAATTTTATAACAAATCGTGACGACCTATATTTTGTTGGTAACCTTGCATTGATTTCATTGAACATATACAATCAAAAACAAGAGAAATTACGGCTTGAAAATAAACGCTGCCAAAACTAATGTAATGAAACTTAACACTACAAATCGAGAACATATGAAACTTAAAGATGAAGAAGTGCAACCTTTACTTACCTTGGAGGAGTAGTAGTAGTAACATCCAATGTTGTGACGAAGACATAAAAAAACAGACTTGAAAAATCGTCAGTGAAACTTGGAAAAAAATAGAGCAAGACAAAAAGAAACTCGACGCATTCTAGAATAGATGTCCTAGAAAATTATTAAAAAATAAGATGGTCAGACAAGATATCAAATGAGGAAGTTCACTGCAGAGCTGAAGCAACCAAAATCAAGCGAAACCATTATACAACAAAGATGGAGATTGGTAGGACATGTCTTACCAAAGGCGTAGCATCCATTGAAGCAACCGAGGCAATTGCCTCGGTAAAAAAATAAAAAAAAATAATGGAAAAAGACGACACCTTAAGATATAACTAAATCTTAACCTTTAACCGACTATTGAAACAATGACACCAGCAGAATTTGCGAGAGTCTTTGACTGGTACATTGCCGACCTACCCCAAAATGCAACTTTTCAACAGGAATTCCACCGATGGAGTACTTTCTGTCAAGATCATTTAAAGACAAGCCATCTTCCCTATTCGATGCTTTAATTTTGACCTACCCGGATTATTACCCAAACATTCGCGAAATCTTCCACATTCTACTAACCATGCCAATAGGATCCGTTCCATGTGAACGATCTTTTTCTGACGTGTGGTGTCTGTAGGAACGGAACAGAACAACAATGGCTGAGGACAGATTAAATGGACTAGCATTAATGCACGTTCACAGAGACGTAAATGTTGACAGGATCAAAATACTAGACAAATTCGATACGGGTAATAGAAGATGTTGGAAAAACTCGCATTGGCGTAGGTTTATTTTTGTAGAATCTAAGCGGGTGGTACTTGTAGGCCTAATATTTACTCGGATCGATCAAAACTCTGGCCAAAACAATACAGACGTACTGAATGGACTTCAAGTTAACATGGACTACCATTAAGGACAACTCGTGTTTTTGTTTTTGTTTTTTGCACTGAGAATGACCATTCTCTATCCAGAGTTGTCGTTCCTGCTACGCTACACAACATCTCTGTCAACGCTCATTACACAAGATTTTTGTAAAATTTAGAAACATAGAAACAGTAAAACAATCTACTTAAAATTGTTTTAATTATTGTAAATATCAATAAAAATGAAAATAAATCATTCATTTCAAATCAATTCTCTCTTAAAAATGATTTGTGATCGTTTTTAACTTTTTAATTTTTACCTCCGCAAAATAGTTCTCCAAGAAGTGGGATGTAAAATCATTCTTAAGAGAGAATTGATTTGAAATGAATGATTTATTTTCGACTTTATTGATATTTACAATAATTAAAACAATTTTAAGTACATTTTTTTTTACTGTTTCTAAGTTTTACAAGAATCTTGTAAATTGAGCGTTGACAGCGATGTTGTGTAGCGTAGCAGGAACGACAACTCTGGATAGAGAATGGAGAATGACTAGAAGACAACTTGGTCATTTTTGACGTATGGGCATTTTATGTCACGCCCACCTGCATTTTCACTGTCGAACTCCAAATTAGTGACATTTCGTCATATATGACTTGCCAGTTTAAAAGAAATCCCAAAACAATTCCTGTCTAATTATCCAAGATTATTTGTACCACAATATTTCTAAAGTTCTACAATAAATGTGTAAATAAAAACGAATCTTGCCACCAATCATCGTCATATTACGTTGCAACAAGTCAAGGACAACGTTGGAATCGTATTTGGGTCACAAGCACCTGTTACAATAATAACTGACTTCGGGTGTAAACTATAGTTGAAAATAAAATTATCAGAGCGCACGCGTGAACTATCGTAGCAGACGAACACAACTATAGTTTACCAATATGGTAGCGGTTTCGGACTTAGGAGTGATAGCATTCATGTTTGAAATGTTAGATGAAGAAGAAGAGGCTATGGAAATAGAATTGAAATATCTAACTAGCTATTCCATTTTCAGTGAACCAATAGTAGATATTAGGAAAATAGGGTATAGTTCATCAAGGCGTTTATTTCACAACATAGTAGATATTAGGAAAATGGGGTATAGTTCATAAAGGCGTTTATTTCACAACGAAACATGTCAAACGGGTTCATATACGTTGTAGATGCACATTTTATTGATAAAATTGAAGAAGAAGAAAATATCCTGGACCCAAGTGCCTGTGTGCGAATCAGAAGGCGACAAATCTTGACGAAATGTACGATTTTACATAGGCAAAGTCAAAAGTTTATTAACATTATGTCAATTTATGATTCGGAGCTACAATTTGCAATAATCAAGCCCATTTTGCTCATAGACAATCATTTCACACAAAAATATTTTGCAGTACTCTCCTTTTTCCTTTCGGTCGCCATCTTTTAACTAGACGTCTAGTACACGTTTGGAATAGTCGACTACGGTTGCAAATTTTCATCACTTCCGGTTGACTAAATCATGTTCGACTGGTCCATAGTTCGAGTTATAAAACTATAGTTGACACCCGAAGTTGGCCAATGTCAACTGTGAACGCAAAGATGACAATGTCGACATAAAATTTAATCTGTGATGTCAAAAATGTAAAAATAATTTCCTAGTTTTTTTTCTTAAAAGAAGGCGATTGTAGCTACAAAATGCTGAATTTTTCTATCCATTCCCAACTCTCCGTAATTCCCAGTGGCAGTAAAAAGGAGTTGTCCTAGTAAGTTGTCCCATCCCTCCCTCATTTCTGTTTATAGTTGTTAGGTACTGTTGAACTTGCTTGTCCCTTAATGATTAATATGCATGCAATATTTGCCACTGAATGTTAAACAATCAATCATGAATATTGCTTTGGATGGAACTTTATTTTAAATATGATTACCTGGAAGGTTGGTCATAAGCGTGATAAAGAGTGAACTCTTAGTTATACCACAAACGATATTCAAAAGTCCAAGTTGTTAAAGACATTGACAAATGAGTTTGTGGGTGAGGTGGGGGTTCCAGTGATTAAAATTAAAAGAAGGATTTAAAGGGTCTATAGCTTATTTTGTCTTTTTCATTGGGGGTGGCAGAGGAATTTTTTATACAATTTTTTGACAGGCTCTCTCATCATTAGAATATGATGCCCGGGGACTCTCGATTTGGGTTAACAACTTTTTTAGTGCAGCCCATACAATCAGCAGGTGTCTTCCCTCCTTGTAAGATCCGCCCATACATTGGAATAATTTCCTTTTCTTTTCTTCTTTGGATAATTAACAAGGAATAGTCTTCTTGGTTCAAAACATATACATGCGTACACATTTGAAAACATCTTTATCTTCACATATGAGAATAACAAAATTAATATATTCTCTTTATTCAGAAATTCAGTTAAACTTCTGTATTTCTTAAATCCGCACTTATGGGTAATTCTGTGAGATTTTGTTTTCTTTTACTGATTGATTGGTTGATTGATTGATGTTTAACGTCCAGCGAGCAATTTTTCAGCTATATTCAGGACGAGAATAATTTAAACGCCACGGGACTCGAAACAAGGAAATGTGATGGGTAGGGACGGAGAATTTTGCCAGTGCAACAGGTCTCCTATGGGCCACTCATCATGAGCTGTTACACTGGGTTCTTTAACGTGCGAAGAGGGTGGCAATCTCTCAACACGGGACCTCGGTTTTATTTACGTCTCATCCGAAGGACGGGTTGGTTGTCAATTTATACATCCCGCACAACCGAAGAACGCCCCTTCAAGCCGAAGAAGCTCTCGGTCCCATTTCTATACCCCGGGGTTCCCGCGGGGTTGACCCCTTTTAGAGGACTAGTGCCTCTAGAACGGAGAAACCTGGTGCCTATTCTACCCCCGGCACACCCTCTGGGAGGGGGTTTCTGAAAATTATCAATATTCAGAAACGATTATTTTTTTTAAATATATTTTTTAATATATAATAAAATAAGTTCGTAATTTTCCATTCTTGACTATTTCAAAACTCCATTTAACTTTCTATAATATTCTTGTAGAATTAATGTATACCGTTTTCGTGCCTTTTGATTGGACAAGACCACTGTCACGTGTTTGTTTTTGATTCGTTCATAACTCGATGAACTTTTTCGTTTTTGATCCGTTCATAACTCGATTAACTTTTTTGTATAACCTGTATAAACAATATGGCGACCGCCGACAGGGAATTACGATAGTGTCCGATTGAAAGCACAGGGGCCAGATGAGTTTTTTTTATGTACTTATATACCTATATACCAACAAGGGTACGAACTCGGCAGTAATCAAAATTTAGGTATGTCTTGTTTAACTGAGTAGAAAAAAATACCAGGAATTTTATACGTATAAAGGTGATATAGACTGAAAGCTGAATATTTTTTCTTTAGAAAAAAAACTTATTTGAACCCCGTACGTTCAAAAATAAAAAAGTTACAGCAGACCAAGTCCGTACTTTCTGCTAAAAATGGCCAGGTCGGACAAAAGGGTGAATACTGCCGGGTTCGTACCCTTGTTGGTATATAGGTATGTACATGAAAAAACTCATCTGGCCCGTGTGATTGAAAGCAAGCCTGAAAATCAGCTTAATAATCAAAATAGGGAAAAGATTAAACGGTTCTTTTCAGGAGTTCTGCATGTGTAAACGGTTCCGATGCACTCACAAACTTTACATAAACGTCCTTCGGAAGTTTATTCATTTTGTGATTGCATCGGCACCGTTTACACATGCATGAACTCCTGAAAGGAAGCGTTTAATCCTATAATAAAGTTATTTCTAACATTATTTAATTTCAAATATACTTCCGTCCTCTTCAAAGGCCGCGTCATCTCATATTATGGTATATTGTTCTCTAACAATGTAGGGATTCGTTTTGTCTTTATCCTTTTTGCTGCTCGTTTTGTGACCAAGGATTATACCAGCAGAACATCTGGATGGTAACATATATGGTTAATTCCCTTGGGTGGCAAAGCCTCGAACAACGAAGGAAAAACAGCCGACTCTACATGCTATATAAAATCCAGCACAACCAAGTAGACATCAACAGGAACCTTTACATACGGAGCAGTGACACTTACTAGAACCAGGGGACCGCACAAACTATTCCAAGAGAGGACCACCAACACCATATATAGAAACTCCTTCTTCTTGAGAACAGTAGTGGACTGGAACCATCTACCAGTCGAAGCAGCAGCAGCAACCTCCATTGAGGAATTCAGGGCTAACCTTGGGGTTAGTCCTGCCAGCTACTAGATCAACAGCCCCATGTACATAGTTTTAGCTGTATATATCCAGTTATTTTACCTGTAAATAGTCCAGGGGTCAACTGCTGTGTGTGTCTGGGAAAAGCGCAGCTGTAGTCCTGCAGAACTAAATTACAGTCGGCAACGACTCCAGTTCTAAACCGAGAGAAGAAGAGGGGGGGACTGATTTCATGAGTGATACCCGAGTTACTCCGATCCCAATTCAAAACTAATCGAACGCAGCCAAAAACTCGAGATCATTTAAGCGTTTAAAGAAATATATGTTTTAAATGTCGAATGTAAGCGCGCATCTGTCTCTATTTCTTCAAGGTCACGAACCTCTCCAACATCAGAGGCACGATGGCAGCAGCAAAGTTGGCTCGTTTCGGAAAAGGTTAATTATTTAACTATTATATAATTTACAACGACGGATCATAAAGACATGGGATAACAGTGGTCGGAACGGGACGTATGATTGTGTATTCAATGTTTGTTGTTAAGGCTGCGGCCCGTGCACCGCCACCGGGACTTGTTCCCGGTCACTGATTTGTTTTACTATCAATCAGTGTATTAACCACTAAAATCACAAGCCTGGTGACAAGGGAGGACGCCGTTGCTAACCCTTCCTCGCCTCAACTCGTCCTATTTTTCTCTTCAATTTCCTTCTTTATCGCTTGGATTCATAATCCTATTTTAAATAATCCATTTTGCAATAATTTGTCACATAATTTATCCTTGCCCTTGGGCTTGGGCACCTTATTACACATTCAATTATCGACCCAGGCATCAACGAGTACCCAAAAAAAGGCACAAAAGCGAAAGTTGAAACTTCTGACTTTCAACACCTTTCATACAAGGTCAAGGATAAGATAGTTTTGAAACAACTAGAATGGCAGTCAGAAAATTATCAGGGAAACACCATCTACATTCTACATACATCTTTGGAAAAAAAAGCAAAAGGATATTTCCATGAAATAAATTTATTGATTTAAGATATGTTAACACTGATATCCTTCCATATACACATATAAACTGGTATCTAGAGTCCTATACATTTTGTAAGTGTGTATATGCTGATGGACATTATTTTGTTCACAAATTTCATAACCTATATACACTGAAAAGATGCTATATAAATTTCAAGAATTTTAAGTGTATGCTTGTTCTATAGACACAATCGAAAAACATTATTTTTTTTAGCTTTTATATATATATATTTGCAAGTTATTGAGATTTTTGTCAAAAATGAAAACGGAAGCCATGTCTTATGCGACTTTTTTTTTCAGAATTCCCATCAATGATCACTATAGACAGATTTGACCATAGCATACATGTAACAACAAAATAATTTCTTACTCAGTTACTAAGTCTAATAATAAGAGTTACTTGATATTTATATCAGATGCTGTTTTCACATCGTGTAAAAGTATGCAATTCGGTTGTTTCGAATCATGTCCATTCCGACCACGTTCCGTCTTTTTCGTGTCTTGACGTCTGAACAAATTGGCAGGCGACTTCCGGTGTTTATGCTATTACTGTGACAACGTCAGCATATCATAGTTGTAGATGCGGTAGATTATAAGTAATTGTGATATGGAGACGCCAAGGAAACCGCTGAATAAATACTGGTGTTCGGTACCCCACTATCTGTCTTATATAAGAAATATATACATAAAGGCAGATCGTTTTCCTTTCATGATGCTGACAGCCGCAAATAAAGAAAGAAAACAAATTTAATTTTAAAGAATTATTTGTCTCTGCATTGAAGTTTTTGATACAAATAAAATAATTTAATTGATATCTGTCTTTTACAGAAAATGTTAAGATAATTTTAACTTGAGAATCGAACGTTAAAACGGCACATATCGATTGGAGTTTTTGTTGTGTACATTGACACTGGAAGCTCAGGGCCAGCAGTTCCATCGAAATCACGGGATCTGGCAGACGAAAATAACAAAATTTTGACGGAATGGAAATGATTCGAAACAACCGAATTGCTGTGTATAAGGCTTTTCAAAATATTGCATGGCTTCCATTTTCATTTTTGACAAAAATCTCAATAACTTGCATTATAAAAGCTAAAAAATTAATGTTTTTTGATTGTGTCTATAGAACAAGCATACACTTAAAATTCTTGAAATTTATATAACATCTTTTCAGTGTAAATGTCCCAGGGTTGGCCGGGAATTCCCAGTGGTAATTACCTGGAAATACCGTCCTCGGAAATACTCTGAATTTTAGCTCAAGTGAGAAATACTGGGAAATATGATTTTTAGATGTGATTAATTTCTTCAAAGCTGCTAAAAACTTAACATTTTAACACACAGTGTTGAAAATTACATCAGTTTAATAAATATGGGTATACAGCCTAGGTGTAGGACCATTAAGAAGGACTTCAGGCAACTTTTGAAATTGTAATCTTCATATAAACATAATGTTTATGCAAAAGACTATTATTAATTTTGTTTTACTTCTTTGAACAGTTGATTTGCAATAATCACTTAACAATTAATAGCTGATTGTTTTGCCAGGTTGTATACATGTAATCTAATATCCTAAGGGCATTTCCTTTATGCTATAATAATGACTAACTTTTTTAATTTGTTTTTACAAACTAATTAACACATCTTCAATAACCTTTAGAAATCAATAAGTCCAGTTTGTAAAGACAAACAATAAACATGTAAAAAGCAGGTCAGAATATGGTTTTAATCACTAAACGAAGGAGGTACAAAGTGGGGATTACAAGTAAAGAATAATTTTCAGATTAACTCAAGTTTATATTATACTCCAAATAAATGTTCAATTTGCTAATTTATAAGAAGATATCTCACAATAATCTGGAACTCAAAGAAATTTACACTATGTGCAGTAAACAAGTGCACAATGTGTACAGGTTCATGTACCATTATATTTGCAAATTAAGAAGCAATCTTATTTCCCAGTAAATACCAGTATTTCCCAGGAAATACCGGTGTGACCTGCCATCCTGGGAAATATGAGTATTTCCCGCTTTTTTGCCAGCCCTGAAATGTCCAATAGAAAAAGGGGCCCGGGTGGCTCAATGAGTTAGGTCGCTGGATCTAACAACTCGTACAAGCCTATAACCAATACGGCGTGGGTTCGTGCCCGGCTTTGTAAATTACAAAAAAGGGTGCACTCGACTCGCAACCGCAAGTGATAAAGTTTACCAGTTGCTTGCCCAATGCAACCGCAAGTGATAAAGTTTACCAGTTGCTTGCCCATGGTTGGTGGTTCTCTCCAGGTACTCCGGCTTCCTCCACCACTAAAACTGGTCGCCATGATATAGCTGAAATATTGTTGAAAGTGGCGTTAAACACCAAAAATCAAATCAAATCAAATCCAGTAGAAAAGAGATGATGTCATGTAGTACATTTCCGATTCAAATGTAGAATCAATTTATCAAATAAGGAAATGTCAGAATACTTTATTGAATTTTACTAAATAATTGATTACAAATGAGTGATAACAAGATTTGCTATTTTTATTACCTTTTGAAGCAATCTTAAAATTTTGTTTTACACATAATAAAAATAGTGGAAAAATTTCGGTTATGCCCAACATTCTTGGGTGTAATCAAAATTTGTTCTACTATTTTTGGGGAAGAAATTTTACTTTTGGTTTTTCGAATTTTTTTTTTTTATAGCTTTCAACTCTATTTTTAGCTCACCTGACCCGAAGGGTCATGTGAGCTATTGCCATCACTTGGCGTCCGTCGTCGTCGTCCGTCGTAAACTTTTTCAAAAATCTTCTCCTCTGAAACTACTA
>MJUT01054410.1:1077393-1124882 GCA_002080005.1 Gigantidas platifrons | reverse complement strand
TTAAACACCAAAATTCAAATTCTTACAAAAGACGACAACAGATAACTATGTAATGGCCAAAAACTCACAGAATCCTTTGGGTCAGGTGTGATAAAAGGGGTATCTGTTGGGTTAAAGTGTGCTGTATACTAGGTGTGTAGAATTCTTGGCCTCAAGCAGAATATTTGTTCCATTTTCAATTCAGGTGGGATTTCACAGCTATTGAGTCACAAACATTTTGGAGGCAATTGCTCCCATGCAATGGACTTATTTATCTGTCTGTTGAGAGAGATGATTACTACTATTGATTGGTATTTGTGGAGGATGAAGTCAAGATTAAAATGTGAAACCCTCAGTAACTAGTGAATTGAAAAAGAAGGGATTTTCATCTGGAATTTCCAAGTAAATAGTGTTGTTTTTACGAATTCCGATAATTTAAGAATCACATCTGGAATTACTAAATTCATGAAGTTTAAGTGCTAAAATTTCTTAATTTCCATGCAATAAATGGCTCAATGCAGACATCATGAAAATGGTCCTTCTGTCCCCCAAAAAGACAAAATCAAACACAAGAACACAGTTCAGCATTTTATTTTATCATTGGCAGAACCATCATGCAGAGATTATCATAATAACATTCAACAATAAATAATGTCAACAATATCTATATATACAGTCCTGAGTGAGATTTTATGGTATTGAACATTTAGAGTTGTAATCACACACTTTCAGATCACTGTTCCATTTAAGTCCAGAAGGACATTTACGTTCATACATGATTCCCCAGACACATGTCACATATCCATAACAAGTTTTACAGGAACCATAGTAACCACTACCATGACCTTGACAGTCCTTGATACATTCTGAAAAATAGAAAATCAATTTGATGGCAAGTAATATATACCACAAACTCTGACTCCTATAAGTAGTGTAATAAAATAAATACAAATAAAAACATTAATTGTAGTAACAATACAAAACAAAAGTCTCACCCTAACCTCCCTCCTCCCCCCACAATTCTTTTTGATGAAAAAAGACAATAACAGTAATTATTCTGATATAGTAATAAAAAGGCATGCAAAGTTTTGAGGAATTCCTCAATTAAATATAGGAGTTGCACATACAAACTGCTTGATGACATATTTCAAAAGGGGCAATATTTCCTTCAAAAATTGTGTAATGAAACTATGAACGATTTTATTTGATTTTTGGTGTTTAACACCACTTTCAGCAACAATTTTTAGACAGACAAACCAGCAAATTACATTTTTTTCGTGGATCCGGATTTTAAAACATACTTCAAGATTTCAATTTTAATTAAATGTTCCATAAAATCATTCCCCAACTTGTAGCCGTTCCATGTACTTTTTAAATCTGAGAACTCATAAAAGCCATAACTTTTCATACAAACACATTTCAGCATATAAAGACACATACAAATATTCTTTTTTTCTCCGTTTACACTAATACAATGGAACTTACTTCCATTTTATACGCAACATTAAAGCATTCAGGGAAAAACTCAGTTTGGATGTTCTCGGCAACATCATCACTTACGTTGTGAGTTCAAATCCCGTTCAGACGAGGCGTACTCTATACAACTTTATGTGATAAAGTTTTAATGCCATTTGCGGCAGGTCGGTAGTTTTCTCCGATTTCCTCCATCAATAAAACTGACCACCACAATATAAATGAAATATTGTTGAAAGTGGCATTAAACCCCATACCCCTAACCCCCCTTAATCAACAACAAAATTTTCTTTTCTAAACATTTTGTAATTATTTTGAAACCATATTTGTTAATCTTTATATAGGCCATACAAGTACAAAACAGTAAATAATCTTCAGCTAGAATGAAGGATTACTGTATACAAGACAAAAAAGAAAAGTGACAATTTAACACTGGTAAACTGATAGGATGGGATAAACTTTGAAAGACTGTTGACCCTATGTGAGGTGATTGCTTATTTGAGTTAAAATAACATGTAAATCGGGTCGTTTTTTAAAATTTTGGCAGGTCTACAGTCATAAAATAACTTACCAAAGTTATTCTTACCACTTCCATTTCCTTTACCTCCAAAGGAAGTAGGTGATGGATTTACAACTGTAAAAAAATCCAAGTTATAAATTAATGTTATATGTGATATACAATGCTAGAAACATCTCTATAATACCATATCTATTCGGAACACTGAATTTTCAAAATATAAATATCTTTATTACTATATACTTTGCAAGAATATGACAAATTTTACTTATCCAATAAAAGCAAATTGAATGACCCATAAAGGCATACATGGACTGATAATGCATTATCACTCCAACAGTGGTTATAATGCCATATCAGCCTGGCCAATATTTTCAGGTCAATTAATTTAAAGTATACAATAAATAGATTATACCATGACCATTTGCACATCAGCTTGGTAATGATCCATTGACCCATATCGGCCTGCTGCTTTGCCTTAGGCCAATATGGAGGTCTCTGGCTGATAACTAGGCTCATTTGAAAAAGGTCATGCTAATCTTCTTTATGGTGCAATGCATATCACTGTCGGACCACAATGATATACTATGTAGCAGGCTAATTTTGTGGGATGCAAATTTTGGCCACTCATTAAAAAAACACTACAATTAAAGTTGTTAGCGTGAAGAGTCAAACTATTGTGATGGAAATTTGATTGCAATAACAAAATGCAGAAATTTCAATTAGTCGTTCACTGTGCAAATTGGTGAATTTTAGACCAGCTATATATGGTAACTTTAACACATCATATTGTCAAAATATCAGTTGAATTATGTTTACAAGGAATTACATGTCTCTGTCAATAGGATTCCTCCAGTGAACTTTGTATTGAGTTAAAGTCTTTTCCACCAGAATTAATATTACTGGAGAAGATATGCATGCTAGGCCTTAGCTACCTTAGTAAATCACACCTTTTAGACATCTGAACAAATAAAAGATTTAAAAATAAGCCAAAAAAAAACACTTCCCACGATATGGGGTACCTATATGAAGCTTGTGACCAAATATCAGATTTCTGCCATCAATAGTTGCTGAGAAAAATGTGACAAAAAATATCTTGGGATGGACGGAAGGATGGACAGAGGTAAAACAGTATACCCCCCTCCGGTGGAGCGGGGGTATAATAATACAGGCTGAAGAGAGACAAAGGATTGATAACAACAGATATCTATCAGGAAATCCTTATTAATTTTCTAGTACAGTGAAACCTGTCTAAACCAAACCCTGACTCCTGTGTAAACCAAACTTAAAATAAAGACCCAATGTGGGTCTTACCCTAAAATGACTGTGAAATGGCCCTAGCATACAGGTGAGTGGTACTCAATACTTCTGTAGATAAACTCTACATCTAGCATACTTTTATTTGATGTATAAAATGTTATTACCAGATGCAGGATTATAAACAAGAAAAACAAAATGCAGGTAAAGTAATCTTACAAATACCATCATCATTGTGCCCGATGTTACATTACAGGTACAAAATGACAAATACAGACAAAAAAACAACCACAGGGCTTCCATCAGGTAAACAGTACGAAAAAAAATACACTATCAATCACAATACCTCCACAACAGTATAAATAAGATTACCAATATATGCATATAAAATTTCTAGGAATACACAATTCTAAACTTCCTGATCATTCTGATATTATTTCTACACCACACCTACCTGGTGCCATTGTTGTCATAGCAGCAGTGACTTTCTGTGTAGGCTGGGGTGTTGAGGAAGTTGTTGTCATGGGAACAGGTGTTGTAGGTACAGCTGTACTCGGTGTTACCGTGTTGGCATTATTGGTGGAACCTGCTTTATTGCCTGTAAATAAACCAGGCAATTGTAAAACTAAAACCTGAAGACTAAATTTTCATTTTGTTTTATCATTAGCTATATGAATCATGCACAAATCAAGTCACAGATGAAGTATAATGGATATACACATTGATCGGTAATTTATACATTTTTCATTTTAACCCACTCAGGGATATTGTCAGTATCAACTGACTAATTCTGATACTGATGTCAAACACATGATGAAGTAACAGATAAAAACAATTGAACCAGTTTTGAAGGTCTCGAAATACATTATCACTAGTATATCAGACTCGCTGCAATACTAGTGATAATGTCTGTCTCAACCTTCATAACTGCCGATATTCTATATGCATTTGCTTGGTAAAATTATAGAACAGACAGAGAGATAATAATGAAAAATTCAGTAAGAATCGTCATGTTACATTCATAATTACTGAGGTATAAAATCCAGTTCTAGTGACCTTGAACTCGTCCTGTTATGATTTATTTCAAAGTATCAGCTGTGTTCCAGAAACAACACAAACCAAAACATTAACTGCAAATCATACAGGCATTAGAGAAGCACAAGCCATATTACCTAATATTATTGAAATTCAACATGAAAAGTTTTAGTTATTGAAGTCACTTGAAATGTTATATAGTTTATGTACACATTTGAATTGAGAGACTATTTTGCAAGTGTGATAACAAGAACATTTTCACATTTTTTATATCTTCAAGGGGCTCAAGAAAAGTTTGAAGATACCAAAGCAGTAATCAGAATCCGTAGATCGAAGAAAGGCAGACACTACAATGGACAAAAGAAACAGGACTAAAAAGACAAACAGTGATCTACAGATCACTATCCATAAAACTAAAGATTGAACAACATGAAACCAACAAAAAATGAGGGTGAACTCAGGTGTTCCAGGATTGTAAGTAGTTCTTGCTCCAATAGTGGTACCCATCATATTACTCTTGTATAAAATCTGGTGGTAAGTCATGAATGATGAGGCAAGAAAATATATGTGTGTTTAGGGTTTCCCTACCTAACCATTTTTTTTCTCTCTAAAAATGCCTACCCTAACATTTTTATGGTCATTTTGGCTGAAGCACCGTTAAACTTTGGATTTCTTCCCCATTAACTTAATGTAAAAATATTTTGAAAAAAAAAAAAAAAATTCCCTACCCACCTACCCTATTTTTTTTAGGGATGAAACCCTAAACACACATATTTTCTTTTTTTTGGCCTGAAATGACAGGATTGTGATTACAACACATCCATGGTCATTTGTGAACAGATAACCAAGTCATGGTGGCAACCAAAACACTTTTGAAGTGATTGCTTCAATTTAACTGCTAGAAACCAGTGGTTCAGCAGCAACCCTCTATCAAGGAAATCATGATAGAAACCACAAGCTCTGGAATATTGTATCAACTGTGAGATATATATTCCATAGACAGGTGCTGGAATATTACAACATATAAATGGAAAGCTCACAATGAAAAATTGAAATCATCTTTATTGTCATGAAGTTTCGTTAACAAGCCCTCGACATTAATTTCTAGGTATAGACCAAGGTACAATTCTTGACAAAAGATTATGATTTTCAAACTATATATTGTCCATATACAGCTTGTGTATAAATTTGGTTTGAATCTGTGGAGGAATATAGATGAATGAATGAGACAAATCTATATCATAGTTACAGTAGCCATTTGGAATGAAGACTAGGGCTGTTGGATGCATTTTTGAATGACAATGGAAGAATAAATCCATAGGACACTGATGTACATACCACCAGCTAAGTAAATAGGGCCATAACTCCAGAACAGAAAAAGTGGTAAAGTCTGAAATTGAACTTGGCCTTCCTTTCTATGGTCTTAATCACTGTATTAAAATGAAAAAAATATATTTGTATAAATTTCTAATGATTTGCTTAAGGGGAACAAGTTATTAAACAGAAACCAGATGCGGCTTGATAAAAATATCGGCTGTTGATTGGTCAATGGTCACTCCATAAAAAACCCATGCACCTGGCTTGTGGTTATGTTGCATCAAGGGCTCTTTACACTACTACACATGTAAAGAGGACGTAAAATTTCAAACCTTAAAGCCGAGACAGGAGGATGAAATTCTTGATTGCCATGTTTACCGTGTAGAGTAACATTTGTTGATTCGTGTTAGGCCTACATGAAATTTTGATTTTAATGTTAAAGCCCCAGATAACACTCTGCATAAAAATCTCTCAAAAGCCATCTCTTAAATTGGTTTGTTGATTTCAGAGGAGACAATCAAAATATTATAATATAACGACCTATGACAGACAATGAATACCTTGTGATGGTAAAACTAACACAACCTTTGGCCAGATTAGCTAAAAACACATTACTATAATATTGTCTTTTATTTTAAAACACATTATGTTTAAACAAGTCTGTTGAAATTGTCTCAAATCCTTACTAAGTAAAGCCAGTCTTCTAGTATCAGGAACAGCTTAATGAATACATAGCTATTCTGTAAAATATAATCCAACCCAAAATAAATACAGGATGACAAAGTGAGTGTGTACACAATGTAATGTTTGTTACCGATTTGGTTTGGTTTCGTTTTATGGTATTAAACGCCACATTCAGCAATATTTCAGTTATATCCTGACAGTCAGTTTTATTGGTGGAGGAAAACGGAGGACCCAGAGAAAAACCACAGACCTGCCGCAAGTCACTGACAAACTTTATCACTTAATGTTGTACACCTCGCCCTGAGTGGGAGTCGAACTCACAACATCAATGATGATAGACACTGATTGCACAGGTAGTTGTAAGCCCAACTACCATACCATCACAACAGCCCTTTTACTCATTTGGACATAACTGAATGTTATATGAAAAATAAAACAATAATCTATTCAATTTTCAAGACGAATTCAGAGCAGCACACAGAAAGACGAGATGTTATTTTTGAGGCAAGATCTAGATACACAAACCAACAACAGCACAAACATAAAGATAAAACAAATCAGATTGATTGATTGGTGTTTAATGCCAACTTTAACAGTATTTCAGCTATATTATAGCAGAAGAACAAAAGTTCAGAAAGCACAAACTCCCACACAAGACCGTGGCCAAAACCAGAATAAGTTCTCCTGCAAGTGGACATAATTGTTCATCACTTCCAATTTTTATCCTATATACTTCATTAAAAACTACTCAGAATAAAATACTAATATCCTGCCAACCCGTGCTAAAACTCTCAACACATTATGGCTCCCATGAATTATTTCTTAAATAAAGTAAATTATTAACATTTATCTTTATATCGTATACATATGCTTTTTTACCAATGCTTTTACAGATATTAAAAAGAAGTCAAAAACAGACTGAACATTGGTCAAACTTATATCACATCCAAGGCCATGACATTATCCTCCACTTGACAACAAAAACATTTATTTAATTTCATCCAAATTATAAAATATAAAGATGTCTGCCATCTAAATTCTTATACACCTGCACCTATAATATATTGCTGTAAATATACCATCACATTCCCAACTTTTCATGAAATCAAAAGTCAGCTTACACCTATAAACTCTACTATTATGACTCATACAGGAACAGAAATATCAGATGTCAATTTTTTTGGAAACAGGAAGTGACATTCATTGAATTGAGAAACAAATAAGAACTCTTTTTGTACTATAAGATAAACTTTGAAGGTGCTTATTACCAAAACTGTCCATCTCTTTCAGACTTGAATAAAAAGTATAGGTATTAATCTCAGAGGGTGCTGTGAATTTTTTTTTATCTTCTTAAAAAAAATAAACTAGAGGGTCATGGCATGGGGATCAGACCTATAATCCGACAGCTCGATAGTCCGATGGTCCAGTAGTCCGACAGTCTGGTAGTCCAACAGCCCGACAGACTAAGAACATTTAATAGCTATTATATGAAAATAATATATATGTTCTTTATGAGAAATGTTCGCTTGGTCAAGTTGTGTGTGTGAAAGCAAGATCCGTCGTCAAACTGGCATTGCAAATTGTGGTTTACTGATGCATATATTGAAAACTGGTGTTGACAGATTCTTATAAGATTTACTGAAGCATATATATGTACTAGTACGAGTGCGGTAGATCGTGGGTTGGTATTTGTTGTTTCTCCGCTATAAAGCACGCAGCATTCAGGAGAAATAGCAAAGACTGGTTGATTCGGAATCAGAATAATGTGTCCGAGTGGAGCGACATGTATATCCACGGACTGTTGTTTCAGTGAGCTAGAACTATAAAAATCCAACTCAGCATGTTGGTCTATTACAAAGCAGACCTCATCATCATCTCATTGAATATTTACTGGTTTTCCAATTACTCACTCAGTCCGGAACAAATTGCCTTCTACATCGGTTTTGTCGGAAAAATAATTTAACGGCGAAGAAGATGAAAAGATTTCATTTGATCCAAAATACCCCCTCGATAATCGTATGGTAGTCACATTGAGATTATCATTGAATTAAAGACACTTTCTATCTCTTTATTCAAATGAATGAAAAAATTCTGTCATACAAGTACAAACTCAAACAAATATTCAAGAAAATTGGTCAAGCTAAAGCTTTAGATCTTTAAAGTGAAAAACAAACACATTTCTGTCAGACTATCGGGCTGTCGGACTATCAAACTGTCGACCAACGGGCCGTCAGACTAACGGGCTGTCGGATTATAGCTACGTTCCCCATGGCATGCTGTGTAATTTTAAGACAGACAGAAAGAAAAAAACATGATAGTTTTTCTTGTAATGATGTGTGATCTTCATCATCCTTTGAAGTATGTAGACCTAAAAATATCTAGTTTTCTCTACTTGTGATTTAAATGTTTAGATTGATAATATACACAAACAAGTGAATTTTTGTGAATTCAGTCTGCACCCATAGGAATTCTTCACCTCACATTGAACAACTATGTGCATTCTGTTTCCTATGATTTTTAAAATGATTGGATCTGCATTCTGTTTCCTATGATTTTTAAAATGATTGGATCTGCATTCTGTTTCCTATGATTTTTAAAATGATTGGATCTTACAAGGCCCCTACGTGGACTTCTTCTCTCTGCAAGTCAACATTGCAATAGAAACAACATACAATGTACATCTTAAAGGTAGGAATAAAAAACTTTGATCTATATATATATTTTTTTTTTAAACTAAAACTGGCTCTAATGCCAGTGATGGAAAAGTCATGAGAATTCCTGAAGACTTTTGACAATAAAATTGTTATTGTTGACAAATACCAGGTGACAGTTGGGGGTTATTAGTGCTTATTGTCAGTTTCACATGAAACTGACTGCCACGATATAACTGGAATATTGTTGAAAGTGGCATTAAACACCATAGAGACATATGTTACTCGACACATGTCAAATCAAATTATGACAACTAGACTTATCACATGATGAAAGACTGCATGGTTATAGTGTACTGACCAGTGAACCCTGGTCTTTGGTAGATGTCTGGAAAATCTCAACACTTAATGTGGGTATCAGGATTCAAAACCCATGTTAGCGACATTAGGCTTGTGGTTAAAAGTCTGTAACCTTAACTACTGCATCATCCCTATCCCCTCCCACCTAAAAACCCATGTGAACATAATAGATTAAAACATTACAGATTAAAATTCATATATGACTTGTGGAAAGTTCATGAAAATATAAGCATCCAATGTATGTCTATCTACCTGAATCAAGAGAACACCCAGTCAGATCAAATCTCAAAGCTGCATGATTGTTCCACTCTAAAGGATTAATACGGATACACTTGGCAATGACGGGGCAGTCAAACATGTTATTTACAGGTGTATTCTCATCAAAATTTCCTTTGAAGAACTGAAATGACAAAAAAATTATTTCTTAATTATAATTCAATTTTTTTAAACTGCTTCATAAATAAAAGGTTTTTTTTTCTGACATTGGATAACATCTTACACAAGCAAATATTATCTCAAATCCTTTCAAAGAGCATTCTCAATTAATATCATATTTAAAGCCAGTTTTAGTATCAACAATGTACAGAAACAGAAGTACCCTTTTCTTTCAAATTAATTTTATAAGTCCATAGAATTGTACATTTGTTTATTTTGCATTTCTTCATCATTTTCTATCAAGAAGGAAAATTATGCAAAAGTTTTAAACATTGAGGTATATATATATATATGCTATTTCAATGATGGAATATTTAGACAAAATTCTCAGTATAGTTAAAATTAAATACAATAAATTAAATGATTGATGACTTACAGTATCAGGAGAACCCAGTTGTTGAACTGGTTTCCAGTCTGTTTTACAATCCATACTGTACATTACTCGATACTTGGTTGTCCATTGCTTACAGCATCCATCACGTCCCTGTGTAGTGATTCCCCTAACCAAACTAGCACTGGGCAGCTCAACCTATAACAAAGTGTTTACCGGTAAATCAAATTATTGCAACAACAAATCTGATGACAACACAATGTGACAACAAGATGAAGAACAACAAATCAATCATCATTCTTTCATTGATTGTCCTAATATACATTTACATCCATTATGGCATATGCATTCTCATATATGAAACAGGGGCCATGGTGGTCGTGATCATATGGTAGTTTGATTTACAACTACCTATGCAATCAGTGCCTATCATCAATAATGTTGTGAGTTCGAATCCCACACAGGTGAGGTGTACTCAAGACAACATTATGTGATAAAGTTTGTCAGGTCTGCATAGTCATGAGTAGACTGAAATTAAAAGTCAGTTAATTGTATGAAGTTAGTCAGTGACTTGTGGCAGGTCCATGGTTTTCTCTGGGTACTCCGGTTTCCCCCACCAACAAAACTGACCGCCACGATATAACTGAAATATTGTAGAAAGTGGCATAAAACACCATAAACCAAACCATATATGAAAACATATTCAACTTCCATTTAAAAAAACAAAACCAGCTAAGTAAGGGAGATAACAAAAGAGTTTCCTGTTGTCCATCCTTTATGAGACACACTGGTTCTAAGGGAGATAATTCATTAACTTTTCTCACAAGGGTACAAGAAAGATGATCAGAATTTCTCTTGTAAATTAGATACATTATATTGGCAGAAAGAGAAAATTAGAACTAGAGGCTCACATGAGCCTGTATTTGTCACCTAGTAATAAATTATCAGTTTATTATCCAATGTATGTACAGTTTGTGTTCATACAGGTGTGTGGTTCTGATGGAAAAAAACTAAGACTTTGCAGAAGATCCTAACTGTCCTGTCTTAAAATATTTAAGTCGTTTAAGAGTTTTTCAAAACATTTATCTTGTGGGGTCATATATTAAATAATTCTGTCAGATGTTGACAACTATCTACGTAAAAACATAAATTTGTCAGGGATCACATCAAACACTTCTGATCAACCAATTTTGTAGTTTTGTGTGTCTTGTGTTGGTAGAAATATTGAATTTCAGATTTGCACAAGTACAACACATTTTGCAAAGAACCACCATGAGTTCATTCAAACCATATTGCATTACACATCATTAAATACTATTTAATAAAACTTTGAGACTCGGACAAAGAACATTACTGGGTTTGATGACCATCATGAATTCACATCAGCAACAAAATCAGCTTTTGATAAGGTCCAATAAAAATATTTCCTGCAACCGATTGTTTCAAAGAAAGACGAACACAAAGTGACGACAATAACCCACATGGATCCTTGGACCAAACAAGTTAAAAATTCAGTGGAATATCATAATGACAAATATTAACCTGAATGTATTGGTTAACATCATTTTTGCCCGACACCCATGCTCCTATCAGAGTTTTTCCTGTATTGTCCATGGTTTCTTTGGTGTTAAGTTTGCCTCTGGATGCTCCATAGTCACTGAAAGGATCACCACTACCAAACCTTGAAGTAGCTGTCAACTTGTCATCCTTTACACCAGATACCAGGGAAGTCTTACACACTTCTGTAATAGATGGTAGGCTTATATTTAGATTGTGTAAGTGGTGATGATTTCTCATAATTCGAGTTTTATTAAAATGTTGTTATCACAAATTACGAATCATGCTTACAAGAATCTATACAAAAAAATAATAATAAAAGGCTATACCGGGCACAGCCAATATATGATCACATCAAGCCAAAAACAGCTTCCTCTTGCATCAGTTTTACTGCAATTAAGTTAAAAACTAGAAAATCATAACTGACAGAGGAAATCTGCTGAAATACTACTACATTAAGCTCTTGTCACAACCAATTGAAAGAAGAAACAAATCATAAAAATATAAATTGTGTTTATAATCCAAATGTGTGAAATTTCAAAATTTGTGATCATTTTCTACCTTTTGAAAAAAAAAAAGATAAATCATATTCTTTATTTACTGATTTACAGATGAGCATTTTGTGGGAAAATAAGAACATTCAAATTTCGGAATTTGGCACTATTTTGGTCCCTTTTGGTTGTGTTTATCTCGAAAGCTGTAAAAGAGAGGGAATCTCTCAAAATACTCTGGCAAAATCTCAACACAACCAATTAAAAGAAAATATAGTACTGCATCAAGACTGGATGCATAAAAAATTCTTTATACCCTCAAAATATATGAAATTATGGACTTTCTTCATTTCATAAATAACTCGTTAAGATAATGATTTTGCACTACTATAACAGTATTCATGATTTCTGGATTTATTTTTTGTTGTTTCTAATTTCATCTCATGTGTTTTCTGTACAGTAGTCTCCCTCTTATGAGGCCCCTCCCACCAAAGGTTACCCCTCTTATGAGGCCCCTCCCACCAAAGGTTACCCCTCTTATCAGACCAGATTTCAGGTGCACTGAGGTAGTAAAATCCAACTAAACTCTCCCCCTCAAGAGAGGCCACCCCCCAATATGGTCCATTTTTCATTGATGATTGTGTGGCCTTATAAGAGGGGAGGAGAGCTACTGTATTAGATTAGTTTTGTCTTATTACTACTCCTTTTGTCATCCACATTTTATGTGTATTGCTGCGATTACTACATAGTCTTCGTGAATAAAAATATTTCTATATTTACCTTGTCCTTTACCAAAGGCTAACAACAAACCTGCAAGTAAAAATACAATAAGTTGTTACTTTTAAAAAATGGCAGATGTCTGACTTATTATATTTACTCCTTTATAAATTTCTATTGTCATTTCCGTACTAAAAAAGAATTAAAAGTGAACTTATTTTTATTTATTTTGAAATACATGTATTAATTTATTTTGACCAAAAATGCATATATGTTTTGAAAATCATAACTTCCATCTTACCAAAGAACAATACATTCCATAACATTTTCTGACAATAAAACTACAAATCTACTCTAGTCCAGACTGCTGAATATCCTGGCATTAAACTGAACTTTGTCCCTCTAATCATGTTAGCTTTATATCTATACCCAGTATAGTTATTGTTTTAAATAAAAATAGATAATCTTATTGATAGGAAGTTTGTAAAAAAAAATTCTTTGGATAATTTAAAGAGAATTTAGTTGTATATACAAATTTTCTATTATTTTTTTTCCCTTATAACCTAAAAGGAAGATTTCTTTGTTATTGTGAAAAACAAAACTTACAGGTTTTCAAATACCGTACTTACAATTACAAAGGCATTTTACCAAAGAACAACAAAGTCCTAAACATTTTCTGACAATAAAACTACAAATCTATTATAGTCTAGATTGCTGGGATATTATAAGTCGATAATCTGTTTATTCATGGGTTATAAAAAATACTTCTTACCCCTATACTAAAATTGAACCCCGTAGTTAGGATATTTCTGACGATGAAGCTGGGCAGTCATTTTTTTTAAATCAGAATTTTTGTTTCTCATTATTTACAATGTAAGTTACTTTCTCTGCCTATCATTTCCTTGCCATTTATTCTAATATTATAGATCATCTTATCACATATTTTATTGAAATAACGCTGAATTTGCATGTGTAATAAAAGTATAATTTGCGGCATGTCATTTGTCTCTGGGGCAATAACATGTTATCTGCCCTGGCAAAATGTGTGATAAATAGATTAATACATGGCCTTTTTCATATTGCCCTTGTCATCAGCCCTCGACTGATATCGTCCCTCGGGGCCGATATCAAGATCTCGTGCTGATAACAAGGGCAATATATGAAAAAGGCCATGTATTAATCTATAATTATTTATAGGAAGTTTGTGAGAAAAAAAATTCTTTGGATAAATTTAAAGTGAATCTATTTTAAATCTATACAAAAATTCTATTTTATAAAAAAAAAAAAATTTTCCAACAAACAAACAAAAACAAAAACATTTCCAAATTATTAAATATTTACAATAGTAAAGCATCTTACCAAAGAACAACAAATTCCTAAACATTTTCTGACTATAAAACTATAAATCTGCTAGTCCAGTCTAGATTGTTGAAGATCCTGGCATTAAACTGAACTCTCCCCCTTTAACATATTATCTTTATATCTATACCCAGCATATTTCACCATGTCTTTTCCTTCCTATCCCTCTAATTTATTAACCATTAATAATAATATTATTTTATAAAAATAGATAATGTAATTTATAGGAAGTTTGTAAATGAAGATTTGATAAAAGTCATCTTCTTATCTAGTAAGACAAGTTTATTTACATTGTTTACATAAACCATTAAATAATAATGCTAATGTTGACTTTGATAAAGTGTATCAATCAACACCCAAAATAAAACCAGAATATGTAAGAAATGACGCAAAATTATTATTGACTTTCGTTTCTTTCTGAATAGAACAAGTGACAAAAGGTTATGTCAGCTACACCCTTATTGGGATTAATGCAATGGTCTATGGTCAAATGAAAGAACATTCATCAGTTATGATACAGCTAAAGTGACAATCAGTTCCACTATCAATTTCCTTGGATAAACCATGACACATCCAATGGTCAATATCCGATTTGTTCATTTTTATCATTAAAATATTTTAATAGTTCTATAAGGTATTGCGTCTCCATATTATTTGGTCAATCTTCATCACTAAAATATTTTGATAGAAGTTAAACGTTTTGTGCCTCCAAAATATTTAGTGAATTTTTATCATTAAAATATTTTAATAGTTCTATAAGGTTTGGTGCCTCCATACTATTTGGTGTATGATTATCATTAAAATATTTTAATATTTGAATAAGGTATTGTGCCTATATATATATACTCATTTACTGTCTAGTGGAATCTTGAAATAAATGTTTTTGTTATAGAGGTATGACTTACAAAAGAGAATAATTTTGGGTGTTAACTTTCAATGTTTACTTGCTTCTTTTCTTGGTGATAAAACACCTTTTCAAATGAGAGTAATTTGTAGGATTTTGGGATCAACAAGATAAGAAAAAAATATTTTCGATGCCAATTTCTATAATTATTAAGGTGAGACATCAGCCAATAATGGGGCGTCAGTCAAAATTAGTACTTACTGGAACACAGTAGTTCTACTTTTTAATTTGCATTCATAAAAAATGTAGATATCTAATTTAATGTGCACAATTTGTTTCTGGAATAAGCTTCATCACGTAAGCTCAAAGTCAAAAGATCGCAAAGCCACAAAATTCAAAAGTTTTTGGAAGCAAGAAAATCGTAGTGTTGTAATAATTACATTATTCAGAAACTGTAAATTTCAATAACAATTATATCTAACAAACTGTGTTATTAAAGTATTATTATTGAATGAATGTCTTTGCAAATGCTTTTGATCCTGCAGATTCAGAAATATTTTTTTTGCAAAGAAATGAGGCCAAAGAAGGAAATAATTCTTATTTTTCTGTGTAACTGTCTTCATCAACAAGTGTTTATAATGTTCACTGAGATCAGCCTGATATGACTGTAATATGTCAACATTTTACTTTTATAATGTTCACTGAGATCAGCCTGATATGACTGTAATATGTCAACATTTTACTATTTTAAGAGCTCAAAATGGGATGAAAAATAAAAAAGATTAAATTTTGGAATTAACCTTTTCGGTCAAGTTTATATCTGAAACCATAAGAGATAGAGGGAATTTGTTGACAAACTGGAAGCTCTCTGCTCAATCAATTCAAAGAAGAAGAAAAAAACACATTAAAATTGGATGAAAAATAAAAATTCTATTTACTTTCCAAATATGCAATGTTTTGAAAATTGGACACCTTTTAGATACCTATTTTTTTAAAACAAAATAACAATTTTTTTATGGCCCATCTGGCATCAATAATCCCCAAAGATGACCATCAAAACTACATTAAAATTGGATGAAAAACATAAAATTTAAAATATTGCAATTTGACACTTCTTGGCCCTTTATCTTGGAAACCTTAAGAGATAGAGGAAATACCTCGAAAATCTATCAAAAGCTCAAAGTTCAATAAATTCAAAGAAAAAAATCATATCAATATTGGATGAAAAGTAAAATTTATTTATACCTGACTAATATGTAGAATTTCTAAACTTTAGAAATAAAACAACAAAATTATTATAGCCCAACAATAATCCATTAAGATGATAATTTTCAAAATGCTACATTAAAATTGGAGGAAAAATAAAACTTTGAAATATTTCTTTTTGGGTCTCTTTTATGTCAAAAACGGTAATAGTTACATAATAAAACCTGGGATTTTTCAATGGAATTCATTAAAAAAAAACAAAAAAAAAACCCATCAAAATCAGATGAAAAATACACTCTCCACATACAAATAACAGAAACATCAATTTTTGCACCTTATGACCTCTTGCTTAGAATTACAATACTCCAAATTAATATCAACCTTCATTCAGTGTCAAAGATTGTTGTTTCAAAGGTAAGAATTGCCCATCAACTACAAATGTAGAACTTAGTTTAACCCACAGAAACCATTCTGTCTATAGACAGACAATGACAACGACATAACATAATAAGATTGCAAAAGAATAAGATAAAAAATGTTTTTTATTGGTCAATGAGTAAGCATGTTAAAAAATTGTTTTGTAGATTTGAAATATTTAAGGGAAGGTTTACACTTACAGAAAATGACATTGTCACTAAGAGTAAAGTTAAGGTAAATTTCTAATGATCTTAACTTAATTGTCAACTATGTATTTGCTTTGGTGCAATCTGACACTGCACAAACTTTTTATTTTATTTTGTAATAAACCTGCATTAATTGAAACAAAAACAAAATCTTACTATAATATTTCAAGGGGAGACAATCCTTGACAATTTGTTCAAAGTACATTCCTTCTGCACAGTCATCAATAGCTACAGTTCTCTCCCCTTCACAGGTAATGTACTGAGATATTCTGCCTGGATCCGGATGCCAGTGACGTCCATTTGAGAGGCCAATACAGGAAGGAAGTCGCATAGAGCAAGGGAGACAATTCTCACTGTCGTCCACATGGCACTGATTTTGGAGATATTCACCTACAGAGGATAAATGATACATGCTATTAAACATATAATTATATCACCATTTGGTTGATGATATCAAAATGGTTTCTTTTGTTGTCTTATGCTAAATTTATTCCCCTAGCTGTGGTGATCTTGAATGAATTTCTTATAAATAGGGGAAAAAAGGATCATTCTTACAACTTTGGGTTTAATTAGATCTATAGTTATTGAGATGTTGAAATATATTTCCCCCTTACAGTCCATACTGACAGGTCTATTGGATTTCACACTGAACAACAAACACTAGCAATGATTGATCATTCATGATCACACTGAACAACAAACACTAGCAATGATTCATGTTCAAACTGATAAGAGGCAGACTTAAACATGTTTTATTCAGCAAAAGTTGAAATCAATTGAGTGGCTTATTCTTAGAATATATTCAGATTGTTTCAAAAGAGTCCTATGTTTAAAATATGATTTTTGCATCAACAACAAAAAAAAAATTCTGTACAAGACAATTCAATGATCGTGCATGTAGCTTTGAATCCATCATTTCATTTTTAATAAGAATAGTTTGATACATCATTTCATTCTTAAAGGAAAACGCCATGGTCTTAACAAGTTTGCATGAAAATTTAAATGTCAGTAAATAAAAGACATTTGTGTTAATGAATGCTAAAAATAGTATACCATAAAGTAGAATTTGGTGATTGAAGTTGCCTGTAGCACCAAATAATGGGGATCGCCATTTTTCAGAACTCTGCAATGTGAGGAGATAAGGGACATAATCCATTCTCGGATTATACCTGCAATTAAAGCTCTTCCGAAAGAGCCGTGACGTCACAATAGCGGTATCGTATATTATGTCAGCATTGATCAGTTGCAATTTTATCATTAAAAATTATGTAAATCGTAAAATAACGTCGTATATTTATCCTTTGATATTTACAAAATCATTATGACTTCATGTTAAGCATTTTATTGCACTAACGAAATTAAAAGGGAAAGTGTGAGAAGAATTTTTTTTGTGTAATTACCCTTGTCAACACATCGACCAGTGACCTCAAAAAACATGGGGAAAGTACAACAACATTGGGGACAAAAAAGAAAAAAAGCATGTGTACGCATAAAACGAATTAAAATTGACAGTTATTTAACCTATATGTCCAATCACATAAAATTCTCTGAGATGAAATTATACTTAGACCCCCTCCCGATACAAATAAACTCCTTTGTTTTATGAAAATGTAACATTGGATGGGAATATTAAGAAAAAAATTAGAACGATATACAATTATAAACATTGTATTGCAGTTGATCTGATATTAAAACATAACCAAATGGGCACGATGTTGGGAAGAGTCAGATACATGTTATTTATTCAACTAGCATGATCAGTCCATGTGACGTCACATAAAGAGGTGTCATGGCTGCTTACACTATGACAGGAAATTCCAAATAATCATATTTCTAATTGGGTATATTAATGTTAATAAAGGTGCTTTTTTTTTAAATAATAAGTTATTTATGAATAAAAAGTTATAATGAATTGAATTAAAACAAATTTTCAACTGACTGGCCTTTTCCTTTAATAAGAATATTTTAAACTATGTTACATAGTTGTGGCTATCTTGGGGTTTTATATTGGCACAAAACAAAGAACTATCAGATGGACTAAAAACTGTTTTTACATGATCCTTCATTGAATAGTATAGGGGAATAAAAAGGATGAAAAATGACTCAAAAAAAAAAAAAAATAGTTCAAATATGGAAGATTTTTTTTTTTATCATATAATATAACTGTAATTTTAACATGGACATCTGTAGCCCAAATTTTCTGTTGAAAATCTGTATAAAATATAGAGAATCCTAGCTCTGGTGACAGGGTACATGTATCTAGAAACTGTAAAAAAACTGATGACACCCATACTTAGGTTTTAATACTAATAGATGTTAATATCCATACTTACATGGAGCCTTAGGTTCATGCCTTGACCCACAGTTGACTTCAGTGAAAGGTTTACAAGTCTGTGTTGTGACATCATACAGGCTTGGATAGGCACACTCATGTAAGTAGCTGCCTGTCTTCTGGTTGTATACACCACACTGGTAGAAGTGAGCACAGTTGTCAGGGCTTGGTAAGACTAGTCCATGGTTTTTGCTACAGAAACTATTTATTATATCAGCTGAAAAAAAAACCAAATAAATATAGTGAAACAACAAACAATAGATCTAAACCTGTCTACACCAAAAAACCTTTTTGGAAGCAACTTCTGTGTTCGTTATAGACAGGTGTTTGGTTTATACAGGTTAAAATATTTCCTACATTGGGACTTTGTTCAAAGTTTGATTTATACAGGATTCTGACTTATTCAGGGTTCAGCTTAGACAGGTTTCACTGTATTTATGATTACTATTTTTTTTTTTTAAAGAAATTTGATTTTAAATTTAAATTTGAATATTACAGTAAACAAGGGCAACAAAAAGCGTGGCGTATCCCCATCGCCTAAAAATTTGACCTGGTGACCTTGACCATTGACCCATGACCTTGAAAATCAATAGGGTTCCAGATTCTCTTAAGGACTAAGTATGTACCAAGTTTGGTCAAAGTCCATTTAAGGATAATGATTCTAGAGTGTTAACAAGGATGCTACAGAAGGACGGATGGTAGCGTTACTATATCCCTTCGCAACTTTGTTGGTGAGGGGATAACAAGTGGTTTAGAACTAAGATAAAATGACAACTAAGATAATGTCAATTATATTTGTACAAAGGTTGATATACAAGTCAAATAAGGATTTATTTTATAGATAATACTTAATAAATCTTGTAAAGTGATGAGTTGTAGAATGTTCTAGTTATTATGATAGATTTGACAACATTCTAGCAATACTATGGGACTTTTATGTCTACTTTCCAAGATTTAAGACGTCATGTCAATTAAATTTGTCAACCTGTCCAGTTCTAAGTTGCATGCGGACAAGGTTATGTCGACTTAACAGCTAAACAATGCAATAACTGTAGACCCTTATAAGCTTCCATACAATACACAACCTTAAAAACTAGACTGAAACATGCACCTGCATAGCATTTGGACACTGGAGGTTTAAGCGGAAACAGCCGTTTGTTAATTATACATTTGCTGTGTCTGCAAGACATATATGATGCCCCTGCAGAAAATTGAAGGAAACAAAACAACCTTATAATACAAACATCCTAAACAGCCAAATAATATGAACACCTTTGGCATATGTACAAACATCCTGTAAAATCAAAAAGGTTTTACATGTACTTTGAAAGCTATAAGAGGGGTTAGACAAAACATGTACCCTACATGTAGACGGACGGATCCCAACTTTTAATTGTAGTGGTAATTACTGGTAAAATATTTCACAAAAAATATTCAATTTTAAAGAACTAAAATAAAACTTACGTGAATAAGCTTTACACATTTTGGTAGTAGGATCAAATATTCCTGTACTACAGTATTCAGTAGATATAGTTCTCTCATGGTCACAAATGATATAATGAGGGGATAGAGGTCTGTCTGGATAGGGATTAGCTCCGTCTGGTAGTCCTATACAACTGGGATGGGATTTCTCACAGGATTGACATCCTACTCCTATACACTGACTCTGGAGGTAGTCACCTAGAAATAAATGATATCATAGAGGTAGAATTTGAATTTAGAATTATGGTGTTTAATGTCACTTTCAGCAATATTTCAGCCATATCACAGCAACCAGTTTTAGTGGAGGAAGCCGGAGTAACCGGAGAGAACCACCGACCCTGGGCAAGCAACTGGTAAACTTTATCACTTGCGGCTGCGAGTCGAGTGCACCCTTTTTTGTAATTTACAAAGCAGGATGCGAACTCACACCGTATTGGCTTGTATGAGTTGTTAGATCCAACGACCTAACTCATTGAGCCACCCGGGCCCCCAAAGGGATAATAGACCATTTGCATATTCCTCATTAGATGCTAAAAATAAATGTTTTTTTATAGGAGTTATTTCTCTTACACAGGCTACAAAATCAAAGGATTATTTTATAGCAATTTTTTTTTTTTTTTATAGAAAATCCCCAACTTGTCAGAACATAAACAAATTTTGTACAGATCAAGGAAAAAAATATATATCATTTTCATTTTTTACTTTGCATGAAAGTAGACTAATCTTGATTAATATATATATATAAACAGACTTACAAGGGGCCTTTGGCTGGTATCGCGATCTACAGTCCACTTGACTGAAGTGTTCACATTGATGTGTATCCTCATTAAACAGCTGAGGATAAGGACATTCTTGTATGTAATGTCCTAATTCTGTCACAGGTTTACTACAGTCATAGAATTGAGCACAATTGTCTTGTTTTACTACAAGTCCAGTAGACGTGGTACACATTGGAGGTTTCTGGTCTGTAATAAACACATATTAAACCTTTATTATAATCTTCAATTTGTTAAAGGCAGTCAGTTTTTAGTACACATATAAGCAAGAAAATAAAATAATTACAAAATAACTCCAGCAATATTTCCATTGATTGATTTTTTTATGTGTTTTAATGCCACTTTCAGTAATATTTCAGCTATATCATGGCGACCAGTTTTAGTGGTGGAAGAAGCCGGAGTACCAGGAGAGAACCACCGAACTTGGGCAAGCAACAGGTAAACTTGATCACTTGCGGCTGCGAGTCGAGTGCACCCTTTTAATTTTTGTAATTTACAAAGAAGGGCGCGAACCCACGCCGTATTGGTGATAGGCTTGTATGAGTTGTTAGGTTATCCAACTACCTGACTCAAAATTATAGTTTTTAAACTCAACTGAGATATTGTCCATATATATAACTTATATAAAAATTTTGTTTGAATATGCAGAACAATTTTGCAAGTGTGCTGCCAGAAACATTCTCACAGTTTAAATTATATCTTCAAAACTAAGAAATATTTATAGTACCAAACAGCAAACTCAAACTCATCCCTAAAACAATTTTATAATTATCTACTAAAAATGTAAAATATGTAACCTACTATTGACACACTGTTTCTTGTAAGGATCAAACACCCCTACTGTACATTTGTCTACAGATAGAGTTCTATTCTTGTGGCACACCAGATAAGATGGAGTCCATAATTTAGTAGAGATAGGATTCTTGCCATCAGGTAGCTCTCTACAGCTAGGTAGTCTATCTACGCACTGTTCACAGTTAGGGTCTGTCCCAGTACACAGGTTCTGTAGGTATTCACCTAAAGAAAAAGTATCATATATCATTGATTATTTGTGTTTTGCTACATGTGTTGCATACTATAGGTCATTCACTGATTTTGTTTTGGGTCTAGAAACAGATAAAATATGATGTTGTGGAATTACCTCCCCCTCCCCCTGTGTATGAGTTGGGCAGGATAGTTTAAAAATGTGACATTTATACAATTATCCTCCACTATCAAGAGTAACAATGGCAATGCAAAGCGTGGCATATCCCCTTGCCTAAAACTTTGACTCGATGACCTTGAACTTTGACCTTGAAAATCAATAGGGTTCCAGATTCTCTTAAGGACTAAGTATGTACAAGTTTGGTCAAAATCCATTGAAGGATGTGGATTCTAGAGTGTTCACAAGGATGTTACGGTAGCGTTACTATATACCTTCGCAACTTCGTTGGCGAGGGGATAATAAAGGGTATCAAAATAATATTCAAATTCATTATTATATAAAATAATATCATTTAGAGCATGCTTTTTATTCTATAGTAGTTCCTGAAGTAAAATAATATATGAAGCTGAAAAACTGTGTGATCATGCTTCAATTACAAAAATGCACTAGAAGTACATTATTCCGATTATATAATGCAAGTCCCCGCACCCAAAGTTTTCATGTCCATATTATACAAAGATTTAATATCATTACAAGTAATACTTTTTAAGAGCTGATCATATGCTAAAAATGTAAAAATCAGTTTTACCAATATTCATTCAGTTGTTAATACTTGATTTTTGAGATTTTAGCTTTTCAGAACTATCTAAATGATAATATGATGTTTTTTTAACTCCTTCATACTACTGTCCTGAATATCAGTAACTTTTCTGGACCAGAACTAGATTTTCTTTTGATAATTACTGAATTTTGGTCGCTCGAACTGCTAATAACTTGAACACATTTTGCCAGTCCCTTCAAGTTCCAACCACCAATGTTCTACTGTACATATATAAAAGTAGGATTGATTGATTGGTGTTTAACACCAACTTTAGCAATATTTCAGCCATATCATGGCATTATAAAAGTTGGACAACTTAATGAAGCCAAGTTACCATAAACCTAATTATATACATTTGTATAAATCAAAACTTACAAGGTGCAATAGGTTCATGCCTTTTATGGCATGTAACATGTTCAAAGTCTCGACATTCCAGCATATCTGTGGAGAACAGCTTGGGATAGGAACATTCCTTGATATACTTGGTGACAGGAAATCCTGGTCTGGTTGTACTACAATCAATGAACTGGGCACAGTTGTAGGGGTGTGGTCTGCTAATACCAGGGTACTTCTCACACACATCATCTAAAGAATCTGAAAAAAAGAAAGGTTTTGTCAACTATGGAAATATTTTACACTACATGTAGTACACAACTTATATAATCTCAATTTACAAATTCAAATTGCATTCACATAGTAGGACATATACAGTAGTCTCCTCTTATAAGAACAATCCCAACAATGGCAACCCCTCTTACTAGGCGAGATTTCAGATGCACTGAATTAGGAAAATACTACTTAATTGCCCCCCCCCTCTTATAAGGACACTTTTTTTCACTGCAAAAGGGGTTGGCCTACTAAGAGGGGAACTACTGCATTATTGTTTTAATATTTCTATTTGACCATTAATTAACCAAGCAAATTAACAGAGATCAAATCAAGATGATTCTCAGAATAAAGGTTTAGTGTCCTGGCATGTTACCTTGGAGATGGCTCATGAAAGTTTCAGTGATCTTGATATGTAATTAAGATATTGCCTTGGAAATTTAATGTTAATCCATGCATACAATTGTAGTGGCCTTAAAAAAGAAAATATAAAGATAATTGGTGGGTAACCCTGGTGTAACATCAACTCAATCTTAACAGCCTTGGCATGTAAATTTTATCATATTGGAAAGTGATATCATCATTTAATAAAGTAAGGGAAGATAACTCAATCTTAACAGCCTTGGCAAGTAAATTTTATCATATTGGAAAGTGATATCATCATTTAATAAAGTAAGGGAAGATAACTCAATCTTAACAACCTTGGCATGTAAATTTTATCATATTGGAATGTGATATCATCATTCAATAAAGTAAGGGAAGATAACTCAATCTTAACAACCTTGGCATGTACATTTTATCATATTGGAAAGTGATATCATCATTTAATAAAGTAAGGGAAGATAACTCAATCTTAACCTTGGCATGTAAATTTTATCATATTGGAATGTGATATCATCATTTAATAAAGTAAGGGAAGATAACTTAATCTTAACAACCTTGGCATGTAATGTGATATCATTTAATAAAGCAAGGGAAGATAACTCAATCTTACCTTTATTCACTTGTATACATGTCCTAGATACTGGACTATAAATATAATCAGCTTGACAGACTTCTTGTGTGATTGTCCTGCCATCTTTGCATATGACATATTGGGCAGATAACTCTACATCTGGCATAGCATTAGCACCATCTGGTTTATCCACACAACTGACAAATCTCTCCTCACAGGGCTTACAATCAGAGGTGTGACACTTATTTAATTCATAATCACCTAAAATTCAAAGGAAAGTACGCTCAACTTAAAGATTCTAGTTTTTATCACTTTTCATTTTTGTTTTTTTCTTCAAAGTTTCAATAATCCTCAAACTTACTGAAGTTGAGCTACAACATATACAACAAATATAGAAGATATATGCAAATGTCTTATACACTATCATCTAACCAAATCCTGTACAGGGTAGCGTCAAATAACCATTCATTCCTCTTTAACCAACCAATTACATGCGCAACAGTTAAATATATTGAAAAGTTTGTCAGTGACTTGACCAATTGGGCAACAGCTCTCAGTATGTGCTCAGTTTTAATACCTCAAGCGTTGTTAGTTTCATTGCTGATTGGTCGATTAAAAATATGACCTCTAATGTCATCCCATACTAGAAGGTGTTAGATGTTAGTATACAAATACAAAAAAATATGTTTTCAGAAAAAACAACATGAACTGTGAGCTAATGCTTACTTATGATACCCCCACTTATATGTTCAATGTGCATAAAAACCAACTAAGTCGGCAAACAGGAAGTAGGAATCTGACGGGTCCAAAAACAATCTGCCATCAATAGTTGCTGAGAAAAATGCGACAAAAAATATCTTGGGACGGACAGAAGGACTGACAGAGGTAAAACAGTGTACTCCTCCTCCGGTGGAGTGGGGGTATAAAAATCAAACAAACATCTAAGAGGACTTGTCATTGGTTGGCTGTTACAATGCAAATTTTTGGACCTTACCATTTATCTCCCATTTTTCTTATGGCAATACAAGATGAACTGTGAGCTAATGCTCACTTATGATACCCCCGCATATATTTTCAATGTGTATAAAAACCAACTACGTGGGCAAACAGGAAGTAGGAATCTGACGGGTCCACAATATGGCATACCTATATGAAGCTTGTGACCAAATATCAGATTTCTGCCATCAATAGTTAATGAGAAAAATGCGACGAAAAATATCTTGGGATGGACAGAGATAAAACAGTATACCCCCCTCCGGTGGAGCGGGGGTATAATAACCATCCATATCTAGGTCAATATCAGATTACCCTTTTTTAACCTACATGATTTATTACTGGTATTTGTAAACTTATTCTCATTATAAATATAGCTGTAATACTACTCATTTGATGTTAAACCACAATCAATCGTATGTGTTATAAGGTATGTATGCTGAACAAACTTGAAATACATTTTATATATGTGACTAGCAAATCTTATGGTAATTATATAAAAATAAAATAACTTTGTCCATGACTTGCTTTAAAATATAAAGTGGTCAATGGTACATGTAGGTTAATATTTTGGCAAGGTTGTGGGTCTCGTGTCATGACAGGTAACTTTTACCTTTCAGGTAAGAAAACTATTGTATTGGAGCCTTTTATTTTTCATAAGAATACTTACAAGGCCCTTGTGGTTCACTCCTCTGATCACAATTAACTTGTGTATAATACCGACATGTTCTAGAGTTGATATCAAAGAGTTTAGGGTAAGAACACTCCTCTATATAACTGCCTAGTAATGTATACACACTACTACAGTTGTAGAACTGTCCACAGTTGTCTGGGTGTGGTAGTATTGTGCCAGGATTGTGTTGACAATAGTCAGAAATCTTTCCTGTAATACACAAAATTCATATACATTTTGTATTACCAGTACATATTTTTCTATTTAAATGAGCTGTACTTATTTCAAAGCATATATTTTTAATAAAAAGATCAAATTATACATTTAGCATGCACATTTACTGAGATGGTAAAAGTATATGGAGTATACAATCTTGAAAAATGTCAACATATTTCAATTAATTGAAGGAATTTAATAAAAAAAAAAAGAAAAGAAAAACTGGCAGATGTATATACTGATCTTCCAAAATCCAGTCAACTTGCTGTCACAAGTTATCAATGGACTTGTCTGGAAACCAAAAAGCAAACGGACGGACGGACGATACCCATTTCTATAGTCCCCTTCGACGAAGCGTCGGGGGACAAAAAAGAAAAAAAGTGGCTTAACAAGTCAGCTATTCCATCACAATAATGACATCAAATTTAAAGTCATGCAATAATCTGCATATGACATGCATTCTCTGCAGCCGGTGAAAACTAATTCCCTCCAATACACAAAATTCAGCTTAACAGGTGAAAATTAAGTAAAACATACCAACATTAACAGTAGGTGTTACACAAAATCTTCCATCAGGATTAAACTTCTGACCATCAGGACAATCTCCTATATCAATAGTTCTGTTGAGGTGGCACAAGATAAACTTAGAAGACCAGAGTTGTCCAGGGAAACCATGACGACCATTTGGTAGTCCTATACAACTTGGGAGTCGTTCTATACATGGTGTACATCCAGTATCCAATGGTTTACATTTGTTCTGATCAAATTCACCTAGAGAAATGTAAAGTTGTTATAGAAATACATGACATAAAAGAAACGATAAAACTTATATCTTAGTATGTATCTACCAATAAAAAAAAATCATAACAGGCAAAATATATAAATAAGAAATACTTAAACTGTTGGTTGTGGTGTGGTTGCATTTAAGGTTTTATTCGTTAAATGTGCTTTTCCATAGGAGACAGGGTCCTGTGAAACTGTCTCCCATCGGCAAACTACATAAGAGACCAGGTCGTGAGAATCTATCTCCCATGGCTAAATTATCAATCAAATATACTGTTTTGTTCTAGAGAGTGAGTGAATGGTTCTTGTTTATTGCCAAATAAAGTTTTTTTTAGCTTTAGCTATATCATGGCAAAAAAAAGCTACATTTCGATGGGATTATGTTTGCTTTGTACAAGACCAACATGCTGAGTTGTATTTTTATAGTGCTAGTTCACTGAAACAACAGTCAACAGGAAGACATGTTGCTCCACTTGGACACATTATCCTGATTCTGAACCAACCCGTGTTTGCTCTTACTTCTTAATGCTTCGTGCTTAGTGGAGAAGCAGCAACTACTTATTTCATAGTCATTGGTTTGACCCTACTGGGGCTCGAACCCACTATCTACTGCTCATGAAGCGAGCATTACACCACTGATGCGTTGTAACCATAAACAATTTGACGTTACAAAAGGGGCTTTAGGTTCACATTTTTGATGTGTAAGTACATATAATTATTGTGTTTATTTCACATCCTGATGATCTATATACTCACACAGGGCTTTAGATTCATATTTTTGATGTATAAGTACATATAATTATTGTGTTTATTTCACTATCCTGATGATTTATATACTCACAAGGAGCTTTAGGTTCATATCTTTGATGACACTGTACATACTCAAAGTTCTGACATGACATATGTATTGGTGAGTACAAGAAAGGATAGGGACACTCTTGTAACACAGGATGTGATTGGTCAGTACAGTTGTAATACTTGGCACAATTGGTTGGATGTGCTACTCTGCCATTTTGTTGATTGTGGCATATATTCATTACTGGATCTAAAATATACAAAGTATACAGAAGATTTCTATATTTCTATGAACAAATAGAAAAATGAAAGGATGTCATAATTTAAATACAGTTCAATCACAGATTCTAAAAAAGAGTGATTCACTGATGACAAAAAATACACAATAATCGATGGACTAACATCACAATGTAATTTGATCCCATAATGCAATTAGTACAGGAAATTTGTGCTATTTATTACAGTTCTTCTGGGAAAGTTTTTTTGGGTAAAAATTACTTAACTCGTAAAAAGAATACAAAAAATCTATGAAATTGTTTTACCAAGTTTTGGACATGGATGCATATGTTACCTCATTGCATCTTAAATTCCTTAGGAAATGATGTTTGCAACCATGGTAGAAATATCTAATACACAATAGCTGCATAAGATTATTTCAACAAATTGTCTTTGAAATGAAAAGAAACATTTACTTCTATATTCAAAGATAATATGGGTTATCCCCCTTCCACTAATCTTTATATCAGATGCTAAAGGTCATATTTAGACAAATATTTGTACCTACGAGTTTTATGTTTTATTTGCATTACATACTCCATATAAGAGGCATGAGTTTTCCAAATCAGAAAAATACCTTTGTCTAAAGAAAGGGAGGGTCATGTTTTTTCTTAGTAATTAATAGCACGATTTAAGCCAGTGAGTACCAATAATAAAGACTCTTACGTGGTGTTGTGTTGTAATGACAGCCAACTTCATCAGATTTATCACGACACTGAATACGGCCATCACATCGTGAAATAGGATCCACACACTGTCCATCATTACATCTCCACTGCCCTTCAGGACAGACATGCACACCTACACCTGTAAGATACAGAATTATAATTATATATTTTTAGTGGAAGTGAACAATTTATGCATGTTTTGTATTGTGAGTTTATATATGTATTGTTGTTAGAGATCCACTTATCAGGGGGGTGGGGAGTGTTGTGATCCTTTAATCAATTTAACCCTGTCATATTTTTGTGCTTGTCCCATTAAGCCAGAACCTGGATTTGCAGCACCATATGTCATGTATTTTTGTGTTCAATGGTTTAAGGTGAGAGGTGTTTTGTTGATATTGGTGTAATTACTGACCACCAATCTTTAAACTTTTTTTTTCATAAAGGTATTAAATTTATATAAATTTTCATTTAATTTGAAACAAAGAAAAACCTAATGAAAACCAAACAAATCTTTTGTAAATATGATGGAATTTGTCATATCATAGAATTAATGCCTAAATTAAAATATTTTTGAAATGTAATACAAGTACTTTATTCATAACATCTTAAATACATCACAATAGGAATAATATAAATGAATAGTTGAACATTATTGAAGGGACTGATAGGGTTTTCTTTGTTTTGTTCCATGGTGTGAACTTAAGCTAGTGGTGTTAGCTGCAAGTTTTATAGGTATCAATATAGCTTGTTTTTTAACATGGTTTAGAAAAAGAAATAAAATTTGTTAAATACTAACAATGAAGTTCGTCAGAACGATCGCTACAATCAAAGTGATCATTACATCTGTCAGCAGCATCTATACATTGTCCATTGTTACATTCAAACTGGTCTACACCACAAGTAGGAACTGAAAAAAATAATATTGTGATCTTTGAAGATTTTGTTCACAGCAACACACATGATGTCTGTATTCATAAAAAAAATATCATTGGTCTTTCCAAAAATCTAATGTGCTAATGGGACTTTCCAAAAATATAATGTACTGATTGGTCTTTCCAAAAATATAATGCACTGATTGGTCTTTCAAAAAATATAATGTGCTAATGGGACTTTCCAAAAATATAATGCACTGATTGGGGTTTTCCAAAAATATAATGTTATAATATAAATTATTATTATAAAACATATTCCTTGAATTTGAAAATTTATTCTATTCCAGAATACTGGAATAAATTGGAAGACATACACTCTGCTAGAATTATTATAGATTAGTTAGAGTACTACATACTTGGTGTGGTGAGTTGTTGTATCAAACATCGTTTAAGTTTTTCATCAAAATATCCCATTGTACAGTCCTTTACTTCCTGTGTTCTTTCTTTGTAACAGTTAATATACTGCTTCCAGTGTTTGTGTCCTGGATAACTGTTATCTCCGTCAGGGAGTCCTAGACAACTTGGTAGTCTCATTGGACACGGCAGACAGGACTTATCTGCAGCTGAACACTGGTTCTGTAAATACTGACCTGTAATTATATAATAATTATAAAGTGATAATTATATTATGTGTTCATTTCATTTGGAAAGCCTCATTGTGATTGGTCAAAAGGTTGACACATAATATCAATATTGAAAATTCATTAGTCAATAAAGTGCATAACCATTCAACCATGATAACTTCCAGATGTTATATTCAAACGTCATAAAGACTAGTAACTCCACACAATAACAACATTTGAAAATGTGGAATATTAAAAAATAAATAAAAATAATTTAAATTATATTTGATAAATGTAAAAATGTAATTAGAAATATTGAATGCTACCACACTTCATACCAAATGTACTTCAATCAACGCTTTCACAAGCCAATTAAAAAGTACAAGAGATTGCATTCAATTTTTATTTGATAGTAACCAGTAAACCAGTCTCAACAGACAACTGGTTTATTGGTTCTGTTCTTACTGACATGTGACATGTATATTTATATCAGTATGCTTGTTACAAGATCGATATGCAAATTAAATTGCAATACATATGTACAATAATTAGACCACATAATATTGTGAAAAGGGGAATTTTTCCAAATGCTAATCAAATGAAAGAAAATATGAAATTCACCTGTATTTACTTTATATATATATCATGTGTGTGTGTGATTGTAATGTCTTGAAATAATTTGTGGAGAAATAAAATGCATGTCATTTGTGAAGGTAAAAAAACTTACATGGTGCCTTTGGTTCTGTTCTAACTCCACATGTGACCTGTTCAAAGTCTTCACACTTCAGTGTAGCGACAGAGAACAGTTTGGGATAGGTACATTCATGTAGGTAAGGCTGGAATATGGAATTACGATTTGAACAGTCATAATACTGGGCACAATTCACTTTGTTTGGAATTCTGGCATCTGGGTGATGTGAACAAAATGTTGCAATATTGTCTGAAAAAAATAATGCAAGATATTTATTTTTATGCAAAATAATATTTCAAAGTAAATCAAACCTTTTAAAAACTAAATGAATTAACACATAAAATCTAACTAGAATTGAAGTAAACAATAATAGAAAATAAAATAGTATTTATTGACCTTAAATAATAAAAAAAAAAAGATATCATGGATTTGTGTATTAAAGCATAGACACATGCAGTCAAACCTGTATTAAGAGGTCACCTTGGAACAAAGAAAAAGTGGCCTTATAAGACAGGTGACCTGTTAAAAGAGGTTCAATTCATTTGGAATTTTTTAGATAGGATAAGACCTTTAAATACAGGTGACTGTGCTTTAAAAGATGTGAGAAAACAATAGTTGATTAAAACTGAAAAACAGAAGAAAAAAAAGTCTTTTGTGCAATATTTGTGCCATATATGAATCCACCTACATGTTCCCACCTGGGAGCTAATTATAACGATCGAAGGGCTAGAGTAACACATTCTTATTAGCTGCCTGTTCCTACCTGACAATTACAAGGTAGCTTTATTCAGTGACATTACTTACTTGCTCCCACATGAGAACTACAAAACTGCTTCATTGAGGTAACATAACTTACCTGTTCCCACCAGTGAAATACATTTCCTGTTCCGTGGATAAAAGAATCCTGTACTACACTGACTTAAGCATGTGTTAATAAGTAAAATCACATACCTGTTCCCACCTGAGAACTACATTTCCTGTTCTGCAGATAAAAGAATCCTGTACTACACTGCTTTATGTATGTTGTGCTATTAGGGTAAAATTAACCTACCTGTTCCCACCTGAGAACTACATTTTCTGTTCTGTGGATCAAAGAATCCTGTACTACACTGCTTTATGTATGTCATGCTATTAAGGGAACATCACCTACCTGTTCCCACCTGAGAACTACATTTCCTGTTCTGTGGATCAAAGAATCCTGTACTACACTGCCTAAAGTATGTGGTAATAAGGTAACAATACCTACCTGTTCCCACCTGAGAACTACATTTCCTGTTCTGTGGATCAAAGAATCCTGTACTACACTGCCTAAAGTATGTGGTAATAAGGTAACAATACCTACCTGTTCCCACCTGAGAACTACATTTCCTGTTCTGTGGATCAAAGAATCCTGTACTACACTTCTTGATGGCCGTTGTTCTATTACGGTAACATAAGACATAATCTGGTGACCAGATTCTCCCAGCAAAACTGTTTTCACCATCAGGTAAACCAATACAACTAGGGAAACGCTCTGGACAAGGTGCACACTTTTCATATGGATTCAAACATAAATTCTGCTCATACGAACCTGCAATTTATTACATTAATTATCAAAATTCACTTAATTATACAGTCAAATTCCCCTCACATGAACTAACACAATCATTTCACATACACGTTGATTTCATTTTTTATTCACATGAAATTATCGATTTAAAGGGGCATTAGCTATGATTTTGACCAAAAAAATTATATGTTTTGGAAATTGGTAAATAGCTTTAAAATGATGAAATAAAGGTAAATATTTCACATTAAACAGCTTATCGAACCACTTTCCGCCTTTTGAGAATGAAAATTACCATCGATTACTTATTTGCTTGCAAGCAAATAATTTGACCTCACTTTTTCCATATGCAATTGACCTTACTAGTGACAGGTAAAAATGAATAATTTGTATTTTGTCGCTTATTAACTGCCAACTTGCATGGTTCTCCGTAATTAACACCGACTAAAAGCAGATTCACAAAAAATAAGAAATAAGTGCATTGTTGTACTGATTTAATGATGATTCGACAAACTCCGTAAACAATGTTGATAATTAATAAGATGACATCCATTTCTTAATCGATCTCAAAAACACGAACAGTTACAGGTTTTTCCCCCGATTTCATAACATTTATAAGTTACAGAAACACGTTTTATTAAGGCATCAATCATATCTGATAGTTTTTATGGGTAACAAAAATTTACGATTTGGCAGATAATGCCCCTTTAAGATGTTCCGCTACTAGTCACCAGGTAAACTCAATTTGCGACAGTAAAACCGACAATTACGACAACAACACTTCAAATACAATACAGTTATTCCCTACTTAAAGGGATTCATAAGAGCATGATGTAGCAATGTATTTAAAGGAAAATACATAAAATCTATTTACTAGTATTGTAAGCTTGAGAAGGATAAAGGTCAAAACATCCACTCATAGAAACCTGTTCTTCTCCAAAATTTCACTGAATGTTTTTTTTAAACTTCCATTAATGCGTTTTTTAACTTCCATTCCTGCAAGGCTTTGACTTACAAGAACAGTTACTACAGGTATAAATGTCAAGTCCGAGTGTAATCGTAATACTGTGTAATCGTAACACTTACAAGGTGCCTGAGGTTCTGGTACTTTATCACAAGTAACTCTAGTGAATTCATCACATTCTAACGTTCTTGGACTAAATAAGTCAGGATACGGACATTCCTTCACAAATCCTCCAATTCTTCTCTTTCTCCTTCTACAGTCAATATACTGTGCACAGTTCTCTGAACTTCTTATTAAAATCCTAGGATTTGCATTACAGAACTGGATAGAATCTCCTATATAAAACAATTCTTTGTTAGCTTTGATGGTGGTTATTTAACATCAAGTGATCAGTATAGCATCTGTATTCATGACAAAAGCAATCATACAAATAAATCAGATATTTTTTAAGCTAGTTGTGATTAAATTATTATAAAGACTACTATAATATTTCAATTTTGAACTGTTCTGGCTTGAAGTATTTTTCCTTTCATTTTATTATTATTTTCTGAATTTCATGCAGAATTTGATGAAAATGTATATGAAAACCATACCTGTCAAGTGACCCGTTTTTTGCAGGTCAGACCTGAGAATTTCGCTTATTTTTGCCCTTGACCCGATATTTTTTAGTGACCCGTCGGGTCATGAAATAACCCGGGATTTCAACGTACCTCCCGACATCACCCAGATATTTTAACGTGTCATTTTCCGGCGTCAGTTTTTAACTTAGACGCTTTATTTATATTTCCGCCCTTGCCGCTCAAATTTGGTAAGTTTGGTGAGTAGTTTTCAAATAAAATACTTCTTTAATCGAAAGTGATGTCTGGAAGGAAGAGGTCGTTGTCAGGGCCGGCATGTTTCACTCCTCAGAAAAAGAAAAAATATAAATGCTCGTACCAGGACAGCTAGGAAAAATATGGATTAAACCTAGTGATCGCGGTGCCAGTGATGCATTCTGCATTCTAGGCAAGTCGCACGCATATTAGCATTTCGTCTGGTGCAAAAAATGACTTAATGAGACATGCTAAAACTTCCAACCTACACATCTGAATCTGATATTGAGCTGTCTTGGGGAGAAATGGCTAAACTTTTCGACATTTTTGTTCAGAAAAAAAGATTCAATGTACTTTGCAAAGTGGCAAACACATTATTAGTACTTTCCCTTGTCAAAAAAATTCGCACTGAATTCCGATACGACCTAAAAAATGATACTCTGTGTGCTTTATTGGCTAGCAAAATGAACCAAGACAGTGCATGCTATGAATTTGTACCATCTTCTAGCCCTGAAAAGTTCGTCACGCGTTATGACCTGATTTTTTTAAGTTCAATGCAGGTCATGACCTGCTGTTTGACCATCAAGGGTTGACAGGTATGATGAAAACCTCAGATGCAAATTATACTCCTTCGTTAAAAAGTTGATCTTTATCTGAATTATATGTAAATACAGAATGACTTCATTGAGCTTTACACTACTACAAATTGAACCACATTCATTATGTAGAAGTAATAAATATCTATGATACTACAGCTTTTTCTTGAAAGAGATTTTTCCAATGAATTAAGGGTTATTGTGGGCATGGTGGTATGTATTTATATTCACCTTAGATATCAATGCTTATAACCAATATAATTGTAAGTTCTATTCCTGCCCATATCGAGCTGTACATGAGTCACTTAATTGGGGTAATTCGGTGGTATTTACAGGGTGGTAATTACTTTTTCTTTCATCAATAAAACTGAATGCCATGATGTAACTGAAAAATTGTTGACCTAAATGCAAAGAATAAATCTTGTAAACAGGCCACTATGATTTCGCTGAAATATGGTTTAACATGGTTTAAAGTTGACCTAAAAACCCATAGCCCTAATCACTATTCTACAATAGAAGACTCAGTCTTTAAAATGTAATATATGGAAAGTTCTTTTATTATGTCATGAGTGAATTCTTACCCGATTTGATAGCTGTGACACAAATTTTACTTTGTGGATTGAAGAATCCTTCTTTACAATGTAAAACATTGATAGTCCTGTTACGATAACACTGGATGTAATCCTTGGACCAGAATCGACCTGGTATTGGGTTGACACCATCAGGTAGTCCTATACAACTTGGTAGTCTTTGTGTACATGGCTGACAGTTAGTGCCGGTAGAAGTACATAAATTCTGCTGATATTCACCTGCAAACAGAATAAAGTCGTCTAATCAAGTAATTCAAGAAAAAATTAATGTACAATCTATAGTATAGTGATAGTCCATTTCTAATGAAATTTTAGGGAAACATGCAATCTTTTTTTCATTATAGTGGTGGTCATGATCCTAAATATATGGTAGTTGGATTTACAACTATCTATGCAATCAGTGCCTATCACCTCCAATGTTGTGAGTTTGAATCCCACTCATGGCAAGGTGTACTTGATACAACATTATGTGATAAAGTTTTGTCAGTGACTTGCGACAGGTCGATGGATTTCTCCAGGTACTGCTGTTTCCTCCACCAATAAAACTGACTGCAACGATACAACTGAAATATTGCTGAAAGTGGTGTTAAACACCATAAACCCATAACCCTCTTTTCATAATAACCAAACTTCAATATAACCAGACTTGGTGTATATACTCAAGGGAGCTTGATAGGGTTAATCAATTTGTTCAATATAACCAATATATTATATGAGTCGACTGGGCTGTATTTAGGAATTGGATAATACTTGGTAATTTCATGACACACTAAATGTACAAAAATGCTGAGAATTGGACAACATTGGTTACATCCATTAATACTAAATTTAATTGACGGCATAAAAACAAGAATAAATGTAAGAAAACATCACAGACAAGGGTTATCCTGTATAGATCACACTCTATAAATGGGGCTATAAAATCTACATCTGTTATATTTCATTACATTCAATTATTTGTATCTTTTCAATTATAACTTTCTTATAATTTTGATCATACCTGTCTCTCTATTTAACATGATCTATAACATAATCCTCTTTGTGCTTGGGGGCATTCCAGTTTACATATAGTGGTACTGTTTAGTTTATACTGACTTGAAATTTTGCTTCAGGATTAATATATTACATACACTTCCTATTTTTTTTCTTTGAACAGATTATATCATTTTGTGAATATTACTGAAAATGGTTAGTTTAACTTCATTACTTTTATCACTTATAGAAAATCACGTATTTCAAGTATCAACACTTCCCATTTCACAAATCACCATCAGTCTTATTATAGGAACTTTCTGTGCATTGTTTTCAGTAGTTATATGGAGGACATTAGAAATCGGCTACAAAAATACCAAACAGTTATATTTTGCCGAAAATGATTACAAGGATATTGTTATTGAAGATTCTACGGTCAGCCGATTCCAGGAAGCCCTACGTTTTAAAACAATTTCAACGGATCATAATGAATTCACAAAGATGATAAAATTTATTAAGAATACTTTCAAAACTATCCATTCTTCACAATATGTAATCATGGAAACAGTGGCTGATCAAAATCTGCTGTATACTATATCAGGATCAGACAAACGTTTGACACCATACCTTTTATTAACACATATAGATGTTGTTCCAGCAGAACCAAGTTTTTGGATATTGCCCCCTTTTAGCGGAAAAATAAAGGATGGATTTATTTATAGCAGAGGAGCAATGGATTTTAAAAATGGTGTAATGGGTATACTGGAGGCTCTAGAGCACTTGTTATCAAACGGTTTTAAGCCTTCAAGGACATTCTATATTTCAATTGGTTGTGATGGAAAAAATAGAGGATGTAAAGGGGCCACCCAAGTTAGTAAGTTATTTCAAAAACGTGGTCTAAAAAAATTAGAATTTATCCTGGATCAGGGATGTACAGTCACAGGGGAGGCTGGGGGCATAGTTATGATTGGAGTTACTGAAAAGTCTGTTCTTGATCTAACACTTACAGTGAAGAGTTCAAGTGGACACCCAGCATATCAACTTGGACCGTCACCATATGGAATACTTGCAAAAGCTATTACAAAACTAGAAAATCAGACATACCCCAGCATGTTAGGACAAGGCCCAGAAAAAGACATGTTAGAAAATTTGGCACCAATCATGAATATGTGGTACAAAATTATGTGGAGTAATATATGGTTATTCAATGCAATAATTTCTAAAACTATGTCATTAACTGTGCCCATGAATGCTATAATTAGAACTGTTCACACGGTTACTGACATTCATTCTGACCAGATAGAGGCTCAGACAAACAAGGTTCCAGAAAGTGCAACAGCTAATGTAAGATTACATGTCCACCCATCCCAGACAGTAAACGATATTGTAACACACTTCCGTAATGTCATAAACGATTCACGAGTAATAATATCTACAATTTACAGAAGTAGGATGGCATCAGTGTCACCGTATGGAAGCCATGATTTTGGATATCAGACTGTATGTAAGAGTATATACCAAGTATTTCAGCCTTACTTAATTGCCCCTGGTATACTAGCAACCACGACAGCTTCCTCTTATTATCATATGTTTACAAATAATATCTACCGATTTTCACCTATTGTAACATTTCCAGGGGACGAACAACGGTATCATGGAAAAAATGAAAGAATGTCTGTTAAAAACTATGGACAAACTATAAATTTCTATAAAAATATCATTACAAATGCTGACAAAAGTTCACTGTAATATTTGTCTAGTCTGCATAATAAACCATGTGCATGAAGAAATAGAATCAATCAAAAAAAAAATTTCTATTCATGAAGACATGTCTATACTATAATTATAATATGAATATATGGAATAACATTGATTAAATTGCTAATTATATAGATAAACACAGAATGGCTCATTATCAGGTAGATACTAGAGATATGTAGAAGTTTTATCAATTCAAAGAAATTTCAAATTTTAGTAATCACAGCCATTAGAATAGAAGGCTGCAGCTGGGATGGAATGTCTGATAAATGTCTAAGACAATCCCAGCCAAGGTGGGTAAAATTGGGCTAAATTGTTTCAGAACAGAAGATTAAAATTTGAAAAGCTAAAAACACATTGTCGGAACAGTTCCAAAATCCAATAAAAAAATCTTAGACAGAGGCAAAATCAACATCCCCAACACACATCTACATGACTGCTCACTTTCCTGGCTTGGTACAGGCACTTCAATAATAAGTGGCAGGGTTGGATTGCATTTATTCATGAAATATTGTCATATACTAAGCAGTTTATCCTTAATTCCTTTGCCCTATTAGTACTCCACACTTTTTAAAAGTACATTTTTCTGTTAATTCTATTAAAGATTCCCTTCATCTATCACATTAACATATGATTAATATTACTTATGTTGGACAAAACATAACATCCAAATACCTACTAGGTGTCAAACCATTAATTCACCAATCAGAGCTTAGAACATATACAAAATTTCCTTTCCATTTGTTGTGTTTTCAAAAATATTAAATGTAATGGCATAAATAAAATTGGCAATTAATAGAAGGTCAATATATAAGGATTATCTTGAGCCCAAATTTGATTGCATTTAGTTGTATTTTAATCCTTTATGGAGGTACTGATGCATGACCTATACATACTGAAATTCTGTGAATGATGTTGCTATTTTTAGAATAGGGGATGTCCTAGAGCATGGCATTTCACTGCAAGACTTTAAACATCTCATGATATTTTGACAGAACGTTGAGGAATCATGTACATTTCAGAAAATATATGGTCTTGGAAAGGTTAATATCAGACAAAATGGCCAGGTAAACTCCAAAAAACACAAATTTAGTAGAAAATCTTAAGTTAATTACATGTTTTACACCTTAATACTTACATGGAGCTTGAGGTACATGCCTTGATTTACAAACAATATTCTCAAAGTGTTCACATCTCAGGGTCAGAGTAGAAAACAGATCTGGGTAGCGACATTCTTCAATGTAACGGCCATACCGTGATGTTGGGTTAGAACAGTTGTAATACAAGGCACAATCACCAGGATGTTTAACTAAAGCATGTGGATGCTGTTGGCAATAAACATCTATTTGATCTGCATAAAAAAAATAATCTTAGTCAATTTACAAGAAGGGATGTATATTATGGAGAAAGATGAAAATGAGGGAGAATAATTTCACCACACAGTCATAGAAGGGTCCTTTAATGATTAGAATTATTCATTCCTTAAAGTGATTGTGAAATTGCCATTATCCTACAAACAAGAGGTTCAATTAACAACGGGTTACTATATTTTACAGATTTATCTTTGTGATACTAATGAACGTACAGTAACAACAATCACAATTTTGAAAGAGGACAACCCAGGTTTGGTTTTATTTGGGCCTGTAATTTTTCGATGTGATGATCAAAATGTACCAATCATCCTTTGGTTTTACATGACTAGGTCGTTGAAGCAATCTTCAACTTCCCAGATCAACAAACTAGCCATTACACAGAGTTGACTGATGAAAACTCACTAAAAGTTTTTAATTTTTATCTAAAACTTATACAATACCTGTATTGACAGTAACACTGCATATTTTCTTGACAGGATCAAACATTCCATCTTTACAAACTTTCTCTGCTAGAGTTCTGTTCTCGTAACAGTTGACATACTGTGGTTGCCATGTTTTAAATGATATTGCCTGATCTCCATTAGGTAGACCAACACAGGAATGATGAATCTTCTCACACTGTGTACACAAGCCTGACTTACACTGGTACTGGAGATATTCACCTTTAAAAAAAACACAATGCAGTGAAACCTGTCTAAACCGAACCCTGAGTAAACCGAAAACCTGCCTAAACCAGACAGACTTTACAATCCCACCTACTAAATGTCTATATAATTTGAACCTGTGTAAACCAAACACCTGTCTAAACCAAACAAATATTTCAGTCCCAGAGGGGTTCAGATTAGGCAGGTTTTACTGTATTATAAAACACAATATTATAAAATCATAAATAAGATGAAAAATAAAATATGCCATTTCCATTTCTTTAAAACAAAGGGCAATTAACCTTAAAGTTTTATGGCTAACAAAAGATAATACAGTATTCGTCATCTTATAAGGCTACCCCTTCTGTAACGAAAACTTAGCCTTATAAGAAGGGTGGTCTCTCTTGGGAAGACAGGATTGTAGTATTTTACTATCTCTGTGCATCTGAAATCTGGCGTGGTCATCGTGGCCGTGATCATATGGTAGTTGGGTTTACAACTACCTATGCAATCAGTGCCTATCACCGCTGATGTTGTGAGTTCGAATCTCGATCAGGACATGGTGTACAACATTATGTGATAAAGTTTGTCAGTGACTTGTGACAGGTCGGTGGTTTTCTCCGGGTCCTCCGGTTTCTCCACCAATAAAACTGAGCCACGATATAACTGAAATATTGTTGAAAGCAGCATTAAATACCATGAAACCAACCAACCTACCTAAAATCTGGCCTGATAAGAGGGTTGACTTGTGGTTATAAGAAGGATACTACTGTTGTATGTAAATGAAAAGATTCATGTTAATTATCTGAATGTATAAGAATTGACAGATAAATGAATATACATGAGTATTTTTTTAATTTAAGAGAAGAGCACACAAAAATTCTGGTCAGATGTTGACGAAAACCTAGAGACTCATCAGGTCACCTGGTTGTACAATATCAATTTTATTATTTCAATAATCATTACATACAGTTTGGGTTTTACAGGTGGTTTCTGAATAGAAGATCTTTTTTACATCTTAAACTTTAACCTGCAGTAGTCCATATCACATTAAAAAAAAATTTAAACTTACATGGAGCTTGTGGTACAGGTCTTTTGTCTGGAGTAACTGTTATAAAATCTTCACATTTCTGACTGTTTATAGAAAACAGTTGAGGATAAGGACATTCCCTAAGATAGTGACCATAGGATGAATTGTATTGTGTACAGTCATAATACAAGGCTGCATTGTTCTGACTAGCTATCACACCATGGGGGTTACGCTGGCAGTATTTATAAATATCTCCTGCAAAGTCAAATGTATTAATTTCATATATTTTTGGTACTATACAATAAAAAATATAACAATTAAAATATGAAGGGCACAAGCTACGAAGCCCAATTTACCAAGGACATGTGTTATAATTTATATATGACAAACTTCTTATCCATATATATAGCATTCTATACTCTAGTGTTATTAACTGGTTGTTTCTGTATTGGCCCTGGTATAGATTTGAGGTCAGCTGTATTGGCCCAAGGCCTGTAGGGCCGCGGGCCAATACAGAAACAACCAGTTAATATCACCTTTATTAAATAATTCGACTTATGTTGTTCATACGACAAATATAAGACCTGCTAAGCTGGTTCTATACGGACCTTATCATTTTCACATGGTATTTGAATTCCAGACTCCAGTGTCATTGACATTGTGCATGTCTAGTTGAAACAGTTAAAATCTTTCAATATCAAAATTATAGAAATCCAACTCAAAGCTCCCAATTTCCTTTGCAAATTGATGCAAGATTTGTTTGGCTTCTTCATTTGTGAAAGCCATAGGCTCACTGTCAACGACAGCCTTGTCAGACGACATGTTTGTAATAATTACGGCATGAAGAATTGTAGTATGTGAACGTAATGTCGGAACGGAAGTAAGATTGCAAACCGGAACCTATACAGCTTTTTCGGCCCCAGGCCAATACGGACCAAAGCTGTATTGGTCCGGGGCCGAAAAGCTGTATAGATATTAAGCTGGGCAGAGCTACTGTATGATACAGGCTGATTTAAACGTATTAGGACTGTTTTAATCATATTATTTAATAATGCTAAATATGGCATTAAACACCAATCAATCAATCAATCAATCATTCTACTTCAAGGAACAAATAATTACAAATTATTAAAAAGCATAGATATTATCGATGAATTGTAAATTTTCCCTTAGATCTTGACACACAATAATAATAATATTTATTATCAAGTGTCAAGCATGATACAAACATATTATCAATGATTTCTAACATGACGCTACACTGACAAATCCTCAATAAATAGTATCATTGATACGTTTTGCTCCAAATGGACTTCTCATCAAATCTTACACCTCAGGCTTTCCCTTTGATGCAGTATTGCTATAAAAAATCTGATCTCACTAAACGATAATGTATATTTTTTCATCTGAGACAATAAAAATCTCGAAAGTACATTTGGTCATGATTATATATTTAGAAATTAAAATAATTTACCTGGGTGTATATAGAGTATACAAAGTCTCTGTATTGGGTTAAATATTCCTGAAGCACATCTTCCTGTAGTTATTGTACGATTCTTTAAACATTCTACATACTGATTGGTCCATGGTATAAAGGCATTACGACCATCAGCTCTACCCACACAACTAGGATGTCGTTCTGGACATGGCTTACACGATGCTTCTCCTGGTTTACATAGGTTCTGCTCATAATCACCTTAATTATAAAAATTCATTTTAGGAAATAATAATTCAGTGAAACACTTCAGACGAGAACTTCAATATGACTTTAAGTTGAAATTTATCTAATTTATAATATCAATGAAAACTAAAAGCTTCTAAAATTTCACACAAAATCTTGAATTTATGTAACTCATTATCTAAATATTCTGCCTCTAATTTTAGACAATATGGTTATTTGAAGAAAACTTTATTTTTAGTAAAAGTTACCATTTTGGAAAGGTGCTACAAAAAATATCACTAAAAACCCATGATTATCATGATGCTAAACTTCAAATATTTCCCAATTCTGTTGTAAACTGTAGATGCTAGGATATTTATAGAAATTTCATTTGGATGAATACAGAGTAGTACACACAATTTTGAAAAGTGATCATCCACAGATTATTCCATCCAAATTTGACCTGCAGATTCACAGCAGAGGATTAAATGTGGAAAGCTAGCAACATATGGATGAAAGCAGGATGCCAGGTGAAACAAAATGTATGAGTCTCTGAATGATGGTTTAGTTTGTTCTTTGGTGTTTAACGCCACTTTCAACAATATTTCAGTTATATCGTGGCAATCAGTTTTATTGGTGGAGGAAACTGGAGTACTCAGAGAAAACCACCGACCTATCACAAGTAACTGACAAACTTTATCACATAATGTTGTATTGAGTATATCTCGCCATGAAGAGGGTTCATACTCAATAAATCCAACTACCATATGATCACATCCATGATGGCCCAGCCCCGCCTCTGAATGAAACAATAAAAGTGTCTTTTTAAGTATACTTACAAGGTGCTTGGGGTTCAGGTCTCTTTCCACACATGACAGTTCTATAATTCCTACATTCCTGATAGACAGTAGAATATAAGTCAGGATATTTACACTCTATTTTATATCCAGAGGATGAAGAGGAACAGTCATAGTACTGGCCACAATTCTGTTGGTTCTCAAATTTCAACTTTGGATTTGCTTTACAAATGCTAACAATATTACCTATAAAATAGTTTTGAATACTACTTAAAACTAATTCATATATTGTTTTAGTTGACAACTAGAAATTTGTTTTGTATTAGTTTTTGTATGTTATAAATTAGTAATATACAACTTTCAAAACAACACAACCAAACACTGCATGTATGTACTTTTAATCGGTTTGAAAATACAATGTTCCTTACTTAATTAAAACTACTGATTTCAAATTATTGTAAATTGGTTTATTAAAATTGATGATGTATTGACAGACTTACCCCATGTTAAAAGTGTTTAATCCACATATTAAGTAATGGGTCTATATCTTATATGAAAACCTTGATAAGAACTAAAATAATCACCAAATACAACTTACTGATATCAACAATAAGAGTACATCTCCTGTTCACAGGATCAAACAGTCCTGACTGGCATTTATTGACTGAGATTGTCCTATTTCTAAGACATATCAGGTAGTCAGCTGACCAATAATGACCAATCACAGGGTTGTTACCATCAGGGTGTCCTACACAACTAGGAAACCTTTGAGAACATGGTATACAACTTGTATTGTCTGATCTACACTGGTTCTTTATATAGTCACCTTCAATATGAACAGAAACAAGGATTAAATATATTAGTCTTAAGTACCAGTCGATATAAACAAAACAAAAAACTGAACGATTAAACTCAAAGGGAATAACAAAATGAGGTTGTGATATCGCTGGGGAAAATGCTGCATACATTTATTTAAATCAATATTTCTTGCTAAGCTTTAAACTCCAAAGTAATTATTCTGAAATGCATGTATCTGAATTTGTCATTTAACAAAAACGTGAGCTGGATAATTATATAAGTAAACAATATGTTCTCTCTATATATATATAAAGTGTGTACTAACAAGGAGCCTGTGGTTGTGGTCTCTGTTGACAGTTTACAAGTGAGAATCTCTGGCATGTCATGGTTTCTATAGAAAACAGATCTGGATAACTACATTCTCTCAGCATAGAGCCTGTTATGTAGTCCTGGCAATTGTAGTACTGAGCACAGTTAGACATTGATGGCATCACGGCTGTAGGATTAGCTTGACAAAATTCTTTGATGTAAACTGAAAAGGAAGAAAGATATCAATGACAAGACATGACAAAGGCTTTATTTGCCCCCCCCCCCATCTTTTTCCTTTCATACATTGAAAAATGAAATGAAGATTCTTATCTCATGACCTTTTACCCAAAATCTGTTTTTAGTTTGCTTATGTACATGTATTTGTATTTTTTACACCAAAAATTATTTTGTGGTCTTATACAAACCATAACCTTCAAAATTATCAGTGAACAGGACAGAATTATGGAATTGATCCTCTTTGGGAGGGCATCAGAATGTGAAATTTGGATGTATTGAAAAGTTTTAGCTATAAACATGTCGTTCTTCAGGAAATTATTGCCTTCATATGAGGTAAACATCAATTTGTCACAACCTTTGTACCAGCTTTTTGATAAAACATTCTTTGTGAAAAAGGCCATTGACTCCTTAAAAAAAATAATCCTATCCAACTTCTGTAACATTATGTGAATCTTCATATGGTAATATGCAGAGTTTTGAGGAATTACCATTTAAAAAGAAGGAGAAGCTGTGCATACACACTTTTGTGATGGATGGACAGACAGGAATGAAACAGAAAGGGGAGACAATAAATAATTAAGATTTACCTGTATCTATGACCTTGACACATGTTCTCCTGTAAGGATTAAAGTAATATCCTCTGTCACAGTGATACACCATTAACGTTCTATTCCTATAACACATGACGTAGTCAGACATCCATTTCTTGCCAGGGAGAGCATTCCTACTGTCAGGTAAACCTATACAGGATGGTAACCTCTCAGGACAGGGGACAGAACTCTTTAACTGATCTGTGATCTGATTCTGCATGTATTCACCTAATAATAGCAATACAGATATAAATTCTAAAACATACATACAGTATAACCTGGTTATCTCAAACAATATAACTTGGTTATCTCAAACAGTATAACCTGGTTATCTCATACAGTATAATCATGTTATCTCAAACTCTGATAAGTTGTTTTCTTTGATAACTCGAAGTAAAAATATAGTTCGTTCATAGAGTGTTTCTTCACGCCACGATATAGCTGTAATATTGCTAAAGTTGGCGTTAAATACCAATCAATCAATCGTTCATAGTAATTGTTAGATAAATTGCACACTCATGACTCAAATGCTTGGTGAACTCGAACTCAAATTGTTGGTACCTTCGGCTTTGACACAACAATGTATGAGCATACCTTTATCAATAACTTTTGATGACTGAAAAGGATAAAAACTATTGTGCTGTCCCTTTCAGTTTTATTTCCAATGGTTGGACTAAGACGACAGTAATACATTTAAATATATATCGTTATATACTTGTTACTTACAATACAGTCATCTAAAGAACAGAAAACAGTTTTCTTAGTTTGACTTTAGTTTGATATTATAAACCTACATGGAGCTTGAGGTACAAATCTCTGTTCACATCTAGCCGATGTAAAGTTAACGCAAGTCTTAGTAATAGATGAGAAAAGTTGAGGGTATGGACATTCTTCTAGATAATGGCCAAACTGGCTGTTTCTGTCCCTACAGCTGAAGTACTGGGCACAATTATTAGGATGAGGTAAAACTGATGTAGGATGGCTTCGGCAGTATTCATCTATATTGTCTGAAAAGAAAACAAAATAAAATTGGTATACAGTCAAACAGTGTCTAAACCTAATCCTTAATAAAAATGGAATCCTGTATAATCTGAATTATAAATAGGGCAAAAATAAATTACATGTGTTTCCGCTAACACTACCGACCCTAATTTTTTGTGCCTACCCTAAAAATGTTGGGCCATTTTTGAACAAGCACTTTTAAAGTCAGAATGTGTCCCTTGTAGAAACTAGCTAAAAATATTTTTAAAAATAAAATCTTTTTCCTACCTACTGACACTAATATTTTAGAGCATGTTAGCGGGAACACATGTATTTTTTTTCTTGGTCTGAAGTCAAAATGTCTTTGTTAATTTAATCTGCAGATATTGAACACCTGTCTATTCTGAACACAAAAGTTGGTCTCAAGTAGGCTTTAGACAGGTTTCACTGTATATTCAACTTGTAATATTCTCAATCAGTATTAACACTGTCTTGTTTTTATGAATCAAG